>QEPC01001106.1:430914-442391 GCA_003113815.1 Sphenodon punctatus
TTCGGTCTTGGCCATGTTGAGCTTGAGTTGACGTTGGGACATACAGGCAGAGATATCAGAGAGGCAGTTGACGAGGCATGAATGGATAAAACAATAAAACAAAACATTCAGAACCCAGCTTACTGCCAAACACCTCTACCCAATCAATGTTATTTTGGCCATATAATAACTAGCCCATAATAAACTATTTTCCAGCTTTAACCCAGGACCCCATGGTAGTTTCCCTCAGGGCTACCAATTAATCATGAGTCTGAACATGCTAAATTTGATCGTTCATTTTGCTTGTGATACCCAGAAGTTCCCTGAACAATAATTTATTTCCCCCAGTACCGATCTCCCCAGATCAATATTTTAATGCTTTATCTTTACTTTGCTCATCTATACCATAAACGCATGGGCCATATTTGCCACTTTCTTTATGAGCCTTTCATCAGGATTTGCTAACAAAAATATTATTTTCATGCTTACATCCCTGACAGGGCACATTTGTATTAGAAGCTGCAAGAACTGAGATCTTACATCAGACAACAAGGGGCAGCTAAATAAATAATGTGATAAATCCTCTGGGATTGTGGCCCCACGTGGACAAAATCTCTAGTTATGGGGAATCTTCATATATCTACCCTCCAAAACTGCTGAGGACATAAATTGAAATCTTAAGAGGGTAAATGCTCTCCTTAGCGGAAAAAATGTCAGAGATCTTAGATAATATTCTTGCAAATGAGATTCTTTTATAAATTTGTACCATGGTGGCACCTTATTCAGCCAAATGGCCTCTAAATCTTTTTGCCTGTAAAGATCCTCCAGGCGTTGTTTGCACATCTTTTTGGTTTGATCCGTTGGAAAAGTAGCTAAGAAAGGAAAGGCTAAACCCATTTCCTCAGTAAAAACCCTCAGCTTTATTTCTCATTTATATTTATAGTCTGAGGCATTCATTTCTAGCCAACATAATTTCGGGGTACCATGTATAATAAAATGTAACACCCATTTTATTGGTGTTAGAGTGTCTGTGTAAAAAGGGCCTGTGTTTCACCACTAGCTAAACTTAACTTACCATATAAAATTAACCATAGCAAAACCACAGAGTTAAATGCCACAGAAAACATGGAGAAAAGAAAACAGAGGTTTGTTTAGAAATTTGACAGAGTTGAGTGAGGGGTTCAGTTGACCAGTCATTTTGTATATCTGAGGTTTCTACTGTATTTAAAAAGCATTTAGAGAACTCAGAAAACAGGTGGCAAACCGAGATGATCAAAATGCCGCAACCTATTTCTTCTATCTCTGACTCCATTCTGATATCTCTGCGACTTCAACATTGTGAAGCAGTTAAAAGAACATTGTACCCATCGTGCTCATCTCTGATGTCAGCTGTTTCAAAGAAGATGCCAAATTAAGTTTCATAAATATTCCTTGGTTTATTAATGCTGAAAGGTGTTACTTATCCTTTGATATTTCAAAGCGCTGAGCTTAGAGAAATGAGATACACTGTCGGGTTTAAAAATCATGTATTGTTAAAAAAATCCTCACTTAGGTTACACCTTAGATTATTAAACCTGGAACAAAATTAAGAATGCACTTCGCTCTTAGCTGTTGTTTTTCCCCCCTCTTCAGCAGCCTTCTTTCCATTTCATTAAGTTTGAACAATTATCACAGACTAGTTGTCTTCTTTTGGATTACCAGCTAATTTTTACCGTCTAGTTCCCATACACTAGCAATAGTTGATTTTAAAAACAGCAGGTGACTGTACAGTGTTTGTGCCTGTGGGAGGGGTGCATATACATAATATATCTTCACAACCTTGCTCCCCCGTACCTCTCTGCACTTATCGCCCTCCATACTCCAGCCCGTGCACTTCGCTCCTCCTCTGTCCCTTCTCTCACCCTTCCACGTCTTCCCTGCTCCCCTAAGCGCCTTCGTCCCTTCTCACTTGCTGCCCCCCATGCCTGGAACTCCCTCCCTGTCCACATCCGCCTTGCCCCCTCCCTTCATACCTTCAAATCTCTCCTTAAAACTCACCTCTTTCGCTCTGCTCTGTCTGACTCTTTATCCTGCTGAGCCACTATTCCTATACCTACGATCGGTTTACCCTTATCCTTGCAACATGGACCTGCCTGCTGTCATTCTCATCGTAACCAAGCCAAGTACGTGCACTTGAGACCTCGCATCTTCATGAATGTTAGACCCCTTGTCTCTCCCTCTGTTCCCCTTCCTAAGTCTCTCCCCCAGCTCCTGTCTCTCAGATTGTAAGCCCTAGGGGCAGGGACCGTGTCTATTTTATTACTTTGTAAAGTGCCAGGTACTGCTGGTGCTATATAAATATTTGTTAATAATAATAATAATAATAATAATAATAATAATATGTATGTGCGTGTGTACACACACACACACGCACACTCTTTTGAAACTATACATGTGTGTGAGTGTACATATGTTTACACACACACACACTTGCACCTAGTTAAACTTCATTATAGATAACAAACGCATACATATTCTCTCTCTCTTACACACACACAAATGGCACACACACACACACACACAGAGTTAACCTTCATTATAGTGAACCTTGGCTATAGCTAATCCCCACATTTAATAATCTCCAGATCTTGATTTTTTTAAATTGCCCAAGTACAACAAATTGCCCCTGTGCAAGCCAAAGTGACTGCAACAGGTCCCCTTGCCAAGCCCCTTTCCAAGAACAGGGCAGGACAATTATTTTTATTAATTATTTTTTATTTTTACAATTTATATGCCGCCCCCTCCTGCCTCAGGCATCTTGGGGCAACTCACAATATATTAAAACATTTCAAAACATTAAAACATTAAAATAAACAATAATAATTTCAATTAAAATGATGTAAAATCCCCACCACCACCACCCTAACCCAACCTACCCAAGGGAGCGGGCTGGAGCCAACTGTTCTTTCCCCGGCCAGGGTTGCGAGGCAGCCTTGGACGGTTTTGGTATGAAAAGGGCAGTTGATGATTGGAGTCCCGCTTGGGAGGGGGCGGAGCTCCAGTCTTGCTGTGCGCTCCTGTCTCAGTTCCAAGCGAGAGCCCTTAGGAGTAGCAGCTGCACTACTCACACCAGGAACTAGGAGGGCAGCAGGGACCCCAAGACCAGAAGGCCGAGGGTCGAGGCACTGGAGAAGGTGATCCAAGCAATGACTGAACAATAGGCCAATTACCCACCACCCCAGGAGCCAGCAGCAGCCAGAGTGCCAGGTACAGTCAGGTTGGGCATCCCCCAATGAACGGGGCAAGGGGTGGGGGTGGGAGCACAGCATTACATCATAGCCGGCTGGTACCCTGGGGTGCCAACCCAGGGATTGACCTAGTACCAATTCCTGGGCAGAGGGCCCTAACCCCCATCTGAAGCGCTTGGGGGACAAGTGGAACTCCTCGCTGCTGCTTTTGTAATGTGCTGAAGATAATATGGTTGGCTTAAGATATGGTTTCAGTGGTTTATTTTTGCTTGTTGTGTGCTTGCCAGTCACTGCTGGTTTCCTCCCTCCTCCCCCAAGCATGTGAAAAGGCTGTGGCCATTTTCTGGGGCCCCACTGGCCATGGCTACTCTTGGTTAAAATTGGTTCCTTTCCTGTTGTACATGTAAATTGTCTGTTTTCTGTTTTCCAGGTGGGGGGCCTAGGGACTTGGATGGAAAGAAGGGTTTCCAATCCAATCTTTGCTGGCATGTTCCTTGCATTTTAAAATGGCCCCTCCCTTTGCAGTTGTATCCACTGTAAATATCTTATTTTTATTTAAATTGAGTGCTTCAAACCATATCCACCAGAGCAAATAATAACCACCATTCACTCCTCTCTTTGTCAGTTGTCTGTTTCAGATATTTTAGTTTAGCTATTCAGTTTAGTTATTTGGTTATTTCAGTACTAATAGTGCTGTTGCATATGTACAATACATGACAAATTGATACAGATTCAGAAATCAGGATGGAAAGTCAAAAAATTGGTACCAGACATCAGAAAATTGTCACTGGAAGTCGGTTGAATACCGCAATTTCAATGTGTATATATCCATTTTTGTGGGTACTTGTTTCAGCTCTATTTTGGTTGTGGATATTGTTTGGATATTTGGATAGATATCCAAAAAAATTTCATCATACCGAGACCTCTCGTGTGGAGTCCCACAGGGTTCTGTTCTGTCCTCGTTCCTGTTCAACGGGTATATGCAGCCGCTTGGTGAGGTGGTCAGGAAGTTTGGTGTGCAGTATCATCATCAATATGCTGATGACACCCAGCTTTACCTCTCTTCTTCATCGGACCCAGACCTGGCAGTCTCTGTACTTATTGGGTGTCTGGCAGCTGTGGGGGATTGGATGAGTGCGAATCGACTAAAGCTGAATCCTGATAAGACAGAGGTGATGCTGGTGGGTAAGGCATCAGGGATAATGGCCCCCATCATTGATGAGCTCTGTCCTCTGCTGGTTCCCCGGGTACGGAGTCTGGGGGTGCTCCTTGACTCGCAGCTCCACTTGGATGCTCAGCTGGAGTCTGTGGCAAGGAGTGTCTTTTGCCAATTACATCTGGTGCGTTGGCTTCGGCCGTATGTTTCGGACTCCGACCTGGCCACTATCATCCATGCTTTCATCACCNTTCCTATACCTACGATCGGTTTACCCTTATCCTTGCAACATGGACCTGCCTGCTGTCATTCTCATCGTAACCAAGCCAAGTACGTGCACTTGAGACCTCGCATCTTCATGAATGTTAGACCCCTTGTCTCTCCCTCTGTTCCCCTTCCTAAGTCTCTCCCCCAGTTCCTGTCTCTCAGATTGTAAGCCCTAGGGGCAGGGACCGTGTCTATTTTATTACTTTGTAAAGTGCCAGGTACTGCTGGCGCTATATAAATATTTGTTAATAATAATAATAATAATAATATGTATGTGCGTGTGTACACACACACACACGCACACTCTTTTGAAACTATACATGTGTGTGAGTGTACATATGTTTACACACACACACACTTGCACCTAGTTAAACTTCATTATAGATAACAAACGCATACATATTCTCTCTCTCTTACACACACACAAATGGCACACACACACACACACACAGAGTTAACCTTCATTATAGTGAACCTTGGCTATAGCTAATCCCCACATTTAATAATCTCCAGATCTTGATTTTTTTAAATTGCCCAAGTACAACAAATTGCCCCTGTGCAAGCCAAAGTGACTGCAACAGGTCCCCTTGCCAAGCCCCTTTCCAAGAACAGGGCAGGACAATTATTTTTATTAATTATTTTTTATTTTTACAATTTATATGCCGCCCCCTCCTGCCTCAGGCATCTTGGGGCAACTCACAATATATTAAAACATTTCAAAACATTAAAACATTAAAATAAACAATAATAATTTCAATTAAAATGATGTAAAATCCCCACCACCACCACCCTAACCCAACCTACCCAAGGGAGCGGGCTGGAGCCAACTGTTCTTTCCCCGGCCAGGGTTGCGAGGCAGCCTTGGACGGTTTTGGTATGAAAAGGGCAGTTGATGATTGGAGTCCCGCTTGGGAGGGGGCGGAGCTCCAGTCTTGCTGTGCGCTCCTGCCTCAGTTCCAAGCGAGAGCCCTTAGGAGTAGCAGCTGCACTACTCACACCAGGAACTAGAAGGGCAGCAGGGACCCCAAGACCAGAAGGCCGAGGGTCGAGGCACTGGAGAAGGTGATCCAAGCAATGACTGAACAATAGGCCAATTACCCACCACCCCAGGAGCCAGCAGCAGCCAGAGTGCCAGGTACAGTCAGGTTGGGCATCCCCCAATGAACGGGGCAAGGGGTGGGGGTGGGAGCACAGCATTACATCATAGCCGGCTGGTACCCTGGGGTGCCAACCCAGGGATTGACCTAGTACCAATTCCTGGGCAGAGGGCCCTAACCCCCATCTGAAGCGCTTGGGGGACAAGTGGAACTCCTCGCTGCTGCTTTTGTAATGTGCTGAAGATAATATGGTTGGCTTAAGATATGGTTTCAGTGGTTTATTTTTGCTTGTTGTGTGCTTGCCAGTCACTGCTGGTTTCCTCCCTCCTCCCCCAAGCATGTGAAAAGGCTGTGGCCATTTTCTGGGGCCCCACTGGCCATGGCTACTCTTGGTTAAAATTGGTTCCTTTCCTGTTGTACATGTAAATTGTCTGTTTTCTGTTTTCCAGGTGGGGGGCCTAGGGACTTGGATGGAAAGAAGGGTTTCCAATCCAATCTTTGCTGGCAAGTTCCTTGCATTTTAAAATGGCCCCTCCCTTTGCAGTTGTATCCACTGTAAATATCTTATTTTTATTTAAATTGAGTGCTTCAAACCATATCCACCAGAGCAAATAATAACCACCATTCACTCCTCTCTTTGTCAGTTGTCTATTTCAGATATTTTAGTTTAGCTATTCAGTTTAGTTATTTGGTTATTTCAGTACTAATAGTGCTGTTGCATATGTACAATACATGACAAATTGATACAGATTCAGAAATCAGGATGGAAAGTCAAAAAATTGGTACCAGACATCAGAAAATTGTCACTGGAAGTCGGTTGAATACCGCAATTTCAATGTGTATATATCCATTTTTGTGGGTACTTGTTTCAGCTCTATTTTGGTTGTGGATATTGTTTGGATATTTGGATAGATATCCAAAAAAATTTCATCATACCGAGACCTCTCGTGTGGAGTCCCACAGGGTTCTGTTCTGTCCTCGTTCCTGTTCAACGGGTATATGCAGTCGCTTGGTGAGGTGGTCAGGAAGTTTGGTGTGCAGTATCATCAATATGCTGATGACACCCAGCTTTACCTCTCTTCTTCATCGGACCCAGACCTGGCAGTCTCTGTACTTATTGGGTGTCTGGCAGCTGTGGGGGATTGGATGAGTGCGAATCGACTAAAGCTGAATCCTGATAAGACAGAGGTGATGCTGGTGGGTAAGGCATCAGGGATAATGGCCCCCATCATTGATGAGCTCTGTCCTCTGCTGGTTCCCCGGGTACGCAGTCTGGGGGTGCTCCTTGACTCGCAGCTCCACTTGGATGCTCAGCTGGAGTCTGTGGCAAGGAGTGTCTTTTGCCAATTACATCTGGTGCGTTGGCTTCGGCCGTATGTTTTGGACTCCGACCTGGCCACTATCATCCATGCTTTCATCACCTCTAAGCTAGACTATTGTAACACGCTTTACGTGGGGCTACCCATGGTGATGGTTCAGAGGCTGCAGCTGGTGCAAAATGCAGCAACCCATCTCCTGGTGGGATTGGGCCACTGGGAACATATTACACCAGTTCTTCGGTCTCTGCACTGGCTGCCTATAGTCTTCTGGGCCTGATTCAAGGTGTTGGTGCGTGCCTATAAAGCCCTAAATGGCCTTGGCCCAACCTACCTGCAGGACCGCCTCACCCCTCGAGTCCTGGATCAGTCTCTGCGGTCATTAGGGGGTGCTTTCCTCAAGGTTCCCAAAGTCTGCTAGGGGGCCACAATGGGGAGGGTCTTCTTGGTGGCTGCTGCACAGCTGTGGAACTCCCTGCCGTTGGAGGCCCATTTGGCCCCAGATCTCCCTTCTTTTCGATGCTGTTTTAAAATGTGGCTGTTCCGCCTGACTTTTGATGGGGAGGATGGGGGGGAGGGGATGCGTTAGGATGGTGGCTAGTTAGGGATATTTTAATCCTCCCTGTTTTGAGTGTTTTAAGTTGTGTTTTTACTGTTGATTGTAAGCCGCCCAGAGCTGCCTGTGGCAGAATGGGTGCAGTAAAAAAAATAAATATTAAAATAAATAAATTAAATTAAATACAAAATCAACTATTTGTTTCAGCACTAATATTGCATCTGCCTGCCTTACACTGTAACGAACACCCTGGTCTAAAAAATGTCTTCCCAGTTCCCTAGATATTGGCTATACTGTACATACACATGTGTTATAGACATATGCACATGTATATGTTGTAAATTCAAGTTAGTAAGCATGCACTAAAATAATTCAGTTTCTTCTTAGGTTTTGTTAAATTTGCTTACATGGAACCTAATCAAAGGGGAAAATCTGTCACAATATTATTGCTGTAAATAAGGTTTTCTGTGTTCTTTCTACCCAAGTTCCAAAGATTCACAGTGCAGACATATCATCTGACAATCGCTTGACCTATAAACAAGCCTGTTGTACTCATTTGCAGTGATATACATCACTTCTTCATTTTTCTTCTCTCCAATCTAATACCATTGTATTGACTTTCCTTGTTATTTCCTCCTGAGTTCCTTGAAATTCTGCCACAGGCCAAAAACTAGAGTGTGACAATGGAAATATAAAAATCATCCAGAGTTCTATCAAGCAAATTATTCCTGTTTACAAAAGAAAACTTTGTAACCTTCTCCATAATGTAGACATGTTTGTGAATGATCCTTGGCAATGGTAACAAAGTGCAGCAGTAGAGTGGTTTACTCTTGAGCGGAAAGCTATAGCTCATTAACATCTCTACTACCACACTGCACTTACTCTCCTAAGAGTAGTTATATAGACATATTCCATGTCAAGGAAAAATATTTTAGACCAGTGTAACATGGGAAAAAAGTCACCCAGGCATTATTTTGCTCAACAGACACTAAAGGAAAAGGAGGTATGTTTCAAAGTAATTTGTTCCCTGTCAGAATTAGTTTCTTGACCCATTTAAAAGTGGCTGGTTAGTCAGTTTGACAGCCTTACTTTCACAATACTGTGTAGGACCCTTTTTACACAGATGCCCCCCTCCCCACCCACATGTGTGGCAGCGGGGGCATCGATCTAACCGCTGGTGGGGGTGCATGCATTCTCCCTTGCTCCATCCACCTCCACCCATCCTCCACGCACAGAGGCATTGGAGAAAACAGAGGTGCCTCTATACATGGTGATGGGTGGAGGTGGGTGGGCATCTGTGTGATGGCCCACACACATGCCACACACACGCCATGACCCCCACCCATGCCCCCTTCACCGTGGCACCTCCCGGGTCTGTGTAAAATGGGCCTAAGAGAGTGAGTAAGGTGAGAGTGGGAGGCATGGTTGACTCTTGGGTAACAAAGGGTAAAAACAGATGTGCGGGTAACGCAGCAGCTCTCCAGCCCAACTCAGGGCAGGAAACCACAGCCATCATGGGCTGAATCAGGGCACAAAATGAATGTGTCCATGGCCGGAGAACTGTCCCATGGCCCGCACAACCCAGGTAGGGTGAGTAGCAAAACAAATGTGCAGTTGGTCAGCCCTGACCATGCCCTGCTTCCAGTGCCCCACCCACCACCATGACAGACAGCCATGGCTGCCAATGATGGCAAGGCCGGCCGAAGGGTTTGAGGGGCCATGTGCCAAGCCTTGTTGTGGGGCCCCAAAGGCTAGCCGGTCTGCCGATGGCAAAACCACCAGCAGGCCGGCGGAACCTTATGGCTGGCAGAGCTCTAAGGAGGGACATGTACGTTGTAGGTGAAGCCTCCAAAAATCCAACAACGAGGAGTTTTCAGCGTTAAGATGTGATGGAGAGAACATTAGTTTACACTGGGAACTCCTTGCTGCTGAGTAAAACCCTGCCACTTGGAGACTGAGAGAACCCTCCTACTAGCATCTCATCCAGTAAGTTGATGGGACTCCAGTAGGACAACTCTCTTTCTCTCTCTCCATCAGTGGTAGTGCCATAGCAGGATAAAAAAAATCCTTTTCACACATTTAAAACATACAAAACCTCTGGGCCACATCAAAATAGCTGCATGCTATTAACAATACCTGATCACACAAGTACGTTCATATTTAGTAAAAATAGCATGTGAGGAGCCACTCAAAGAAGAACAGAAGGTTGCTACCTTGTAAATAAGGTTCTTTGAGATGGCTCCCAACATTCTCACAACACCCACCCTTCTAGCCTCGCATGGAATTTTTTCCTTATATTTCTAGAAAGGGTTGGAAGGAACTGTCATTCTGAGGGGGGAGAGTACTTTTTATACTACAGGAGCTCGAGACCATCATGTGGCTATTATTTGAATAGGGTGAGAATGCACAACCCAGTTGTGAGAATGTTAGGTGCCATCTCGAAGAACCTTCTTGAAGGCTACATCCTTCTGATCAGCACATGGGGAGGAGCTGTTTGTAAACAAACAGCTTTATCTACCAGTCCTATCGGTTGTCCCAGCTGCTGCTGCTGCAGTGGAGGGGAGGGGGGGCATGTGTCAGCTGTCATGGGAGACCCAGGACAGTGGGGGGGAAAAAACCCAAGACGGGACAGACGGCCGGGCGACTGGCTTTGCTACCAATGGGACGGGGGGTATTTAAACTGCACATGCCTAGGGCTAGCCCTGAATGACGGGCTTCTATGGTGGTCAGTCATGGCAGACTCCAACCCAGGGTGAGTATGGTGGGGCCACACAGATAGGGATGGGCGAATAGAACTGAGTTCGAGTTCAGCCCAAACTCCGAACTTCTGAACCGTGTTCGCCCATCCCTACACACAGACATGCTAGCCCATGTTGGTCGACATTGGTCTGCATGTGCAGCTCCTAGCCCAGGCTATGACCTCAGAGATTTTCTGAGTACACAGCCCAAGCCTACCCGCCCCAGGGTAGAAGTGGGCCAACATTTGATGGCACCACAACAGATGTACGGGTGGCTCCTGGGCCACAGCGGGCCTAAGCAGGCCACCAGCACATCTGTTTTTGCCCAAAGAGGCAAGTGAAGAAATTTTTTTGAATGCTGGTAGCGACAGGAGAGATTATTCAGGATAATGTGTCAAAGATCTACTACCACTATTGTTGCTCTTGAAAAGATGTGATCTAGTAGGATAGAGCTGGTGAGTCTCATTAATCAAATGAAGTTAGTGTTTGTTACAACAATATGCAAATATATTTGTCTATGCCAGGAATGACTCTAGAATATAGTGGAGCTAAAACAAGTACTTGCTGAAACTGGCAAACCTAAAGAATCTGAACAATCTCAGTCAAAATAAACAAAATCGACTACTCTGTATTCAGTTTCCCACTTTTTGTCTTTTCTTGTTTGGTTTAGTTTGGTCCATTCTTATATTCAGTCCATTTAATTTTTGGGCTGCTGCTTGTTTCTCTTTTAGACAGCTCATCTGGTTCCCAATTTTGGCCATTTTTAAATGGTCCATCACTGGGGGGGGGCACGCACAGCCGGTGGAATGCCACTATGGGGTGGGAAGGTGTAGACAGGTGTACACCCATCTCCATTCCACCTCCCCCTACCTCCACACATGGAGCAATCCAAATCTTTGCCAATTACTCCGTGAGAGGGAAGTGTGAGGAGGTGGATGGGGACACACTGATAAGAATGGACCCCTAAATTCCCCAAAAATGGGTACCACACCACCCCCACTCCTGCTATGTAAACTGAGGCCAAGGGACCTGAGAAGAAGGGCATGCAAAAAGCCCCCAGGAACCAACTGAGGCAAGAGAACATGGGGATAGAGGCTTGACAGGGAAGCTTCCCCATACGAGGTGCACAAGCAGAAAGGGG
>QEPC01001106.1:445989-456388 GCA_003113815.1 Sphenodon punctatus
TCCTTCATGTTCCATCAGCCAGACCTGGACCGTGTTGTAGTATTAGCCTGTATGTGTTTCTGTACCTTATTTGGGTTCTTTCTCTTTTATTGTATAACCCAATAAACCTTGTTTAGTTTTATTGGAGCATTTGTGTCTTTTTCTTTCTATTTGGGGAGGATACATAAACTGCTGTAGCACATACTGTCCTCAGCTTGATCCCTTTGAACACGGGGACCCACCCCCAATTTTGACTAAACTTGGCTAATTCCCCTAAATTTAAAGATAGAGCAGATATTGGGGAACCAACTCCCCAATAATCTCATGTGGCAGGGGGTCTCGTGTTAACAACACCTCCACATTTAAACAATATGCTCCCCAATGTGGACACTGGGTGTCCATGCATGGGAGTGTCTCATTTAAAAACAGCCCTTACCTTTAAAGATGATTTTATGATTGGATGCCCTGCCTGGGGTGAGACGAGGGGAAAGTAATGTTCACCTGTTGCATAGCGACACCATGAAAAAGCAGATGTGACAAAAACTCAAAAATGCAAGTGAAAACACAACCAAAAATGAAAACAAAAAAAATAATTGGCATTGTAAAAAATTGGTTTCTTGAACACCATGACAAATGTTGTTTGGGTCGATAACAGCCCACCTGAGAATGTGGCAGGGGATCTGTAACTTCTTTCAGCTTTAGAACTGAGGAGTGGAAGAAACCCAAAGTGAACCTACATTCTGTAATATAAATGCACCAACCTCATAACCAAAAGAAGATCTTACTGAAGCATAAATGTGCTATAGTACTGATCAAAGTATCTGATGAGAAATTGATAACAACAAAAATTGAATGTGTCCTTTTATGACAAATTTCCCCCAAGTAAGTGATAAATAGGATTTTACTGAAAATCTTAAACTAAAATTGGATAATGGAGTCTTTTATTCTTTGGCTCTTGGTGAAAAGTCAACTCTTACTATCTTTCACATGGTTAACAAGTGTTTTAAGGTTTGTGAGGGATGACTGAGCTCGCTATCCCTGTGCAGCACTATAAAAATGAGCTTATTTTTAATGCCATGAAGGGCATTGAGAATTGCTTTAGTGGCTTTGACAAAATAAGGGCTGTGATGACTGACGGTTCTCCAGCTGTGTTCGAGGGAGTCAACAGTTTTATTGGTTCACTTAAAGAGAAATATAGAGTGAACTTTGCACCTCTTTACTGAATGAGATGCCAAGAAAACATGCTGTGAGAAGGTGGTGGACCTGACAAATGGCATGGAAGTTATTCAAGTGATTAACCTTGTTAGATGAGGGAAGAGAGGAGCTCAACAACTTGAATTTTGTCTCTGACACAAAAGTTGCTGAGTGTAGAAGATTTGGTGGTCTTTCCCCCCCTCCTGCCCCATGCTAAAATTCCTTTGGTTGAGAGGAGACAGTTGCAGAAGTAAGAACTCTAATATGAATCTTCATCATGATGCCTTATCTAGCCAATGATCTTCATCGCGATCCATCAGTAAAAAATGTTCACTGTCTTTTTGGTGTGTAGCACTTTTTAAAAAGAGGAATTTTATTCAAAATGTTCATGCATTAGTCCTACTCCTGCCCATTGGCCTAGCAGCAATGATAGGTTTAAATCAGGGGTGGGGAACATTTCTGTCCCAGGGCCACTTTGAAAATTAGTACGAGCGCCAAGGGCCGCATAGAGGCTGGGGGCAGGGGTGTTACAAGGTTTATTCAAGAAAAAGAGGGCCAAGATCATGGATCTGTGCTGTAGATCTGTCTCCTACCTTGTGTGTCTGCCCTCATCTCTGCTCCCTTATCCTGAGCTCAGTTTTTCAGTGCTTGGGGGTAGAGACTGGATCCAAGTGCCACATCCAGGCAATAGAAAAGGGTCACATAAAAACTTGCCAAGGGCCGCATTTGGCCCCAGGCCTGAAGTTCCCCACCCCTGGTCTAGACCATAGGCATTCTGTTCCTGTCTCTTATACACATCTAGATGTGTATAAGAGACAATCTCTGCTCCCTTATCCTGAGCTCAGTTTTTCAGTGCTTGGGGGTAGAGACTGGATCCAAGTGCCACATCCAGGCAATAGAAAAGGGTCACATAAAAACTTGCCAAGGGCCGCATTTGGCCCCAGGGCCTGAGGTTCCCCACCCCTGGTCTAAATGGAGACATTCATCTGGTTTATATGGTCTAAGATAGCCACATGTTCATCCATGACTACTTGGCAGGCTAAGAGAACCTAACATCACCTAATGAGACCATAACTTGAACTCAGGACTCCCAGTTTAAAGTCCAACAATACTACCCACAGAATCGCACTGGCTCCTTAGGGTAACAATATAGTTAAGTAAATAAAGTGAGCAGTGGTCAAGTTGGATTATACTCACCCTTGAGCACTCAGCTAAAAATCAATAACACTATGTGAATTATCCCAAGTGATTAATAATGTAGCTTGTTTTGCTGCCCTTGCTAGTAAATCGCTCTCCACCATGTCTACTACGTATAGATCTGCAATTGACATATACCAAACCAAGAGACCAGAAGGCACTAGAGGCCTTACTGAGGCCAAGTTCCCATTGGCTTTACAGACTGGAAGATCTGGTCCTAAACAATCATGACTTGCAAAGAGTCAAATCACACCAAAGAACTGAATCATTTAGAGATTATCAAGACATTTTTAATACCAGGACCCAGAATCACTTGATAAATTAATAATAAAATGTGAGTAGTAACTAAGAAAGGATCTGAGCTGCCAAATTACCTCCTGAAAGCACGTCTCCCGGTGCATGTCTGCCCCTGGAGAGGTGTAGAACCCATTTGGATGGTACACCCCTGAGGCTAATGAAACCTAAAAGGTTCTGGAATGCTCTTGGGGAGTTACTCTCTGATCTTGACGGCTACCTACTTGATGAGGAAGCCATTGACCGTGTCTGCTCCCTTAGTGATGACTCCTCAGGCCGCCATGATTCACAGAGGGCCTGAGGGTGTTGAAGTGTGAGGGGTGGCGGTTGGAGTGACAATGGCGTCACTCACATGCTGAAGCCAACAGATTATGACATAGAGCCAGTTTATGTGCCTATGCCATAGATGTAAAGGCAGCAAAAAATGAGGTTTTTGCTGCCTGTATAGCCACCGCTAAATCTCGTCCAGCGGAGCTTTGCCAGGTAGTGCGGGGGTTGGTCCGTCCACCATTTCTCTGCCTGGAACTGGAGTCATCTAGTACCCACTGGGACATGTTTGTTGATTACTTTGCAGATAAAATCTCTCGGATTCACCACAACTTCGATGCTGCACTTAATACAATGGGTGAATCAGAGGTTGTGGAAGTCCCGCTATGTCCAGTGTCATGGGATCAGTTTCAGTGGGTGTTGCCCACAAATGTTCTTGAGGCATATCGGGCCACCTTTTGTGAACTTGACCCATGCCAGTCCTGACTGGTGAGATGTTGGGGCCATTGCTGGTGGGGATGGTCAATGCCTCCCTTCGGGAGGACAGAGTGCCAGGCTGCCTCAAGGAGGTGGTGGTGTGACATTGACTCCCTCACCAGTTGTCGGCCGGTCTCTAACCTTCCCTTTTTAGGGAAGGTTATTGAACGGGTTGTGGCCCAGCAGCTGTAGGAGCATCTCGACCACACCGGCTATCTAGATCCTTCACAGTCTGGCTTTCGCCCAGGCCATGGCACTGAGATTTCACTTGTGGCTTTGGCTGATGACCTCCGCCGCAAATTGGACCAGGGTCATTCGACCCTGATAATTCAGCTGCTTTTGATACCGTTGACCATGAGATGTTGGTGACTCACCTGCAGGACCAAGCCGGGGTAGGAGGGATCGTTCTTGAGTGGTTCCTCTCTTTCCTGGCTGGAAGAACTCAGCGTTTGGTGCTCCAGGATTGCTCTTTGTTTCCCTGAGACCTTGTGTGGTGTCCCGCAAGGTTCCATCTTGTCCCCTCTTCTCTTCAACGTGTATATGCAGCCACTCAGTGAGGTCCTGAGAAGGTATGGGGTGTGGTGTCATCAATATTCTGATGACACCCAACTCTACCTCTCTTTTTCATCTGACCCAGACTCGGCAGTCTCAGTGCTTACCTGGTGTCTGACGGCTGTGGGGAATTGGATGAGTGCAAGCTGACTGAAGTTGAATCCCAACAAGATGGAGATTATTTTGGTGGGTAAGGTGGTAGATGTGGAATCCCCCATCATTGACGGGGTTTGCCTTCCACTGGTTCCCCAGGTTTGAAATCTGGGCGTGCTCCTTGATCCGCAGCTCCACATGGATCTCTAAGCGGGGTCGGTGGCAAGGAGTGCATTTCACCAATTACATCTGGTGTGTCTGCTTCAGCCATATGTTTCAGATAGCGACTTGGTCACCATCATTCATGATTTCATTACCTTGATATTGGACTATTGACAATGCGCTCTACATGGGGCCACCCATGGAGATATATTTTTTATTTATTTATTCAATTTATATCCCGTCCCTCCTGCGAACAGCTTGGGGTGGCTAACAAATTCAACATAAAACAATCTTATAACCAATATAGTAAAACAATCCATAAAAACACTACAATAAAACAGGCTGGGATAATAATAAATAAATTAGGCTGGGGGAAGATAAAACACCCCCTAACCCACCCCACTCCCCTCCCCAAAGGCCTGGGCAAACAGCCAGGTCTTATAAATTCACCGAAATGTGAAAAGGCTTGGGGCCAGGCGAGCTTCCTCCGGGAGGAATTCCAGAGGCATGGCACGGCCACCGAGAATGCCCTCTCCATTGTGGCCCCCCACCTAACACGGGGGACCTCCAGAAAGTCACCCCCGGTGGACCGAAGGAGCCTCTCTGGGGTACGGAGGGCAAGGAGGTCCCTGAGGTATGAGGGGCCCAGACCATGAAGGACCTTGTATATTAACACCAATACCTTGAACCTGGCTCGGCACGCTATTGGCAGCCAGTGCAGAGTCCGGAGCACCGGTGTTATATGCTCCCGATGGCCTGTCCCCGATAGGAGGTGAGTCGTCGCATTCTGCACTAGCTGCAGCCTCCGAACCAGGAACAAGGGCAGCCCCATATNCTCTTCCCTAGCCCAAACTTACAGAGCCCCTACCCACCAAAACCCCTTGAGTCCCCTGCAGCCCCAAAGTGCCCCCAAGTGCCGCGCCCTTTGGCTGCAGCCCTTCGGCTCGTGGACTGTGGCACTGCCGCTGGCAGCTGGGCTAAATAGCCCAAGCTGCTTCCGGATAGGGGAGGGGCCAGGCCAGGCCACACGACCGGCCTCTGTGCTTCTCCCCACCCCCAAGCTCATAGTACTGTTCTCCCCCCCACAGGTCTCCGGGGGAGCGAATGGAGCAGCAGGACAGCCAGGCAGAAACAGCAGCAACAGCGGGTCCCCATCAGCAGCTGCAGGATGGTCCAAGGCACTGCAGGCAGGTGGAATCCCCTGGTGCCCCCGCTGGCAGCTGGACTAAATGATCCAGAGACTGCAGCTAGTGCAGAATATGGCAGCTCGTCTCCTTACGGGGTCAGGCCACCATGAGTACATTACATAGGTACTCTCGGCTCTGCACTGGTTGCCTATAGTCTTCCGGGCCCAATTCAAGCTGTTGGTGTTGACCTATAAATCCCTGCATGATCTTGACCTGACTTACCTAGGGGATCTTCTCATTCTCCATGCTCTGGAATGACCCCTGCGGTCAGCCAGGAGCGCCGTCCTCAAGGTCCCCCATGTGGCTCAGGGGATCACTGTGAAGAGGGTGTTCTTGGTGACTGCAACATGGCTGCGGAATTTCCTCCCGGTGAAGGCCCAGATGACCCTGAACCTCCCTTCCTTCCAACGTATGACTAAGACCCGACTGTTCTGCCAAGCATTTGGCGGGAGAGATGGGGTTTAGGGTGGGGGGTTGTGGGTTAGGGAGTGGGCAGGGAGAGCTGCTGTTTTTGCTGTCTCTTTTATTGTGTTGTTTTAGCTTGTTGTTTTATTGTTTTTATATGTAAGCCGCCCCGAGCTGCGTGGAGCAGGAGGGGTGGGGTAACAAAAAAATTTAAATAAATAAATACAATTAGTTTGTGACTTCCAAACTTCCTATATTTCTCAAAGTATTCTTTGGTTTTGGTTTTCTGTGTCATGTCCAATGTCTACAAGCAGATTTTGTTCACTCCATTATGTTCCATCTGACAGAACACAACATAAATCTGGGAGTTGGAAGTGGCATGGTTTCTTAAGGCATTTCAGATATGCAAGATGCTAAGCAAAACTGATGCATTCCAAGTCTCACCTAAAGTGTGAGTCATAATACTGTATGCTGATTCACACTAAACTTGTGAGTCTTATACAAATAAGAAAAAACACATCACATAACTATCTAATCTTGGAGAATGATTTTGGAGGTTTCAAACACAGCCTGATATTCTAGGAGTCCTATTCCCAGTTTCCCAGATATGTAACAGCCGTAGCAGTCTCCTCAGCTAGAACAATGTCCATGGGCATAATTATAGTAGGGGATGTGGGAGACACATCCCCACAAAAGATTGATTGGAGTGGGACTTATGAGAGTCAAGGGGATTCAGCATCCCCACCAAATTTTAGCCATAGGTCCATGAGTTCAACTCAGCAAGTACTCAAAGACTGAATTTATGAGCCACTCTTATCCTTTCTTTCTGGAAATGCTGTGTCTTATATTTATTTAATTATAAATTATATTTATAATTATAATATAATATAAATTATTTTCATCATAGCTGAAGGACCATAGTTCTAGACTTTGCTTTCCAAAGTGAAAATATTAGAGATGAAGTGTTGCTTGAGAAAATTCTCCTAATTTTGGGAACTGGGATTGATTTCCCAATGCCTGACCAAGGCAAATAAATAAATAAATAAATAAATGGGGAAATATTGCCACCAGGCCATTCTGTACATTTGCAAATGGCCACCACTTTTAACCAAAATGGCACCAATAGCATCACTGCAATTTGGGTTAAGGGTAGCTGATTACAGATGCACAAAATTACCTCTGGGCCTTTTTGCACATGCTCAATGGCAGCCAGCTTTAAAACAAATGGTGGTGATGCTGTTGCCACCATTTCAGTTAAGGGCAGCAGCCATTTTGCACATGTGCAGAACAGCCATGGGGTCATTTTGTGCATGCACAATGAAATGTTTGTATTATATGTTTTTATATATTTTTGCCCGAGAATTCAGTCTGTTGAACACAGATTTCGACAAGATTTCTAATTTTTGAGAAATCTCATTTCAGTCCTAGTAAATATGTATGAGGCTAGGGTGGTGCTTTATTAAGCAATTTTACTATGTGCTGTATATGTATATGAAAGTACACCGCATAAAATCCCCTGTAGTTCCCAGGTATGCACTAAGGAATAAGAGACTTTCTGGGAGCTAAAGTAAATGTATACCTGCGTTAAGTTAAGAAGTGTATTTCTTGTTTGTCACCTTATAGGAAATTGTGAATTCGCTGAGTTATTGGTTGCCCATTTATAGATGATGGCAAAAGTGGAAATTTTTTATTTATTTATTTTGTTAAAATTGAGTTCTGGTACATATCCTTTTGTCAATTATTCATTAGCCTCTTCTCTTCTCAAGGGCCCATGTTTCATTGCTGCTATGCATCCCCAAACTTTGGCTCTTAGAAACAAACTCAGCAGTGTATAAATGGTTTTGATACTATATGTCTAAGAAAGGTCATTTTTAAATGGACTACATGGGTGGGGGGATGGGTGTTCACTGGCGGTGGGTATGCACCCATTCTCACAGGCGCACACCCACCTCCACCCATCTCCACCCACGGAGCCTCCTCCAGTTTGCTGGATGGCTCCATGGGTGGGTGATGGGTGGAACTGAGTAGAGGTGTGTGTTGTGTGGAAGCACGCACGCACCCCCACCCACCACCTGTGGCATTCCCACAGACACAAACCCATTCCCCCATTTACTGCTGTGGCATTTNGGTACTCTCGGCTCTGCACTGGTTGCCTATAGTCTTCCGGGCCCAATTCAAGCTGTTGGTGTTGACCTATAAATCCCTGCATGATCTTGACCTGACTTACCTAGGGGATCTTCTCATTCTCCATGCTCTGGAATGACCCCTGCGGTCAGCCAGGAGCGCCGTCCTCAAGGTCCCCCATGTGGCTCAGGGGATCACTGTGAAGAGGGTGTTCTTGGTGGCTGCAACATGGCTGCGGAATTTCCTCCCGGTGAAGGCCCAGATGACCCTGAACCTCCCTTCCTTCCAACGTATGACTAAGACCCGACTGTTCTGCCAAGCATTTGGCGGGAGAGATGGGGTTTAGGGTGGGGGGTTGTGGGTTAGGGAGTGGGCAGGGAGAGCTGCTGTTTTTGCTGTCTCTTTTATTGTGTTGTTTTAGCTTGTTGTTTTATTGTTTTTATATGTAAGCCGCCCCGAGCTGCGTGGAGCAGGAGGGGTGGGGTAACAAAAAAATTTAATTAAATAAATACAATTATTTTGTGACTTCCAAACTTCCTATATTTCTCAAAGTATTCTTTGGTTTTGGTTTTCTGTGTCATGTCCAATGTCTACAAGCAGATTTTGTTCACTCCATTATGTTCCATCTGACAGAACACAACATAAATCTGGGAGTTGGAAGTGGCATGGCTTCTTAAGGCATTTCAGATATGCAAGATGCTAAGCAAAACTGATGCATTCCAAGTCTCACCTAAAGTGTGAGTCATAATACTGTATGCTGATTCACACTAAACTTGTGAGTCTTATACAAATAAGAAAAAACACATCACATAACAATCTAATCTTGGAGAATGATTTTGGAGGTTTCAAACACAGCCTGATATTCTAGGAGTCCTATTCCCAGTTTCCCAGATATGTAACAGCCGTAGCAGTCTCCTCAGCTAGAACAATGTCCATGGGCATAATTATAGTAGGGGATGTGGGAGACACATCCCCACAAAAGATTGATTGGAGTGGGACTTATGAGAGTCAAGGGGATTCAGCATCCCCACCAAATTTTAGCCATAGGTCCATGAGTTCAACTCAGCAAGTACTCAAAGACTGAATTTATGAGCCACTCTTATCCTTTCTTTCTGGAAATGCTGTGTCTTATATTTATTTAATTATAAATTATATTTATAATTATAATATAATATAAATTATTTTCATCATAGCTGAAGGACCATAGTTCTAGACTTTGCTTTCCAAAGTGAAAATATTAGAGATGAAGTGTTGCTTGAGAAAATTCTCCTAATTTTGGGAACTGGGATTGATTTCCCAATGCCTGACCAAGGCAAATAAATAAATAAATAAATAAATGGGGAAATATTGCCACCAGGCCATTCTGTACATTTGCAAATGGCCACCACTTTTAACCAAAATGGCACCAATAGCATCACTGCAATTTGGGTTAAGGGTAGCTGATTACAGATGCACAAAATTACCTCTGGGCCTTTTTGCACATGCTCAATGGCAGCCAGCTTTAAAACAAATGGTGGTGATGCTGTTGTCACCATTTCAGTTAAGGGCAGCAGCCATTTTGCACATGTGCAGAACAGCCATGGGGTCATTTTGTGCATGCACAATGAAATGTTTGTATTATATGTTTTTATATATTTTTGCCCGAGAATTCAGTCTGTTGAACACAGATTTCGACAAGATTTCTAATTTTTGAGAAATCTCATTTCAGTCCTAGTAAATATGTATGAGGCTAGGGTGGTGCTTTATTAAGCAATTTTACTATGTGCTGTATATGTATATGAAAGTACACCGCATAAAATCCCCTGTAGTTCCCAGGCATGCACTAAGGAATAAGAGACTTTCTGGGAGCTAAAGTAAATGTATACCTGCGTTAAGTTAAGAAGTGTATTTCTTGTGTGTCACCTTATAGGAAATTGTGAATTCGCTGAGTTATTGGTTGCCCATTTAGAGATGATGGCAAAAGTGGAAATTTTTTATTTATTTATTTTGTTAAAATTGAGTTCTGGTACATATCCTTTTGTCAATTATTCATTAGCCTCTTCTCTTCTCAAGGGCCCATGTTTCATTGCTGCTATGCATCCCCAAACTTTGGCTCTTAGAAACAAACTCAGCAGTGTATAAATGGTTTTGATACTATATGTCTAAGAAAGGTCATTTTTAAATGGACTACATGGGTGGGGGGATGGGTGTTCACTGGCGGTGGGTATGCACCCATTCTCACAGGCGCACACCCACCTCCACCCATCTCCACCCACGGAGCCTCCTCCAGTTTGCTGGATGGCTCCATGGGTGGGTGATGGGTGGAACTGAGTAGAGGTGTGTGTTGTGTGGAAGCACGCACGCACCCCCACCCACCACCTGTGGCATTCCCACAGACACAAACCCATTCCCCCATTTACTGCTGTGGCATTTTCATGGACATCCACCAACACCGCGCACCCGCCCACACACCCAGCGGTGGGGGGGGG
>QEPC01001106.1:476307-491803 GCA_003113815.1 Sphenodon punctatus
TTCAATGGGGACACAGCGCCCCATTGAAACCAATGAAATAAATCCGGTACCGGTATACCGGATTTAAACCGGGAATCCGGTTTTCGGGGAACCGGTAACCGGTAAATCCGGTAACCGGTAATGGGCCCGGGGTCCCACCACTATGAGGGAATGACAAGAAACTAAGTGGAATGATAAACAGGAGAGCTTCTGTCCCTCTTTATGCATTTAGAATATTGGGAGGTGTGTGTGTGTGTGTGTGTGTGTGTGTGTGTATGCATGAGAGTGAGGGGTGAAGTTTATTCATGAGGAGGTGGAGCTTACTGATTGAGTGGGCAGGACATGTTCCTCTTTGACCACTGGAAATGTTGGAGTTATGAGTTTAGGGACGATCATAAAATTACCATCCTGGAGCATAGGCTATCACAGTAACATACAGTAATGCTTTGATTGCACTATTAAACCAAATAGTTCCAAGCTTCCAAAATTATATAACCTGGTTTCCTACAAAGTGGACCATATCTCCCCTCCAGCTGCACCTCTTGTTAAAAATATTGGAGGCCCTACTTCCCTTTAGTAACCTTGGTCTCTTTGCCAAATTTTGTTGAAATCAACACGAGAACTCCAAATTGTTGCATTGTTGTAACAAAGTTGTTACATTATATTCAGATGCACTGTGACTACAAAAAAGAGCCATATCACTGGGTGTGAACTAAGGGTGAAACAAAAATGAAAATCATTCTCACAAGATTCTCACAACCCCAGTGAGATTTCACAAGATTATAGAAAACCGCAAAAGAAGAAGAAGAAGAAGCTCCGCCCACGCACAAAATAGCAGCCCCAGTCATACTGCTTGTGCGTGGCCCTCCAGTGGCCATTTTGCACATGCACAGAGCATTTTTTGAGATTTTTAAGTATCTCATGAGATTGTCAAAACCCTAAAAACATTCTGCGCATCTGAAAAATGGCTGTTGGTGTGTGCGCACGATCAGAATGGCTATGGCAGCCATTTTATTTTTACATGCACAGAAAATTTTTGGACTCACGAGAATCTCTGATTCTTGACTCATCCTCGTTCTTAAAAATCTTGTCAAGAACCTGGTTCTCGATGAGATTTTCAAAAATAGCGAGCACGAATTTTAGCCCTAGTGTAAGCAGACAGACAGCAGCTACGGGAGCAGCTGCACCAGCCCTCTTCACCGGCTGGCCCATCCATCGGAAGGTGGCCTTCCAGCTGTTGAAGTGGGGCAGCTCCACTGGAGGCACTCTAGAACATCCCGAGTGGTGCCAGCGGAGCAGACCAGTCAAACCCAGGGCACTGGCCCAGAGTGGAGCTGCTTTCCATCTGCTTGGCAGACCCACATTGCAATGCTACTCCCAGTGGACCATTGTCCCAGCAACGCTATAGAATTGTGAGCACCAGCCTAGAGCATTGGGTGATCTGCCCGCCACTCTATGGTGTGGGGGTGGGGGGATGCCACCATGCAGGGAAACTCACTCGGTCTATCTAAAGTGGACCCAGGTGAGGCTGGACGTGGGGTTGTGCCCCCACATCTATCTAAAACACCCACTGTGGGACTCTGAAGAGCAATCCCAAGACTTGGTTCTAGCAGCAAGGGGAAAAGGTAGAGTATAGCACTGTCAAACGTTTTAACTAGTTTACTGAACCCTATAATAAAGGAGTCAGATCTAGTTTTCAGATGAATCTGAGCTGAGTTTACAAGCTTCTAATTTTAAGAAGTTTTAGATTCACAAGGTCTTAGTCCACAACCCAAGTTCTGTGTGTGCACCATGTGCTCATAGTGGACACACACTGTGCACACGTAATGTGTACCCTTGGTGTGCTCATGGTGTGCAAGCACACCAGGTGCACATGCAGTGTGCACTCAACTATACACATTGTGTGCTTGCAAGCTCAGATGAGAGTCTCTTGTTTACCTGACTTCGGGAAAAAACAGATACAGGGTGTGATCTAGAACTGCTGTGTGTGTGGCTTCCATGTGCACACACTTGTGCACATATGTACGTGTAAGTTTTGTGTGATTTCTGAACAGTTTGCGCATGCACCACAGTCCCCGTAATGGGTGTGCGCAGGTTGTACACCTGCAAGGTTTAGGATCGGCCCAACAGTATTCAGTCAAGTTTAAACAATTCGGATAGCCATGAGAAGTTGTTTGCAGTTCTGACACCTGACCTGCCTGACGAGGGGGCCTGTGAGGTCCGAAAGCTTGTAAATCTCCCCCAACTTGAGTTGGTCCAATAAAAGCTATCGCCACACTATTCTATCTCTGCTGCCTATTTTGGGGACCAAAATGGCAAATACACTCCCACAGCCTGGTAGGCCATTAAGAGGAGATGGGGAGTTTCCTTAGAAGGGACAGACGCCCTTAATGACCCTGACCAAAGCCTAGTTCCTTTGCTCAAGAAACCACAGGTTAGATACTTGCCTGAATAGGCTTGCTCACAGGTTTGTGATATTCCAGCATCCACACAGATAAAACAATTCTTCTTCCTAAGGTTTCAAAATTTTGTCTCCCTATTTGTTTTTGTACCCCCTAGCCCTCTACAAAATTTGGCTGAAACTGGCCTTTGGGATCAAAAGATATTAAGGCAACATACACACACAAACACAGATAGCTATAAATCCACACGATAAGTCATCTTTCCATAGTAAAGCAGGCCAGGAATGAAAAAGGAACCTAGAGGGCCTGTAGTGTGAGTGTTGGTGACAGAGAGTCACATTTTCTGGTCACCGCCATGGTCCACGTCCAAAGATGGCTTCTTCAGCAGGGGGCGCACCACAGCCTCCTTGAGGCTAGGCGACAACCTCCCCTGCTGCAAGGACGCATTCACCATAGTGCAACTCCATGACTAATATCCTTCAGAAAGTCTGTAGATAGACTATAATCTGAAAACCCCATTCCTCATCCCAGGTAAAATATCTCCAAACCTTGGATACTCTGTTTCTTGTCCTTCTCTGACAATTCTTTCCCACTTCCTTCTGTTCCTATCACATGCATGCAAACAAGTGCAGAAAGGCTATGCTTATGCAAATTTACATTCTTCTCCCATATTGTTTCTCACTTTTGCTCCTACCCCCAAAATAAAACAACAACAAAAAGCAATGCAAAGACGTCCACTATCCCCTCGGCCTTCTAACTAAAAATTGGCTGTGAAACTGGGCTTTTCATGTCTGTGTATGGTTCTGAGAAAATTTGGCCTTCCAAAATATCACCAAAACATTAATTAGGATTGCAAAATCCATTGAAATAAGAAATTTATCGCAAAAATGCATGCCTATAAATCAGACATGTGCCCAAAGTCCGAGGAACGGCAGGCAAGAAATAAATCTAATGGCAAACTTGCTTTCCTAATGTTGACAATGTGCAGTACAGTCTTCCAACTGACATAATGCTGATGCATCAGTTAATGCCACACCACCACCATCAGTTAATGCTGATTCCATGTCTTAGCATTGGTGAGACCTTTTCTCTTCCATGGGTCTTGCCCCAGTAATGCACTTCCAAGATCAGGCTGTAAGTGTGTCTGTAGTCTAAAATGCAAGAGATGATGATGATGATTATGATGATGATGATGATGATGATGATTTGATTTGATTTGATTTTAATGGTGATTTAAGCAAACAACAGGAAGAGTTGGATTATACAATATTTTAGCCCTAACAATTACACCTGTCCTGCAGGAAAGAATGTCATTATCATGTTTGCAAGAACATAGTGTTATTCAATGGAATTTACATGGCAGGGTATGTAAATAGGTGTGATGTTCACTGTCCCCACAGTTGCAGTAGGAAAACTATCAGTACAGACAATTGTCTTCCAGGGCTCAATGTTTCTTTCCTCATGAGGTCAATTATTCACTAAGAAAACTTGTTGGATTGACTGAGTGAAACCATATTTACTCTTACTTTGCCTATGGGTTCAAGAAAGTAATGTCTTAAACTAGTTATTTATCAGGCGTCTCTGGGGAATCGTAGGTTCTGGAGGCAAAGCACTTGTTTGCTTTGCAGTATATTATGGAGATAAATGTGTAGCACTTATTAGGAAAGACTTATAGTTCTATTTATTGACAGAGCATTTTCTTTGGCTAATGAACATTATAATGGAGAAGATTCATCTCTTCTGTGTAAACTTAACAAATCAATGAAAAAAGATTACCAATTTGAACTGCCAGCTTCTTTTTCCTGTATAACTAATATGCATTTCCCATTTTTTGATAAAGTCTCTTACCAGTGGAAATAAAATTACTCCAAGTAACGCTTATCATAATATGGGTTAACACATCTGCACTTCATAGCTTATGATACTCTAGGGCATATTTATCTTAGTCTAGTTTTATGGTTCACAGCACCTCGGGCATGTGCTTCTTATAATGGCTATATCTCCAAGTTATGCTTTACTTTTTAAAACTCTTGTTGGAAGGTGAGATTATTTAATTGGATCAAAATTAGCCTTTTACTCCCTACACTGTTACTCAAACCTATTCAAGGATATGAAGTGCTACATTTCTCCAGTGCAGCATGTTTTGCAATAATAACGGCAATCATACAAGCGAACATCAAAGACTCCACACCCTAATTTGTGTAAGTTGAAACCTAATGGGCTACAATAATAAAGGTTTTAGTTTTGACAGTACCTTTGGTTTAAGTGGCCACAAAATCGGCAATTGTTAACCAAGAAGGCAATGAAATTAGTCTGGTGAAGCAAGAAGCATTTCCTTGGCTTGCCCCAAGACATGTCCCAGATATTTTTTTAAGTCTTGTATTTTGGAAATAGATTCCCTCAAACACATGTTTAGGACTGGACTGGCCCATATTGCTCCATTGTTACTCGTTGAGCTAACCCATATGCATTATTACATATCAGTTAACCCTTGCCAGCTATAGGCCAGTCTCTAACCTTCCCTTTTTAGGGAAGGTTATTGATTTGGGTTGTGGCTCGGCAGCTGCAGGGGCATCTGGACTGCATTGGATTCCTTGATCCCTCTCAGTTCGGCTTTCGCTCGGACTATGGCACTGAGACTGTGCTTGTGGCCTTGGCTGATGATCTGTGCCAGAACTTGGACCCTGGTCAGTCCACTCTTCTGATTTTGTTAGAACTTTTAGCAGTGTTTCACACAGTTGACCATGAGATGCTGGTGACTCGCCTGCGGAACCACGACAGGGTGGGTGGGACTATTCTTGAATGGTTCTGTTCATTCCTGTCCAGGAGAACTCAGCATGTGGTACTGGAGGATTGTACATTGTGTCCCCAGTACCTCACTTGTGGAGTCCCACAGGAATGTATTCTATCCCCTCTCCTGTTCAATGTGTACATGCAGCCTTTAGGCAAGATCATGAAAGGGTTTGAAGTTCGGTTTCATCAGTACACTGATGCCGAGGTGGTGATGGTGGCAAGTAATGCATTTGGCAAATTACAGTTGGTTCACCGTCTTCGGCCATATGTCTCAGGCTTCAACCTTGCCACCATCATCCATGCATTTATCACTTCAGGATTGGACTACTGTAACACACTCTACGTGGGGCTACCCTTGGTGATGATCCAGAGGCTGAAGCTGGTGCAGAAGGCAGTGGCTCATCTCCTCGTGGGGGTGGGCCGCCGGGAGTACAACACCGATGCTCCGTTCACTGCACTGACTGTCTATAGTCTTCAGGGCCCAATTCAAGGTGTTAGGTTATTACCTTTAAAACCCTATATATTTATTTTTATTTATTTAAGACATTTGTACCCCGCCCCTCCTGTACACAGCTCGGGGCGGCTTCCAACAATAAAACATCAAACAATATAAAAACAATTTAAAACAATCAAAGTTAAATACTTTTTAAAACAGGGCCAGAGAAACAGCTTCGACATTAAGACCATAAAACAAGGTAGGGGGAAGAAAACAAAGCCCTAGCCCACCCTCCCACCCTCCCCAAAGGCCTGAGCGAACAGACAGGTCTTACAATACCACCAGAATGTTAACAGGCTTGGGGCCAGGTGGACTTCCTCCAGAAGGTAGTTCCAAAGGTGTGGCCCAGCCACCGAGAATTCCCTCTCCATTGTGGCCCCCCGCTTTACGTGGGGGACCTCCAAGAAGGCACCCCCGGCTGATCACAGGAGCCGCCCTGGGGCGCGGAGGGTGAGACAAGCCCTGAGGTATGAGGGGCCCAGACCGTAAAGGGCCTTATAGATCAACACTAAAACCTTGAACCTGGCTCGGCACGCTATTGGCAGCCAGTGCAGAGTCTGGAGCACAGGTGTAATATGCCCCCGACGGCCTGTCCCCATAAGGAGACGAGCCGCCGCATTCTGCATTAGCTGCAGCCTCCGAACCAGGCACAAGAGAAGCCCCACGTAGAGTGCGTTACAGTAGTCCAGCTTTGAGGTGACGAAGGCATGGATGAGGGAGGCCAGGTCCGGGCCGGAGACGAACGAACGCAGCCTGCGCACCAGATACAACCAGCGGAAGGCAGCCTTAGCGACTGCCTCCTCCTGCCGCTCCAGGCGCAGGTCCGCGTCCAATATCACCCAATATATGGTCTGGGTCCCACATGAGACCACCCGATCTCAATGACCGTTCGCTCAATGACCTCATTACCTTGTGGAATACCTTGTTGACTGAGGCCATTGACCGAACGGCTCCCAAGCATTTGCTTCCGGATTGTCAACGACACAAGTCCGCTTGGTTCACAGAATAACTGTGATGGATGAAGCAGGAGGGTCAGCAGTTGGAATGACGGTGGCACCATACTCATGCTGAAGCCAACCAATTGCAGCATAAAACTAGTTTAAAAGCTTATGCGGTGGCTGTGCAGGCAGCAAAGAAAGAGTTCTTTAGCATAGCATCCATGAAGTCACATCCAGCAGAGCTTTTCCAAGTGGTGCAGAGTCTGGTCAGTCTGGCCTCCCTCTGCCTGGAACTGGCATTTTCCAGTGCCCGCTGTGACATGTTTGTTGACTTTTTCATGGATAAAATCGCTCGGATTCACCATGATTTCGATGCTGCACTTATAATAGTGGGTGAACCTGAGGCAGTAGAGGCAGAACCTGAGGCATCCTTGTTTGTTTTCATGGGATCAATTTCAGTAGATGTCGCCCACTGATGATGTGGATGTCCATGGGGCAGTTAGGGTCACTTGTTTTGAATTAGATCCATGCCCATCCTGGATGGTCAAGGCCTGCAGGGAGATACTAGGGCCATTGCTGGTGGGGGTTTTCAATGCCTCCCTTATGGAGGGCAGAGTGCCGAGACACCTCAAAGAGGTGGTGGTGTGGCCTCTGTTCAAGAAAGCATCTCTTGACATTGACTCCCCTGCCAGTTATTGGCCAGTCTCTAACCTTCCCTTTTTAGGGAACGTTATTGAACGGGTGGTGGCTCGACAGCTTCAGGGGCATCTGGATCGGGTCAGTTTTCTTGATGCTTTGTAGTCTGGCTTTCGTCCTGGTTGTATGGAGACTGCACTTGTGACTTTGGTTGATGACCTACGCTGTGAATTAGATCAGGGCAGATCATCTCTTTTAATCTGTTTGATCTGTTGGCAGCATTTGATACCATTGACCACGAGATGAGATGTCCCGGCTGCGGGACCGGGCTGGAGTGGGTGGTACTGTTCTTGAATGGTTCCGCTCATTCCTGGCCAGGAGAACTCAGCGTGTGGTTCTTGGAGAGTATACTTCATCTCCCCGGGTCCTCGCGTGTGGAGTCCTACAGGGTTCTATTCTGTACCCCCTCCTGTTCAACATGTACATGCAGCCTTTGGGAAAAATCATGAGACGGTTCGGCGTGTGTTGTCATCAGTACACTGAGGATACACAACTTTACCTCTCTTTTTCTGCAGACCCAGACCCAGCAGTCTCGGTGCTTACCCAGTGCTTGGCGTCTGTGGGGGACTGGATAAGGGTGAGCCATCTGAAGTTGAATCCCGACAAGACGGAGGTGAAGTTGGTGGGTAGGACTGAGGTGGGGGGGTGACTCCTGTCATTGATGGGTGTTCCCCCCTTTGGCCACTCAGGTCCATAGTCTGGGAGTGCTCCTCGATTCACAATTCTGCCTGGATTCCCAGGTGGAGGTGGTGGCGAGAGGAGCATTTTTTCAATTACATCTGGTGCGACAACTGCGGCCGTATGTCTTGAACTTGATCTGGCCACCATCATCCATGCCTTTATTACCTCTAGATTAGACTACTGTAATGCACTCTATGTAGGGATACCCTTGAGGATGATCTGAAGGTTGCAACTGGTGCAGAATGCGGTGGCCCATCTCCTAATGGGGATGGGTCGTCACAAGCACATTACACCAGTGCTCTGTTCTCTGCACTGGCTGCCTATTATCTTCTGGGCTCAATTCAAGGTATTGGTGATGACCTATAAAGCCCTAAATGTCCTGGGCCCTGCTTACCTGTGGGACCACCTTAGGCCCCATGTTGGATTGCGGCCCCTGTGGTCAGCTGGGGATGCCTGACTCGAAGTCCCCCGGGTTTCCTGGGTGGTGACGATGGGGGTGGCGTTCTTGGTGGCTGCTCCCAGGCTGCAGAATTCCCTCCAGATGGAGGCCCGCCTGGCCCCAGACCTCACCTCTTTCCAAAGATAATGTAAGACCTGACCTTTGGAGAGGGAGATGAGTAGGGTGGGTTGGGTTAAGGGAGGGGGGGATTGGTGCTGCCCTTTTAGTGTATTTTTAGTATATTTTTAGTATTTTTAATTAATTTTAAATTGCTCTGTGAGCAGGAGGCGTGCGAGGTAAAAGCAAACAAAAATAAATAAATCCCTTGTGTCCTGGATCAGCCCCTGTGATCAGCCGCGTGCACCCTCTTGGAGGTCCCCTGGGTTTCCCGGGTGGTGATGTTCAAGAGGGCATTAACAGTGGCCGCGCTATGGCTATGGGACTCTCTCCCATCAGAGATTCATCTCTCTCTGAATCTCCCAACCTTCCACAGACAATGTAAGACCTGGCTGTTTCATCAGGCATTTGGTGAGGAAGACGGGTAGTGAGTGGGTTTTTTTTCGTTTTTTTTCTTTTTGTGGGGTAGGGGTTTTTATCTTTTTCTCAGGCTTCTTTTCTTTTTATGGTTTTAAGTAATACGTGATATTATATTGCATTGTATTTTTTATATTTTGTATTTTATATGTTGTGCACCACCCCGTGCTACAATTGGACAGGAGGAGGCGGTATATAAATACTGTAAATAAATAGATAAATCAATCAATACATTTTTGTCTTGATCTCCAAACTTTTAGGGTTTTGAAGCTTTGAGTTCCCCTTTTGTGTAATTCAGTTTTTTATTATAAGTAGGTAGTTTCATAACTGTCATTACACCAATTTCTGTTGGTGTCTGCAAGCTAATGAGCTTGCACTATGCCTTCCTTCAGGCATGTATGAAAAGGTCAGAGTTGAGACAGAGGTGAATATGAAGTGGCTAGGCTTGATCAGTGCATGGCAGAGCTTAAATGAATATCTGCAGCAAATACTGTATTCAACAATTTGGTCCATTTTGAATTAGGTCCAATAAAGCAGATACAACCTACTGTTTGTCTTTGTGTTGTTCAGACCAGGGCTGAAATGGCAAACCTGTCAGGGGTCAGACTTGGGGGGGGGGGGTGCTGGATGGCTGGGCAGAAGGCATCTCCCCCCACTCCCACCCCGGTCCCAGGTTCCCTGCCGCGTCCTATTGCCAGGGCGACTGACCCAGTCGCCTCCAACGTCATGACACCCCTTGTGGTCCCATAGGGGGCGGGGTCCTTGCCACAGTCCTTGCAGCACTCCACATGGCTGTGAGCATGCCGGGGTGTGTGTCTTTCCCTATTTAAGTCAGCACCGGAGGCTTCCCAGAGCCAGTAATCAGAGCGAGAAGCGGTCCCAAAGCCAAGTGTTGTGGTTCTTGTGATTCTATTGCATGATTTGGGAGGGTGCTTGTGGAGACTAGCGGTGGTGTTTGGGTATACGTGTTTCCTTCCTGTTGTCCTGTGGTGTCTTGGGTGATTGCGTACTTGGGTGAGAACAAGTGGAGAGTGAGAGCCCTTCCCTGCCCCCTTCCAGGTTCCCTTCCCCTTCCCGGAGTGCGTGTAGGATTCCTCCTTCCCCCCCACTTTGGGTCCTTCCCCATCATCCTCCACCTCGTCCCTCACAGCGGAACCCTCTCCCCTGCCTTCTGGAGTGATTGTGGGTGTGGGTGCAGTACGAGGCAGGCGGAGCCCGACCTGGCCTTTCCCTTCAGCTCTGCGCCCTATGATGATAGGGGCCCCATCTTTTTGAGACATATAGGGCCCACACACTATCCTGATGGGCAATTTTCCCCTTACCCGTGGGGGCCGAGCTTGTGTGCATGTGTTGCATGTGTGCTCGAGTGTCTAGAGAACCCCTTTTCCCCCTTCCCACTGACAGATTATTGGCATATATACCCCCTGCCCCTTCCTTTGGGAGTGTTGGGATGGATTCAACTCCCACCATGGAGCAGTTGCTTCATGCGATACAGGCCATTGCCCTTGAAGTAAAAGATTTGCATGCCAAGCAAACGGAGTTAGCTACAGCCGTGGGGCAACTGGCCTTGGGAGTGGGGCTTGCATCAGAAGGAATGACGGCAGCCCCATGACAGCTCCAATGTTGGCCCCCGTAGTGGCCCCGGTGGTAGAGGCTCCTGGTGCAGCCCTCCCGACAGCCCTTGGGGAGGCTTTGGGGGAGAGGCCCGTGGTCCCCATGCCGCCAAGTGGTCCTGGTGGGGCCTGTGAACCAAAAGGCCCCCGGGTGGAAAGGTTCTGTGGGGATAGATGCACATTTCAGGGCTTTTTGGCCTTATGTGAGCTGACATTTACAATGCAGCCCACCACATACACTTCAGACACTCTAAAGATAGCCTATATCATTGGGAATCTGGGGGGATAGGCCTTGGAGTGGGCTACTACTTTATTGAAAGGGAAGAGTCCCCTATTATCTAATTATGCAAGGTTCCTTAGGGAATTTACGTTTCTATTTGACCACCCCCATCGGTGCAGAGATGCTGAGACCACCATTATGACCTTGCGGCAGGGGAAGGGTAGCTTGCTTGACTATGTGACCCAGTTTCAGCAAGCCACCTTGGACTTGCAGTGGCCAAATGATGTATTGATAGTGCTATTCTGAAGGGGGCTTAGTGATGAGATAAAGGATAAGATAGCCTATGCGGCCCTTCCTGACACTTGGGAAGCCCTTGTCTCCCTAAACCTTCAAATCCGAGATCACCTGACTGACCGACGATGAGAACAGCGGCAAGATTCCCGTGGGTTCCCTCCCCGAGCGCTCCCAGCCCCAACCGCCTTGGTGCAGGAGAACACCGGCGAGTCGGAACCGATGCAACTTGGGGCCTCCTGGGGAACTGTCTCTGGAGAAGAAAGAAAATTGAGACGTAAGACCAAGGCGTGTTTTTACTGTGGGAGGCTTGGCCACTTCATTCAAGACTGTCCATCCTTACCTCTGCAGCGCTGGGAACGGGTAAACACCCCAGGCTGGGATGGGCAAGGGGCATCCCGGTCCTGAAACAACACCCTTCATGACCAGCAGCTTTCGAACCGCACCTGCAAGTACCCGTTACTGTGACCATTGCCCCCCGATGCTCCCGGGTGGTCTGGGCACTTATTGACTCAGGGGTGTCCGGGAACTTTATGGATGGAGGGTGGGCACAGGCCTGTGCCATACCCCTGGAACAAAAGGTGCGCCCTGAAGCGGTGTATTCGATAGATGGCTCCCCGCTTATCTTGGGGCCCATGACAGCTCAAACCGCATTGCTATGCTGCGCCATTGGGACCCACCACGAACTGGCTTCCTTCGACACTGTTAGTACCCCTATGTTCCCTGTGGTGCTAAGGTTACCATGGCTTCGCCATCACGACCCCCATATCACCTGGACCACAAAAATTCTTCGTTTTGCTTCCCTGTATTGTGCCCAGACTAGGGCTGAAGAATAACTCCTTTTTCCGTTCTGCTATTTCATTCCGCCATTTCAGAAATGCCCATGACGTTCCACAGCTTTTCCGCTGGCGTTCCGCTAATTGTGCTGGCATTCCACTAATTTGGAAACTGTCGGAATATTCGTGGAAACTGTCGGAACAATCGCGGAAACTTTCAGAACAAGCATTTTTCGCTACTTCACAGTGCTGGTGGAAATTGCGGAAGATAGAAACTGTTGGAAAAAACATTATTCCACAATTTTTGCAGTCTTTGGAAGTAGCAGAATGAAAGTAGTGGAATGGCAGAATTAGCGGAATGAACATCTCTATCGCATCATGCCACTCACTGTGGAAGAGCTTTTTCCATCGGAAAAAGTTACCGCAGCGGCTCGCCGCTTCAGCCCTAGCCCAGACATGCTTGCTGCTGAAGCCTCAGGGAAGTCTCTCCACTTGTGCAGGGACAACGTCCATCATGCCTCCATTGCCCCTGGAGTACAAAGATTTTGCGGACATTTTTAGTCCAATGCAGGCAGCGGAACTTCCCCCACATCGTGTCTATGACTGCCCTATCGATTTAGTACCCGGCGCGGAGCCCCCCTTTGGCAGGATATATGCTCGCTTGCCCCCGGAGCTCGAATCTCTCAAGAACTATCTAGAAGAAAATTTACAGAATGGTTTTATCTGTCCATCAGCCTCACTGGCTGGAGCCCCCATCTTTTTTGTAGCAAAGAAGGATGAGGGTCTCCGCTCCTGCATTGATTACCGGGGTTTGAATGCACTGACCATAAAAAACCGCTACCCTCTCCCCCTCATACCAGAACTAATGAATCGATTGCAGGGAGCTCGCATGTTCACTAAACTGGATCTTCGTGGAGCATACAACTTAGTGTGGGTGCAGGAGGATGATGAATGGAAGACCGCGTTCCGCACCCACTATGGGCACTTTGAGTATCTGGTAATGCCATTCGGCCTAGCCAACGCATGGCCACATTTCAACACTTTATCAATGATGTATTTCGTGATGTCCTCGACCTATTTGTCATCGCTTACCTTGATAATATTTTAATTTACTCCACGTCCTTGAACCAACACATTCAGCATGTCCAGTCTGTTTTGTGATGATTGCGGCACCACCGACTGTACTGCAAACAAGAAAAGTGTGCCTTCCATCTGACCACTGTGGAATTCCTGGGGGTTGTTGTTAGCCCAGAAGGAATAGCCATGGATCCACACAAGGTGGAAGCCATTCAGCAATGGCCCACCCCTCAAGCAGTGAAGTCGCTACAAGGTTCCTGGGAAGCGTGAATTATTGCCATCAATATATTCCCAACTACACTGAAGTCGCCAAACCTCTGACAACTCTCCTCAAGAAACACCAGGAATATATCTGGGGGCCTCAGCAGCAACACAGCTTCATCCATCTTAAGGAAGCGTTTCAAACCGCCCCCATTCTTCGACACCCAGATGTCAGCCAACCCTTCTTCATGAAAGCAGATGCCTCCAGTCAAGCCATTGGAGCCGTACTTTTACAACCAGCCAGTGACACAGATGCCTTACATCCCTGTGCCTATTACTCCCGACAACTTACTCCTGCTGAACAAAATTACGCTATCTTCAACCATGAGCTCCTTGCCATCAAGGCAGCCTTTGAAGCCTGGCACCATTATCTGGAGGGGGCCCAACATCCCGTGACTGGAACAACAGATCATAAAAACCTAACCTTCCTCCAAGGCACCCAAATTACAAATGCTCGACATATCCGCTGGGCCTTATTCTTCGCCCACTTTTCGTTTGTGATTCGTTACCATCCCGGAAAAATGAACATACCTGCCAATGCTCTATATTGCTACCATGAGGGGTGCAAGAGTGCATCTCGACCCCAAGGGCCGATCCTAGACTCCCATGTTTTTACAGATACCTATCTGTCCCAACAAGAGTTACAGGACAGCACCGCAGTGGAAGGTGCCCTGATGAACTACCTTTCCTGCCAGATGAAGGACGGGTTACTGTGGAAGGACAACCTCATTGTAGTACCCCCTTCCTGCCAGAAACACATTTTGTGATCCCACCACAACGCGCCCTTGGCAGGGCATTTAGGGCCTGACCGATTGTGCACTTTAGTACAAAGAACCTTTTGATGGCCGCAAATGAATCAAGGCATATGATGGTACATACAACAATGCATAACCTGCACACGCACCAAGTGAAAACCAGGAGCCCCTGTGGGCCTTCTATGACTTATGCCCATCCCCCATGGGCCTTGGCAATGAGTGGGGATGGACTTCATAGTGGAACTTCCCCCCTCCAGGGGATACACAACCATTCTTGTCGTGATTGATCATCTAACAAAATTGAGTCACTTTGTGGCCTGCAAGGGACTCCCCACAACCCAACGCACAGCTCACCTTTTCCTCCGGCACATCGTTCATCTCCATGGATGGCCAGCAGAGATCGTTAGCAACCGAGGGACCCAGTTTGTGTCCCATTTTTGGAGAGATCTATGTAAAGCCCTCCAGGTAACATTAAAACCCTCCACCGCCTATCATCCGCAAACGAACGGACAGGTGGAATGGGTAAACCAGTCTATTAAACAATACCTTCATAGCTATGTAAACTACTTACAAGATGACTGGTACGCATGACTCCCTATGGTGGAGTTCGCGTACAATAATGCACCAAATGCCTCTCTTGGCAACTCTCCTTTTTACGTGTCTTATGGCTTTCACCCCCCATTGGGCACAGTGGACATCTCCAGTACCAATGTCCCAGCAGCAGTGGCACTGGCCCAGAAATTCCACAATACCCAAGTCTTAGCCAAACGGACCCTAACGAAGGTCGTCAAGCCTGAAAGACCAACGCAGATAAAGGACAGTGTCCTTCCCCTTCCTTCAATATTGGTGATTTGGTGTGGCTGGACCGTAAGCAGTACCCTTCCACTAACCCCTCTCGCAAGTTAGACGACTGGTTCAATTGGCCCTTTCCTGTTCTCTGCAAAGTCAATGAAGTGGACTACACCCTGCGCTTACCCCCACAGCTAAAAATCCATACCACCTTCCATGTGTAAGCATTGGGCGCCTCAGGCGCAGCCGCCGCTTGTGTGGCTGCCCCGCAGCGCCACCCGCACCCCCCCGGGACGCGCCGACAGACCTTGCAGAGCCCGGAGGCGTGGCCAGCCCTAGCGCAGCAGAAGGGGATCCCCCGCAGACGCAACCACTTCCGGCAACAGAACCAGGGCCGCCGCCACCGCTGCCGGCACAGGGGGTGGGGCCTGGCCTAGTGCGGCACTCTCAGCATCTTCTGGCATGCAGGCAGGGCGGAGCCTGCCCTACAAAAGCCGGTGCTGCATGCTTGGCGGCGCCGGTGATCTGAAACTGGCCCCTGGTGCGAACGCTGACGAGTGCTTCCTGTCCTCCTGCTTGAGTCCCTACCTGTATGCTGTTCCCTTCCCTGCTTGCCTGAGCGGAATCCAGAGTGACTGTGGTCGTGGTGAGTGCCCCTTTTGTGTTCCTGTGGAGAGTTTGAGCGAGTACGTGAGTGAGTGGGGGTGTGCGTGAGCGGAGTGCCTGGAGCCCCTTTCCCTTCCCCCCTGGGGGGGT
>QEPC01001106.1:502143-512428 GCA_003113815.1 Sphenodon punctatus
GCATTCTGCACCAGCTGCAACCTCCAGACCATCCCCAAAGGTAGCCCCACGTAGAGTGCGTTACAGTAGTCTAGTCTAGAGGTGATAAAGGCATGCATGATGGTGGCCAGATCCGAGTCTGAATCATACGGCCGCAGCCATCGTATCAGATGTAATTGGTGAAATTCTCCCCTCGCTAGAGCCTCCACCTGGAGAACCAGGCAGAGCTGTGAGTCAAGGAGCACCTCCAGACTACGGACCTGAGTGGCCATAGGGGGGCAGACCCCATCGATGATGGGGCCCACTCCCCCCCCAGCCCTACCCACCAACATCACCTCCATCTTGTCAGGATTCAACTTCAGACAGCTCGCCCTAATCCAGTCCCCCACAGCTGCCAAACACTGGGTGAGCACTGAGACTGCTGGACCTGGGTCTGTAGAAAAAGAGAGGTAGACTTGTGTGTCATTTTGACTTAAAGGGCCCAGCCCTGCTAATCACACCCACTTAATCACATTTCTTTTCATTCAGTCTGAACTTTGTATTTAATCTTTCTTATCCACAAATTCAGAAGGAAGGAGGTTTGCAAAAGGCATCTTCTACAGGATACAGATAATGGTAAAGGGTACGTACCTCTCACTTAGGCTACAAAGAGTAAGTAGAGATATTACTATGCTAACCTGAAGTCTGTGCCATTTCCCCCATGAGGAGGTGAGGGTGGTGGATCCACCTAAATCTCTTATTCATTTTCAACCACTGTCTATTGTGTGACCTTGGAACAGCCACATCACCCCACTGTGTCTCTGCTTCCCCTCACAATTTCTAACTGTCTTGTCTATTTAAAATGTGAGCTTTTGTGCCATAGCTCTATCCTTTTCCAATATGGACATGTCCTCATGGACATCATGAAAGTCTATAAGAGGCAGGGCAATGACATAAAAAGGGGGCAGAACTAAGGCATTCCACTGCCTCCATTTTAACGTGGCCCCACCTCCATGGAACACTGCAGTGTCATGGCACCCTGTGAGGGAGGGGCCTCCCACCATTGGGTTCTCAATCGAACCCAAGTCCAAGAGGTTTGGGACAGGAGGACATCCATCTCAGCCTGAACTCAATGGGATCAATTGGATCCCCGTTATGCTTGGGTTGAGTTGCAGGACTCTAATCAGTATTAATTTAGAAGGACCCCTTACAAAATGGAGTTCTTTGTTGTGCATTGATTGACAACACTGTATATCCTCTCCCATGGATTCATTCCCTCACATTTGCTTTGCCTCTTTTGGGGGCTGCACAAATGTATACTGGGGGATAAGCCTCTTGTGACTAATAAATTCCAAACCCCTGAGCAGGTACAATTATACATCTGCTATCTGAAGGGAAACACCACTGTTATCAACTCGTCTTCTGTGTGCACATAAATAGTACTCTTTGTAAGGCTAGGAAAGGTATCCAGAGTCACATTTGATATACTGTCTACAGTAGTCAGGCTGAATGCATCTGGAAATTGGTAAACTTGTGTTTGCATGTGAATTACACACTGTTTTCCCTCTTAAAGAATTACAACTTGGTGAATCTTTTATTTCTTCAGGAGGATTTGAAAATGGGTCAGCCGAATTCTCCCCTCAGTCCTCTGTATTGGTCCCTGAGTTATGGGGAAGAAAAACTGAGACATATCCGTTAAATACAGCAGGCAGAATAATATGCACATCAATCAATGACTAGAAACAGTGTCCAAAATGTTATTTATTATGAGTTTTCATCAAATATGCATTATTCTAGTGATCAACACATTACAAAGACAGACATTTTACAGTAAAATTATATGAAAGGAGGCTAAAAAAGATGCCGTCTACTTGATGGGAGACATGGTTTAATTTAAAAATCATATAATTTGTTATGGAAAGAGCTATATAAATCAAATATTTTAAAGTTGACAAGATTTTTTATCAGACATTCTATCCTCTGTAATATCCCCTTGTATCACCCAATAATCATGTGCAAGAAAAGTCCATTTTCAGGCTCTTACAGTAAGAATAATGGCATATGCTTTTCTCACACCCTTCCATTATAAGGAACATTTTTGCCCCCATTTATTTGAACAAGATTGGCATGAACAGCCAAAATGAGAAGTGAGAACACATAGCTGCTCCCTGTGGTCATTAGATTATGGACTCAGAAGGAAGGAAGGAAGGAAGGAAGGAAGGAAGGAAGGAATAGTGAAAAGTCCATGAATTAAAATAGAGGTATCCACTGTGAGTGCAATCCTCATCTGTCCACTGATAGGTACACATGCATAAGGAAGGGACAGTGCAATTTAGAAAGCAATCACAACAAAATAAAAACTTCTATACATGCTTGTATTGATAAGGTTAATGGCCCTGGCACAGCCCTTCCGCAAATCTGTGTGTGTGGGGAATGGGAATGCTTTTAAAATTCATTTTAATCCTTGAAAAATACATTGCATTTCTCATGGAGTAGATTTTTACCCCAGTCCTTTGGCACTTAAATTGAGTGAATGTATAAACTAACATGAAATGTGATTATTTCAACCCCAAGCCAGGGTATAAATCTACCCCAGGGTAAAATGAATTGGGGTATGTTTCTAGCCCATGGGTCTTTTTGGTCACATATAAAAAATGGTTAATGGTAACCAGCTTTCTTTTGGGGATATTGTATACCTGTGTGCAGGTGACAATGTTCTAAAAGGGCAAAGTTGGAGAGCCACTACCTTCTGAGTTATTGCAAGAGATGTGCACCAGGACTATGAAAATACTGGCAAAGCTAATACTAGAGTACCAGTTTCCCATGTGCAGAGTCAGTTGCGATTCATATCCCATGAGCATTGACCACTTTAACCCATTCAGGGTTCCTGAATGGCAGCAGAACCCACACAAAACTTGTTTAAATGCAAGAATAGTGAGGACTATGGCAGGACCATTAGCCCTTATCCCAACATCTAGTATGGGACTGTTTTATAAACTGCATTGTCTCTCCCTGCTCACATCCACGCTATATAACTCTCACCACGTACATGTCAGTAGACAAATATGTTTATAAACCAGTGGTTCCAAAACATTTCCCATATTTGACTCCATTGTGAGACTTAAATATAATACTGTGACTCCAGCTATCCCCAGAGATCTTTGTTAGGGATGGGCGAACAGAATGCAGTTCGGATGTTCAGATGTTCGGTTGTTTGGTTCGAAACCCAAGTTTGGGTTTGATGGTTCGGTTCAGCCGAGTTCGGGTTGGCTGAACTTGGCTGAACAGTCAAAAACAGCTAAACCGAAACGAAACCGAAACCTATTTTTTGGTCCTGAAAAGATGTTTTTCCTGCCCCCAAATTCATCCGAACTAATCCAAACACGACCGAACTGTTCGGTAATTCGAGAGTTCGGTTCGGACGTTCGGTTCGGACATCTGAACAGATTGAGTTCAGTCCAAACTCCGAACATCCGAACCACGTTCGCCCATCCCTAATCTTTATATAAAAAATGTATTTATTTTTATTTATGCCAGAATTTTTATACTGCCCCCTCCTGCCTACAGGCAGCTTGGGGCAGTGAACAATAAAAATAATATAAAATATAAAAATATAGAACAACATATACAAAAATACCAATAAAAACTCAACCACTGACCCACTAAAAAGACCCCATATATACAACTAAAAATCCACTAATTACCCACCCCCCTCACCAAAAGCCTGGTGAAATAACCAGGTTTCACATTGTTGAAGGAAGGAGGGAAGATCCGGAGAGCAACGGACCTCTACCGGGAGGGAGTTCCATAACCACAGTGTGGCCACTGAGAACGCCCTTTCAAATGTGGTCCCCCAGGAAACCTCCACACGGGTGTCTCCAGCCCACCACAGGGGCCAATCCAGGACACAAGGGGTGAGGCGGTCCCTCAGGTAAGTGGGGCCCAAACCGTATAGGGCTTTAAAGATAATAACCAACACCTTGAACCGCACCTGGAAGACTATAGGCAGCCAGTGTAGAGAATGGAGCACCGGTGTTAGATACTCCCAGTGACCTGCCCCCACCAGAAGACAGGCTGCCGCATTCTGCACCAGCTGCAGCCTCCGGGTTTTTACCAAGGGTAGCTCCATCCACATAGAGTGCGTTGCAGTAGTCCAAACATGAGGTGATGATAAACTCATGGATGATAGTGGCAAGATCAGAGCCCGAGATATACGTCCGAAGATGTCGGACCAAATGTAATTTACCGAACACATTCCTTGCCACAGTCGCCACCTGGGCATCCAGGTGGAGCTGTCAATCAAGGAGGACTCCCAGGCTCTGAACCTGAGGGACAAGGGAGGGATGCACCCCATCAATGATGGGGGCTACCACTCCCTTGCCCTTCCCTACTAACATCACCTCTGTTCTGTCAGGATTCAGCTTCAGACAGCTCACCCTCACCGCAGTCATACACCGGGCAAATACTGAGACTGCTGGGCCTGGGTCAGTTGGGATCCTGGCCCAACACACAGGGTATGTTTACATGTGACAGCTTTTCAGCCATCATGCCCTGGGGTGAGAGCCTTCGCCCCAGGCAGGAGTCTGTCCGGCCGCCGAACAAACATTCCAGGGGCGGGGAACATGTGTATGTGGGACCACATGGTCCCGCCACCCATGTTTCTCAGCATGGCCTCGCCTCCTCCCTGATGGGTGTCTATGAAGCTGCCGTGCCCACCCGGAACTGCTCCAGCCACCAGCTGGGGTTAGGTGGAGTGAGCCATCAGATGTGATGGCCTGCTCTACAACAGTCCAGGGTAGGTTTCCCTGGACCATGGCAGGGCTTAACTCAGGATGTGCACTGGCAGGGAGCCCTGTGCACATCCCATGTTAGCCCTGCCATGGTCCAGGGTTACCTCTGCTTCCACCCGTGGTGAACAACTGGTGGACGGGACCAGAGGGGACACTACTGCTAAGTATGGCCACGGGCGGTGGTGTCACATCTGAAAATACTTTTGCACCAGACCACCAGCACATTTGTGTAGGTGCCACCAGATGTTGGCCCAGGATTGCCCTGGGCTGTGTCAGTAGCTAGTCCAGACTCTCACTATGGACTATGTCCTTGTCACAGCCAGGGCTAAGATCCACCCAACTGGGTCACAGTGGGCTATCATTTCTGCTGTGGCTCATCAGACATGGCCCGGATTGGGTCTGCCAAGGCTGGCTGTCATTGGCTTCATGGCTGCCCATCATGGTGGGGGGGGTAGTGGGTGCAGCATGGGGGTGGGGCCGGCCAGCAGCACACTTGTGCATCTCCTCACTCTTCCCGGCTGCCCAGCCATGGGCACATTGATTGTGCAGCCCGACCTGGTCCATGTCCACCACAGCTTCCCAACCCAGCCAAGGTCAGGCTACCACTTTGTGGCTGTCACTTCTGTTTCCATCCATTGTTATTCAACTGTGACTTCTTAACTAATTAAGGAAAAGCATTTCCAAATGAGGCCATCACACAAGTAGCCTCAAAATGGAATTGTGTGGTCAGAAGATAAAGCTGAATGGAAGCTGTAGGTGAGAACTGAGCTTTAGAACTTAATTCTAGGTGGTTATTATTTATTTATTTATTTATTTATTTATTCAAATTTACATGCTGCCCCCTCCTGCTACTGCAGCTTGGGACAGTTAACATCATATTTTAAAACACATAAATAAACAACATCTAGAAAGATAAAATCAATAAAATATCCCATGGCAGAAAAATAACCCCCCACGCCTCCACCCTTCACCCATCTCCCTTGCCAAAAGCCTGGCGGAACAGCCAGGTCTCACATTGTCTATGGAAGGAGGGGAGGTTTGGGGCCAGGCAGGCCTGCGTCAGGAGGGAGTTCCACAGCTTTGGTGCAGCCACCGAGAACACCCTCCTCCTCCTCATCAGTGATCACCCGAGATACATGGGGGACACCAAGAAGGGCACTCCTGGCCAACATCAGGGGTCAGTTCAGGACCGGGGGAGTGAGGTGATCCCATAGATATGCAGGGCCCTGGCCATAAAGGGCTTTATAGGTCAAAGTCAACACCTTGAATTCAGCTTGGATGACTATAGGCAGTCAGTGCAGAGACCAGAGCACTGGTGTAATGTATTCCCTGTGAGGAGACGGGCCGCCGTGTTCTGCACCAGCTGCAGCTTCCGAACTGTCACCAAGGTAGCCCCACATAAAGCGCGTTGCAGTAGTCCAGTCTTGAGATGATGAAAACATGGATGATGGTGGCTGGGTCAGATTTCAAGACATACGGCCTAAGCCGTCACATCAGGTGTAATTGGCGAAATGCATCCTTCGCTACAGCTTCTGCCTGAGCATCCAGGCAGAGCTGCAGGTCACGCAACACCCCTAGGCTCCGAACCTGAGGAACCAACAGGGGGCGGACTCCATCAATGACAAGAGCCAACACTCCTTTGGCCCTACCCACGAGCATCACCTCCGTTTTGTCAGGATTCAGTTAGAATAATTAGAGCTGAAATGAGTACCTAAAAAACACCAACAGGTAAACCTGCTGAATAAAGCCTATCTGAACCAAAAATGGCAGTTTCAGTAATAAGAGAAATTCATTTACGATCAGTTGGGGATCTATTTTGATTATTTCAGGTTGGTTTTATTTGTTTTGGGTTTAGATTTCTTTTTGTTCAGTTATTCTGATTGTAGTAGGGCAGAGTACCTGGGGGCAAGGGCCCTTTAAGAAGAACAGCTAGCGCCGACTGGGTACAGCTGCTAGCGGAGCTGCCGGCACTTCAATAGAGAGGGGATAGCACCTAGTTGGAAGCCAGCTGGATTAGGGCATGACAGCAGCCAGCCCAGGAGAAAAGCCTGAGCCAAGTTCAAGAGCGAGGGGAGTGTGGGAACTGGAGAGGTTTGGCCTTACCATTACAAAGAATGGTAAGCTCAGAGGGTGTTTCCAGGGGGCTCTAGTGGGGTCCAAAGGGTGTACCTGCCCACAAAACCAGACTATTGTAAGAGACTATATGTACATGTATGCTGGATAGAGATTAAATATGGTGAAGTGTGAATGGACTTAATGAATAAAGACAATTGAACCTAAATCCTGAGAGAGGATTGTGAGTGTGGATCCAATCCTGGAAGGACCCATGTTAGGCAAGGGTGTCCCACCCTGACACTCTGGGATTTTGATCATTTTGATATTTGGTTACATCATTTCTGCAGTGTCTACACTACATCTGCAATTGCCAAAAATGGCATAACTAAAATACCCAAATGCCCGAAAAACCAAAGTAACCTAAGGGGGGAGGGGGGATGAAAAAGCTGAAGAGAAAAAAAATGCCTGTTTTGGTCAGAGATATTCATCAGTACTCAAAGGGCTACTCCAAAATGCAAATAATCTCTACAAATGATTAAAAAAAATACTACTCATTTCAACTCTACTTATGATTTATTACAAGCTGGTGGAGATGTTTAAAACAAACAGGAATAAACAACAAAAGAGGCCATGGATTTTGTTTTCAAATCAAATTGGTGGACACCGATATCCACTTTCTGTTGGTGCCTCCCTCACTTTCCAAGGTTGAGCAGAAACTAAAGGTTCAGGTATGGGTGGGGAAGGATTTTTTGTTCGGGGGGGGAGGGGGAAAAGAGGGCTTGCAAAGGGCCTTGTGATGACTGACTTTTCATAGAACTTGAGTCTTCAATAGAGACGTTGTGCGCTAGCTCCCTTGCATGAAAAGTGGGTCAGAAGGAAATGACTTCTTGGAGAACAAGTCAGCCACTTTGGATAGACTGGACACAAGCCACCGACACAGCTGCCTGTAGAGGCAGCCAATTGCTGAAACACTTGCTGCTGGAAGAACGCTGTATCCTCCATAGTGCAACTAGCATATGGGTCTTTCGATAGCCAACTAAAATAGAGGAGGATGAAAAGTGATACCGAAACACCAGCTCTGAAATTGTGTAATTTGGGGGAAGAGACAGGTTGTAAACCAAGGGAAATGTTTGAAATGCATTTGGAACAGAAAACAAAGCGCTGCTGAAGTGATGGATAATTCATAGCACTCCAATGGTGACACATACTTGAAATGAGTAAGTACATGTTTGATTTAATTAATGTTTCAGGCTATGTTCTAGACTCTAAATAGATGGATAGACACAATGATTTTTGGTGTAGTATACCTATATAAACTTGCCACTAATCTCTTGCCCATCAGTTCCTTATCTTACCACAAAGATGATCATAATGTTTCATACCTGTAAAAAATAAATGTCCCTCTACAGAAATTAGATCGCGTGGCATCACTTACCTGTGTAGTGCAGTGCTTACTTTGTGTAATTGTTTCCAATACTTTTTACAAATAGTACTACTGGCCAGTACTATTCGAGGGGCAGCTGCACCGCTTTGATCCCCTAATTCCTTGCCCCTGACCTCTAAAGCCCCACTACATAGTCCTCATCATCAAGTGCCACAATGTGTCCAGCTTAAATCAAATAGTTTTGCATGCCAAAGTTAAATCAAATATTTTTCTTTTCTCACATACACACACATTCTAAGAGTAACCCAGCCTGCCTACCTCTGACTGCCCTACATAAGAACTGCCATACTGGTCCATTGCCCATCACCTGTCTCCAGCAGTGGCCAATCTTGGTAGCTTGGAAGAAGTACCCAACAGGTCACGATGGGATGATCCATTCCCTTTTGTTCACTCCCAACTACCAACAGTAAGATGTTACATTCCCCAAACCTACCTGGCTAATAACCACTAGTGTTAATGGACTTATTTTCCAGAAAATTATCCAATCCTGTCCTGGTGGTCCTGACCCCAGCCTTGAAACCCATCCACAGCTCCCCACTCACCAACATGGCAGCATAGGGGTCAGTGACTAAGGAGGCTGTCACTATGCTCAGTTCAGCATAACTCTGCCCTGTTTGGCAGCAAGTTATGGCAGCAATGAGAAACCACATAAGGACTGTGGGGTGGCAACTGCACCATCTGCCACAGCAGTGGTGACCCACTTGAAATGTGATGGTGGCTGTAGCAGGGCAGGCTGGGGAGACCCTGGCCCTTTAAGGAAACAGCAGATGTGGGTCATAAGAGGGCTCAGAGGGGCCTGGTGCGGGGTGAGCAGAGGTAGTGTAAGATGCCACATCTGAGCTCCATGTTTGGGAGTGGAGTGGGAGCTCCACAGCTGCGTAGGGACTCAGGGTTGAGGGAAAGCCCTGAGGAGAAACAGAGACTGGGGAGCTGAGAGGGAGTTCCTGACCCTGAGCAGGAGCCTGGGGAGAAGGAGAGAGTGATGGAGCTGAGCAGAAGATCTGAGATAGACAGCAGTGCAGGAGCTGAAAGGGAGCTCCTGAGTGGGATGCTGCTGGGAGCTACAAGAAGCCCTGGAGGGTACCGTACTAGAGGAGCTGGGAGAGAGTGCCAGGAGATTGAAGGGATGTTCGTCCAAAGACAGGGCTGGAGCTCAGCTGGAGGAGGGAGCTTGCCTAAAGAATGGCTCCAGGAATGAGCCAGCAGAGCCGGACTGGGATTGAAGTACCCAGGGAGTCGGGAGGGATAGTGCCAGACAGGGCCCCAGGGAACTCGGGTGAAAGAGTTAAAGGGACTCCTCACCTGGCCGGGGGAAAGGCCCCCATAACTGTTACAGTGGCAGCTGTAGCAAACATCATAGTGTGTGTGTCAAAATCAACGAAGAAACTGCACCCTGCGCTCCAGATTTCAGGGGTGGCTGGTGGGTTTTGAGGTTGGAGAAGCAGTAAGGCCGGCCGGCCGGCCTGCCAGTGATGAAGCGGCCAGCCTGCTGGTGGCAAAGCGGCCAGCCTGCTGGTGGCAAAGCCGCCAGCAGGCCGGCGAGCCTAGGAGCGGAGCCAGGGCAATGGTAGGTGGAGCCAGGGCAACGGTAGGCGGAGCCAGGACAATGGTAGGCGGTATAACCCAGCAGCAAGGAGTTCCCAGGGTTAACATACAAAACACAGTTTGCATGCACATCAAGCTTAAAAAAAATAATTTATAAACCCAAAACACAGGCACTCATCCTTGTAAAGCACCCCAGTCACAGCTTGAGTCCAGTAGTTCATGATACTGAGGAGAACTGACAATGCCATGCATTCTACATAGCCATGCAAGATTATCATTGGTCCCATTTAAATCAAGGATTGCAACAAAACACAGGTCGCATGTGGTTGTTTGTTTGTTTTTTAAATGTGATTCATTGGTCTTTAAAATTCCTCCCCAACAGACACACATACACACACAGCAGAGGGCAAGAATACTGCTTCAGAAAGAAGGGACTTGCTGCATGTGTGTTGGAGGGACCCCAATCCCTGCTTCAGAAGTCCCTTCTGAAGCA
>QEPC01001106.1:523718-539873 GCA_003113815.1 Sphenodon punctatus
TTGGTATGGGTGGGGGAGTCGGTCCAGAGTCAGAGATCGAAGGAGGAGGTCAGGGAGAGGAAGCGAGAGATAGAGTGTGAGGAAGGCATGTCAATGTGAATGTTGACGTCACCAAGAATGAGAGTGGGGGTGTCATCAGAGAGGAAGAAGGTGAGCCAGGATTCAAAGTCTGGGAGGAAAGAGGAGAGTTAACTCATATTTTTTTTATTAATGCATAAAAAAAGGAAAATGTGTATATTGGTCTGATTTTTAATAAAGTTGCCTTAACATACAATTTACTGTCATGTTAACGTTTGAGTATAATTTTTTTTATGCCGCCTTAACAAGCTTCTTAAACCAAAGGTTTTTTCTAGGTATTTCCGTAAGTTAATTCCCCTTCAACATTTATATGGACGATTAACTTAAATTTTTCTCTTAATACTGTTGTTTGTTTTCATCTATTAATTTCTATATGTGATTTATATTGTACAGTTTTATAGGGCCTTTCATCCCAACATATCCCCAAAGAAGCAGGAAGCAGCTACATGCAGCTATCTCTAGGGTGGAGTATAGCAAACAACTGGTGCACAACTCTCTGCACCAGCAGCTGGAAAATTTGAACCACTTTTACCCAGACGACATCTCTTTTTTTAAGAAATGCATAGATCCTCAATGTCCCCCATATAAGAGACAGATCTGGAAGTTTGTACAGTATATTTGTTTTAGAAATCTGTAGCTATTTTAAATTGAAATAAATAGATGGCTTTATACTCTAGCATTTTTCCTTCCTATTAGGTTCACTTTCAGTGCAGATCTCCTACCAAGGTCATTGTAAAGGATGAGCCTAAAGAAAATGTTCAAAATTTCCTATTCTGAACTGTTGGGGACGAGCGTGCACTAGTCACCTGATTCACTGAAGCTAAATGTCAGGGCAAGAGTGAGATCAGAACCTCATGATCTGGTTCAGAATGTATTTTTAATACATGAGGACAAGCTTAGCCCAAGGCCAGACCACATTAGAAAGCTGAGAGACGGGTTGGAATCAATAGTATCTTTTTTGATGAACTATTTTCATTTGGCTGAAACATCAAAGAAAGTAGTGAGTATACTTGGCTGGAACTGAATTGGGGTATCCTTATTCACACACAATAATTCTCTGCATCTTGAGAAGGTCCAGTGAGGTCAATGATATAGTTCTACTCAGTGTGACTAAATCTGGTCTGTGGTGGTCAAATATAATTACCACATGTTTACCATACTTTGCTTCAAATCTGAGAAGTAAAGCTTAGTGTATGGTCATAGAATGGTAGAGTTGAAAGGGTTGCCAAGGGTCATCTAGTCAAACCCCCTGATCCAAAGCAGAGTCATAGGCCTTTTTTACATTGATGTCACCCAACCACGAATGCCCATAAACACCCATCGGATGGGTGGGCAAGCATCCATGTAAACATCCATGAGTGGGTGGGTGCACGTTCACGACCCACCCACCAACACCCATGGAGCAGCCTGGAAGGAGCTGACATGCTCCGTGGGTGGAGGTGGGTGGAGATGGGTGTTCAACACCCACCCATCCATGTAAAAACCAAAACACCCACACCCATGGGGATGGGTCTGCCGATACCACAGAGAGATGGATAGAGAGGCCACGCAGGTGGCCCCAATCAGACACGCTCACCATGGGAGATGCCAGACACCCGGCTGGGAGCCTTTAAAGGAGAACCAAAACATGACAGCGGTGCACCAGCTCCCAAAATCTCTGAAAGGAAAGCACCCAACACGACAAGGGGAGTCAGCACCACAACACGTGCGGGATGTGCCAGAGTAAGGCAAGGGACCCTGGGACGCACAGCAGAGGGGGGGTGGCCCAACTGCATGGGGGGAGAGGGAAAGAGAGATAATCACAGCACACCTGTCCCTTCACAGCACCCGTTCCGCCCACATCCCTCCATTCCACCACAGCCACAGGGCAAGGGCAAGGGAGCGCAACCGACAGAGAGGTAAGAGTGAGGGTACCCCAACAACCCGGGGAGGGGGAGCCCTCACACCAATTCCATAAGCTATCCTAAGGGAACATAGGGCTGACAGCTGACAGATAACTGCCCCCCCCAGGAGAGCGCCCAGACACAGGATCAATGCACCACCCAATGTTGGTGTACTGCTACTAACCGGGACCCCTACCGCATTGGAGCTGGGCGCCTTGCAATCGGTGCTGAACCTACCAGATGTCCGGGCTGCAGCTGCCACAGAGAACCACCTCCTGCCCTGGTTCATGGTGGATGCGCATATGCGTTTCCGGGGATTCCGTAGGGGCCTATTCGCCTGGGAGGGTCTTGTCCTGGGACAGTTGTTTCACAAGCACCCACTGGCCTCTCCCTGAGCTGGGCGTCCCAACCTATCGCACCATGGCAACGTGTTTCCCATGCCTGTGCTATGCCTTGCCTCCCCTTGGACAGTGCTGCTCATCCCCACTGTTTTGTGCAACCCATTGGTCAGTTGCCCCATCTGCCGGACCCCATCACAGCTTCTGTATACCCCCGCCTCCATCCCTGTTGCGTTAACGAGCATCTCCATCCCTCTTGGAGTGGGTGCAATGATGGCCCAGAAAGATGGTTGCGTGGAATGCCCATGGGCCCGTGATCACCCATTCACCGGCCTCTGTTTGCCCGTACCCCCCTTTCACCCCATCACTAATAAAGACCTTGCCTGTGACTGTACATCCTATAGTGCTTTTGTGACACTGTGTCATTCCAATCGCCCCTCCCATGTCTGCATCCCTTTTCCGTGTGTGTTTGTTAGTGTGATCAGGGTCCGGGGGGGTTCATGTTTGGGATCACTGGGGCTTTCAGGTAGCAACCTGTGATGTGTGATGCATTCCCCTGGGGGCTCCCTAATGGATCAGGGGTTTGGTCTGTGAGGTGGTGGGGGCTCAATGCGTTCTGTTGACAGCACTGTCCTTGATCTGCTGGTGGCCACCTGGTGTCCTGCGACCTTGTGCGGGCCCCCGTCCTCTTCGTAGCCCCCTGATATTCCCTGTGGTGGTGTTATCAAGCACCTAGGTGACTTGGCAGCCTGTCATGGGTTGTGTGTACCACATGTATGCTTGTTCCATCCCATGGCAGTGCTGTCTGTAATGCCCCTGTATGTGGGTGGGTGCTGGGTGCAGGCCCCAACTCCTTCGTAGTGACTACAGGTGCCCTGGAGGCCTTGGCACAGGCCAAGCATGGTGTCAGGTGGGGGTTAGCCATTGGTTGGTCCTCCCCCCCCTCCGGGGCCGCCCCGCATATCGCCGCTCAGGTCGCCCCCTGTTGGTTCCAACTATCTAAACTGTTGGCGATGAATGGGCAACAGGAGAGATGGGCTGCTGACCATGAGTGTGGACTGTTTCAGGCCCATCAGTTGTCTGCCCGTGTTCCCGCTTGATCCAAGCAGTTCGGGTGCTGGCATGGGTGACCCGGGGTCCATGTTTGGGGTGTGTGTGCTGTGTGCTTACTGACCCCTGCTGACCCACACCATTTCCATGCACCCTTTCCCCTTCTCCCTCTCCATTCTCCCTTCTAGCTACTCTGGTTGTTTTCCTGGCCGTGCTTTGCCAGGGACAGATGGCCAGCCAGCTCCAGCATCCAGCCTCGGAGCTCTGTGCTTGGGCACAGCTGTACAAGGAGATCAATGAGTGTGCTGCATGTGTGCAGGCCCTCTCCCCTGGTGTCTGTTTGGGGTTCCACGTTCTTGGGGCCCTTGTACCGTCCTAATGGCTCAGCTCCTCTTTCTCTCTCCCGAAGTGCAGGCGATGATTGCAAAGCGGACCAGGCAGCAGAAGGAACTTCTGCAACTGCTACTGCACTTCCTTCAGAGAGTATACCAGCTGGATCACGCCCAGGTGGATCGCTGGAGCCGGGTATGGGATCGGCGTCCCTATTGAGCGTGGGGATCCGCCCCACCAACCCTCTCTGTGCCGACTCCCCAGCTCCCTTGGCATGTTCCATGTTCAGCTCTGTTTTCCCTTGTTATTAAAGTGTTCTGCTCCCTTCTCCGGTTGGGTCTCCTCTTTTTCCCTTTGAGCTGGTCTATTGTGTGGGTGCCTTATGGTGGTTGTGCCATGGATTACTGGCAGGAACTGGTTTGTGGGGGGTCCGTGGCACCCGGCTGTCTGGCCTTTGACACAGGGCTGACCAGGGGTCATTACCTTGCGTCTCCTGTCATCCCTGCTCCCTCCTACCCTGCCCGCACAGGGTCTGGCAGTTTGGGGGCGGAGCTGCGTGACATGGCTTCATTTGCCCTCAGTTAGGTATGTTGTCCTGCTGCTTTGCTGGACAGGGCCTGCCCGCCGTTCGCTATCTCGGCTGTCCATGTAAATTTCATGAGAGTTTGCTTTGTGTTTCCCTGGGTGGGTGTTTGACCAATGGGTGTGTGCCATCCCCTCCCCTTCCATCCCACAACCTCCCCATGGTGCCGTCCATGTAAACGTCTCCCAGCTCGGCACCACCAGGTGTTCGCTGGGTGTTCTCACCCACCCATCTCCACCCACCGGGCCAGCAGTGTTGTCTATGTAAAAAAAGTCATAGTCTTCTTTCCTACATTGCCCTCTTGCATGTAACATCTGACTCTAAAGTTCATACAGTGAGATCAGAGATGAACCTAGAGTGTTACCTAAGCCCAGCCAGCTCATCTTCCAGAGTCAACGTAAGCCCTTTTTTGTTTGGCTGGGGATTTGACAGGTGGGGATTAGATTTGGGATAAGGAATTTTAAATGGTTTTATATATGTCTCTCTCTGACTTTCTTCTCCTCACATTGTTAAGCAGGGAAAGGCAAGTGGGGCAGCTATCCTAGGCACAAGCCTGATGCAGGTGCAAATAGGACCTGGGGCAGTGAGTTTGGGACTACAGTGGTCCCAGCCCAGCCTGGAAGTCTCCAACCCAGAACTCCCAAGCTGATCTCCTGTGAGGCACACCAGATGGTGAGGACCACCGGGTTGGACTAAGATGTCAACTCAGCCACTCCAGTGGCAGTCTAAAAAAAGCAGTTAGATACAGATATCTCAGCCCCAGTATAGATATCCCACCCCTTTGATCCTGCCCCTAACTAGAATTAGGGAATAGGGACTTCCTGCCCTGAAAATGAAAAACCCATGTACATTTTCAGAGCAATAGATCTTTGACTTCTATGTTTAGAAATCCTATTTGAACAGGAAGCCACTAAAAAGTAGGGCTGTGCATTTGGGCTTGACAAAATGCAAATAAACCAGAAAAAGCCTTTTTTGGCTCCCATATTCGTAAGAAGAATACTAGGTCTGTGTATTCAAGTTTAAAGTGAATCCAACATTTCCTGAAAAATGTGGGCTACCATAGCACCACTTTAAAAAGAGGACACCTATGAAAAATACATGATACAGGACTGCATTGGTTGCAGTGCATTCCTGCAACACATATTTTTATAAGCAGCATGCTTTAAACGGGATCTATGGTAACCCTACGAAAAAATGCAATATCCCAGGACTCAAACTGCAAACCCAAAATTGCAGCACATATCCAGCTTGGAGTAAGCTGCTCTGATTCTCAGTTTAGCTGCCTGTTTGGGGAGCCTGTAGTGAGCCCTCCCCACCTGCATGGGCTGCTGTTGTCTCTGAACTGCAGTCTCCAGCACTGCAGCCAGGAATCAGCCCAGCAGAGCCCAGTCCAGCCCAGCCTGGGAGAAATGGCAGCTTCATTCCTCCCCTCCACAAGCCGGTGAACACACACACACACACACACACACACACACACACACACCAGCCAGGCCCATTCCCGCCTAAGGATCCCACCTTCTGCAAGTCAGTGACTCCCCCCGAGCCAGAAACCACTCCCTCCAAATCGGAACCATGCCTCATTCCACCTCCTCAAGCCAGCGACCCCCTCACTGAGCCAGCCTCATGTCCCATTGTCACTTCCACTCCCCATACCAGCAGCCTCCCCTGAGCCTAGTCCCATGTCTATACCCCCAAGCCAGTGACACCCTCCAAGCCAGACCCATGCCCTATTCCTTCATTCCCCAAGCCAGCAAACCCCTTATTCAAGCTAACCCCATGTTCCATTCTCCCGTATCCCAAGCCAGTATCATTCTCGTTCAAACCAGAGATTCTCCTGAGTCAGACCCATGCCCTGTTCCACCCTCCCCAAGCTAACAATCACCCCACCAACCTAAGCATATTCACCACCTCCCCCCACCCCCCAACTTGTGCTTCCATTTAAAAATTGATAGCAGACTTAACCCTAGCAGGTTGGACATGCTCACTGTACTAATCCAGTGTTGTGGTCAAACATACCCCAATTAAGCTATAAATTTTTAAAAAACAGGAGTTAATTTGAAAAGGACAACAGCTGTCTAGAAAAAAATTCACACTGTATCAAGATTTTGTGGGGGAGGACAGAAATAACAATTCAAAAAAAGGCAGCGGGTCAGTAATACCTTACAATGGCCACAATGTTAACACTAGCAGCTACACAGGAATAGCAGCTGAGTTTTCCATTGGGCTGCCAAGTGTTTACCAAGCAATTAGTGATTCTATCTAATTACCTAGACAAAAAACTTTGGTTTTAGAAGCTTGTTAAGGCGGCATTACAAATTATACTCAAACAACATGACAGTAAATTATATGTTAAGGCAACTTTATTAAATATCAGACCAATCTATACATTTTTCTTTTCTTATTCATTAATAAAAAAATACGACAACTGAAATTAAGCTGCATATGTGTGGTAAGGTGACTGAACAATACTTATACGTGATGAGGAATGTATACAGTTCAATTTCAGTTGTCATAATTTTTTTAATTAATGAATAAGAAAAGAAAAATGTGTAGATTGGTCTGATATTTAATAAAGTTGCCTTAACATACAATTTAATTTACTGTCATGTTAACGTTTGAGTATAATTTGTAATGCCGCCTTAAGCTTCTTAAATTGAAGGTTTTTTGTCTAGGTAATTTGCCCTTCTTTTGAAACTTAATAGTTTTGTTAATGCATAAGCTGCCCCCAGACACAAGAACACTGCAGGTGCACACATGTGCTTACCCATCCCCCCACATCCTCCATATGGAGCGACCTATTTTTTTCCCACAGGTTTCTCTGTGCAGGGGTAATGATAAGAAAATCCGTGAAGTGAGTGTCTTTCTTCTCTTGTCCCAGCACGGTGCTCACTTCTTTGTCATCCCTGACTTTCCCTTGCTATCTTCCAAACCTCACATCTGTAGCCACTGTCATCAGCAGTCACTCAAATTTCTTGAAACTGATCCACTATGGCATTTTTATTATTCCTGGCTGGTCTATTTACATTCCCTTTTAAACTGTCTGTTGAGTCCCATTCAGCTTGAAACAAACAAAAAAAGATCTTGTCCAGAAAGAAATGTTTTTAGAGGATACTTTGTTTCCTCAAGGAGGCGGCACTTTTGTCTTTCTATAATTGGTTAGAGCTCTGAAATACAAAGTGAGCAAAATTATAACTTCTGATTATATAATTATATCTCTGGCCAGTGTGCAATCATCTCTCTGGAACATTTTATTTATTATTATTATTATTATTATTATTATTATTATTATTATTATTGACTTATAGTGTCTGCAATGTGGCATTAAAGACTGATCCCTGCCCTGAGGGACTTCAGATCTAGAATGGATAAGAAGGGAGAGAGAGACATAAAAACAAAAATTCCTATTTTTCAGACAGGGAAATGCCTCTGAGAGGAAATGATTTGCTCACTGAGCTCATAGATAAGCCAATATTTGAATTCTATTCTTCCAGGTCCGACTCCAGTACCTTATCCAGTCCACTAAAGTAAGCTGGTTCTCTTGTGTTTTCTTCAATCTAGTTTTGAATTTCTCAAGATCCGAATTCTCACCATTTCTTTTGTGAAATGATTCCAGTGCCTATTGAATCTTGCTAATTAGTAATTTCCCTAACAGTCACCCTAAATTTAACTCTTTCTAGGCTACTTTAAGATGTCACATGGTTCATTAGTAAAAGCCGCAGAAAGCCTTTAGAAAATAATGCATAATATCTTGGGCAAAGTTCCCAAGACATTATTCCTTATTTACCATGTTCATACATGGCTTTTGGAACAAATTCAATAATTTTGCACTCACGGTTAGACCAGAGAGCGATCATAAGCTGTTGAATATCCAGATTGGTAAATGTAGATATCTCAGGGACAGTTCATATGCACAAGGTAAGACTGTGAATTTACAGACGTTAAGGAAATGGTGAAATGGGCAACTGGTGTGTAGGGTCAATGATCTCTGTAACACCAAGGAGCTTAGCGATCTGAGGGCGGCAGTACTGGCGGATCAGAGTGCAGATATTATGATTAGAAAATTCCATTATGTTTTGGAATACTTCAGGGAGAATTTAATGTTAAGTTCATACCAACCTTGCACGCAGTTAGGGAATGTTTGGTATGACAAGGAATGTAAATCAACCAAGAGTCTGCTAATAGCAGCAAAAAAGAAGTGGGTGAGGAACCATACTCAGTTTCTGCAAGAACAGTATTTATGTACAAGGAAATACTATCAACAGCTGCTAAGAGACAAAAGAGCTGCTTATTATAGTATTGTATGGGTGAGAATGATTAAGGCTATACGAATAGGAGATGTAAGCCAATTCTGAAAGATTATTCATCATCTGATAAGGCAGCCCAAAATAATATAGATCTGCCAATTCCAAATATGGTTTGGGAGGATTTTTTTTTGGAAACTTGTACAATGGGTATTAACATCTAGAAGATAAGGATGCCCACTTTGAGTTACCTAAATGTAATGATTGCCCCTGGTCGACTTTTGACCTTACTGAAGAAAAGATAGAAGAGATGATTATATCTCTGAAACCAAATAAATCTCCGGGCCCAGACTATATTACTGCAGAATTATTGCAGGTTGCTCCAAATTGGTGGTCTTCAATCCTATGTAAATTATTTAACAAGATAAATGACTCCTGTATGATTCCGGAGTCCTGGGGTCTCATCTGGATAGGCCCGTTATTCAAGAAAGGCAATATTACTGACCCGACCTGTTACAGACCGATTAGCCTTCTGTCAGTCGTGGGCAAGTTATATGCTAAGACCTTATTCCACCATTTGGAACAATGGGTAGAGGAAAAAGAGTTAATCCCAAAGGAACAATTTGGATTTAGAAGCAATCATTCAACTATGGACTGTTTTATTATTATTATTATTATTATTATTAATAGCAAACATTTATATAGCGCCTGCCATAGGACTTACAATCTGAGAGACCAGGGGGAGGGGGGGAAAGACGAAGGAAGGAGAACAGAGGGAGAGACAAGGAGTGTAACGTTCACGAGAATGCGAGGTCCCAAATGCTCACGCTTGGCTTGGTTATATCGAGAACGATGGCTGGTTGGTCCTTGTGGTGAGGATATGAGTTCACAGACCTTAGGTAACAGAATGTACTGGATGAATGTTATCAGCAGGAGTTAGGTGAGGGGAGTGAGGAGTCAGGGAGGGCAGAGCAGAAGAGGTGGGTCTTCATGAGGGATTTGAAGGTCTGAAGGGAGGGGGCGAGGCGGATGTGGGCAGGGAGGGAGTTCCAGGTCGACTTTTGACCTTACTGAAGAAAAGATAGAAGAGATGATTATATCTTGAGTGGTTCTTAGGTATGTAACCACTCAAAAACTTTAAAATATCAACAACTAAGTGGAAGGTTAATGAGAAGAGATTTGCTAAGGTAAATTCATTCACCTATTTAGGTGTCCCTTTCACTAATAGAGGTACATGGTGTGATCATATTAAATCTAGAGCTAATAAAGCAGCTAGGACTGTTTGTTCTATTCTTAGGGCGCTTTTAAATTATTATTAACAAACATTTATATAGCGCCAGCAATGTACCTGGCACTTTACAAAGTGAGATGGAAATGGCGGCTGAGCCCTTTAACAGCCGTCATTGAGACCGTCCGTTTAAATTCCCGATGCGGACTGCAGTCGAGTCTCCCCCGCGTCAAGCCAACCCAGCGATCCTGCCCCCTTCAAGGCGGATCGCGATGTGCCAGCTTTAACCCACACTTCTCGGTTCCCTGGCAGAGTGCGCATGCGCAGAAGGACGCACATGCGCCCATACTCTCTACGCCGTGTCTGATGCTCTTCTGAACATCAGACACGTCGTAGAGAGGAAGGCGGCGGGGAGATGCGTCATAATGAACGATCCCTCTTGTGAGCGGAATCGTTTAAAAGCGCCCTTAGAGTAACTAATATCATGAAGGATATGTCAATATCTGTGCTCCTGCAAACCTTTTGTTTGAAGGTTCATTCTATGTTAACATTTGGCCTCAAGATTATTCCCTTCTCAACCATCAAAGAGTTGGAAAGGGTGCAAAATCAGTTTCTCCAGTGGGTGCTTATGATAGGAATCAGAGTGCCAGGAGCTGTAGTGCGGGCAGAGACCAGCACACTAGCTATGGAATGCTTGGGGAAAATTGGTTTTATCAGATTCTGGTTGAGGTTGTTTACCAGCTCAATGCCTAATGGAGCAATTAGAGTATACAGTGGTTAGAGTGTATCCATGGTTAAACTACCTTACATACCTCCTAAGGAACATGGGACTTTCCTTTACATCACTTTGAGGGGAAAGTATTGCCATTATAAAGGAAGAGATATGTCTTCAAATAAAAGATATTGCGATGCAGGAGGATCTAGCAACACTGCGGCAATGGAAGGTAGCTCCATGGTTAGGATTAGTGAAGAATAGTTTTTCTTTTGAGTCTTATCTTGAAAAACAGCCAAATAAAACCTTATGAAGAAATTATACCCTTCTAAGATTTCAGTTAATCCAAACAGCAGTCACGGAAGGGAGATACTCACATATTAATTATGAGGCATGTCTTTGCACATGAAGTTTAAGGGAGGTAGAATCAGTGGATCATTTTGTACTCAGATGCCCTCTCTATCAGAGCCTCAGAGAAACTTGGTTATATCCATTAATAAGCAAAAAGGAAATAGATAAAGGAAATGAGTTTAAAGTTTTACTTAATATGTCTGAAAAAGAGAATTTGTTTGCATTAGCAACATATGTCTGGCTCGCATAAAAAAAAAGAACAGTGCTAAAATCTGGGACAAAGAGTATACTGGCAATACACTGAGGCCAAGGAAAAGTAGAATCAGAAGTTAGGTGATAGCTGTTTTTGATATTTTATGTTTTATGCATTTTATTATAGCCATGGGATATGGTGAAGCTTAATATTAATATTAATATTAATACAGGGTAAATTTTAATGTTGTGTTAAATGTATTTTTATGATTTGAATCTAATGCTGGATGTTTTATATATTGAATGGATTGAATAATTAATTCGATTTTATCGGACCATGGCAAAAGCCCTTGTCATCAATAAACTTACTTACTTACATCGCAAATGACCACATGGTAAATTGCCATGGCTTTTTCCACAAAAAAATTGTGACAGCTGAAAAAGATAGTAGTAGATAGTAAATTATTGCGTGGCCAACAACCTTAGCAAACAGAACAGCAAGAACAGACCAGATCATACAAACGTATAATAAGCAAGCATATAATAAATAATATTAATCAGGTAAATCCCAGGGTCATTTTAAAAATACCAAATAAAGAAAAATGTAAAATTGCACAACTTAAGAAAACAGAATAAAAAAAGAAACAAAACAGGTGAAAAACTGCCAGTAGCTGCTTCTCCTGACTCCACATAGTTCCAATATCTTCTGCTTTTTGGATCTTTGACATGGGGTGAAGCCACATGACCTGTGGAGGGCCCAATTCATGCATGACCCCGTGGCAGGCAAGTGCTGCCACTACACTGCAGAACCAGCATGGGAAGCAGGGTAGACAGTCAGAAGATGGGCAGAGCTCCTGCCATGGCAGGGGTGAACCAAGATGCCGGTCACACCTGCGGGTTCCCAGTCCTGCCCTACCTCCTACCCCCGGCCTGACAAAAATCCCACCCTCAGGTGACAGCGCCTGCTGCTCAAAGTCCTGCCATGGACCTCGCCATAAACCGGGGCAGAAAATGGCTGCCGCCGTGCCTTGGTCAGCCTTTCCCCATTGTCCTTTTTCCAATTATTATTATTATTATTATTATTATTATTATTATAGCACAAGCGATGTATCTGGTGCTTTACAGAGAACAAGATAGACATGGTCCCTGCCCAAGAGATCACAATCTAAAGACAGGGGGATGGGAGACAGGGAAGGGGGAACAGAGGGAGAGACAAGGGATGCAACATTCATGAGGATGCAAGAACTCAGGTACACTCTCGTAGGGGTGGGAATTCCGGTTCTCCCGAGAGCCAATATTGCTGGGTTTTGGGTGTATTGGCTTAATCCGATAAATCCGACATTTACCTGTACCGGCATACCAGATTTTTAACATTGGCCACAGTACCGGATTTTTTACATTGCAGCCATTCAAGTCAATAGCCGCAATGTAAAAAATCCAGTACCATGGCCAATGTTAAAAATCCAGTATGCTGATACCGGTAAATCCGATACCGGTACATTCGGTATCTGGTATTCTCCCCGGTGTCCCACCCCTACTCTCTTGACTTGGTTACAGTACATTGGGAGTTTGCAGATAACAGGTGGGGGATAATCCTGGGTGGGGATGATTAGCAGGAGTTCGGAAGGGCAGAGCGAAAGAGGTGGGTTTTGAGGAGGGACAGGAAGGTACGGAGGGGGTCAAGGCAGATGTGGGCAGGGAGGGAGTTCCAGGCGTGCCGGGCAGCAAGGAAGAAGGGACGAAGGCGGTTTGGGGAGCAGGGGAGGTGTGGGACGGTGAGGGAGGGGATGGAAGAGGACCAGAGTGCTTGAACAGGGCTTCAGAGGGAGATCAGGGCAGTGAGGTAGGGGGGAGCGAGGTTGTGAAGGGCTTTGTAGGTGAAGATGAGGAGCTTGTGCAGAATATGCTCAGGAAGGGGCAGGGCTGTCCCCAGGGTTTGTGAGGCCATGTGTGAAGTCTTAGTGCGGGGCCTAATTTGCATAATTAGGCACCACCTAATTATGCAAATGTATACATTTACATAAAACTTACTCCCTCTGGACAGGAAGGATTCCCATTCTCCACCTCTCCGAGCAACCATGGAGAAGCATGGCCTCCTAATGCTTCCCCCCCTCCCCAGTTGAGTGTCTACCACCACTCCCCAGGAGTGGTTCCACTGCAGGGGCAGCCAAGCGGGCAGTGACACAGGCACAGAGAGACTGACTGCGTCCACTGCCTTACTGGAGGAGGGGCCAGGGGGTGAGCTTAGCCAGTCTGGCCTCCAGGGCCTGTTGCTTCTTGCTGCCAGTGCCGCCTGTGCCTTGTGCACGCATGCGGTGTGACCAGTCCAGAGGTGCTGCTATCACACACACAAGACACCCAAAATGCAGCTAGCTTATTAAGCGCATTATGCCATGAAAAGAGACATATAACCAGTTCAGTTGTGCCCCCATAATCAGTTCATGCTGCCCCCACCCCATAACCAGTTCATTTCTGCCCCCGCCCCCATATAATCTATTCACGCTGCCCCCACCCATAACCATTTAATTTGTGCCCACGGGGCAGCGTGAATTGATTATATGGGGGTGCAAATGAACTGGTTATGGGGTGCGGGTTTAAAGACAGTATTCCTGTTAGCAATAACTTCATTAAGAAGAGTTAGTGAAATAGCAGCCATAATAATCTCAGAACCATATTTGCAGATTTATTTTCCAAGACAGAATAGATATTGCTTTACATCCTAAATTCCTACCTAAGATAGTATAAGTAAGACAGTTGTGAGAATGTGGCCCTTTTTACACGGGTCTCTCCTCCCAGCCATAAACACGCAGATTTCTGTGTGTTCATGGGTGGGGGAACCCCATGTGAATGACGTGGTGCACGCGCCCATGGTGAGTGGGGGTGCGTGCGCGCTCGCCTAACACGCATCCCCACTCACCCCCCCACTCATCCCCACGCACGGAGCAACCGGGGGAAATGGTGGTTACTATGTGGGTGTGGATGAGTGGTGGGTGAGTGGGGATGTGTGTGCAGCTGTGTGCATGCCCCATCCATGCACTGGCGCGCCCACGGACTCCCCACCCGGCGGAGCCATGTAAAAATATCATGTGAGGAGCCACTCGAAGAAGAACAGAAGGTTGCTACCTTGCAAACAAGGTTCTTTGAGATGGCTCCGAACATTCTCACAACACCCACCCTTCCAGCCCCGCATGGAATTCTTTTCTTATATTTCTAGAAAGGGTTGAAAGGAACTGTCATTCAGAGGGGGAGGGTTCTTTTTATACCAGAGGAGCTCAAGACCATCATGTGGTCTATTATTTGAACAGGGTGAGCGCGCACAACCCAGTTGTGAGAAAGTTGGGAGCCATCTCAAAGAACCTTCTTTACAAGGTAGCAACCTTCTGATCAGCACGTGGGGAGGAGCTGTTTGTAAACAGCCTTATCTCCCAGCCAGATCCAGTGTTCCCACTGCTGCTGCTGCTGCTGCAGCACTACTAGAAGGCAGAGGCAGGTGAGGGATGGGGTCTGGAGCTAGGGAGGGGAGGAAGAATCACTTTCTGGGGGAGAAGCTGGCTGCAGCCTGCTGCCCAGCCAGGCAAGTGCGGGTCCCCAGCTGGCAGCGGGGCCATGTGTGGCCGCACATGTGGCACATGCCTGGGGACGGCCCTGGGAAGCAGGAGCCAGTGGAGAAAGGAGAGCAGCCAACTGCCTGTCCACCCCATATAGGCTGCCTGGAGTGGGGTAAGGTACCCAAGGTGCTGCAAGTGCATCATGTGACTGCACCCATGTTCTGTTCCTGACCTTATCATCTTACTTAATAAATATAGGACCTTGGACAACTCAATTGCTGTGCCTCCTCCCCCTAGCAAAAACAAAAACACCATCCTGCCTCTGGTTTTAGGCATGTGACTTTAGAAACTAGGGAAGCTAATTGTCAGGAGAGTTGCTCCCATTTCTGTTTTGAAGTCTATTAGTCATAGTCATTTATTAAAGCGTGGTCGTAGGCCATTGCAAAACATTTTATACAACAATAAAAAATAAATAAAACCAAAACAGAAATACATAGCGTAGTACAGCACTAAAATTAATAGTAAAGTTACAATAGGGACTAAGCATAACAATTCCTACAATTTGGAGTTACAGAAAATAAAATAGTATCCATAGCACAAATGTGCCCTATGGATTTCAAATACATAATCTACCCATACCCCACAGAGTTAGGCAGGGTCCGGGTACTACCAGTCAATAGATTACACTGTGGCATCCGGAACCCTATAGCCGCCCCTAAAATATCTATAGGTCCACATGCCATCCATTTATTCTAAGACAAGATATAAGATCCAAAAGAGACCATTTCACATTTCAGCAAGCGCCCCAGAACCAGGAGCCCCTGTGCCAGTTGATATGTTCGAAATGGCCTTGTACGTCATAAAATTATGACGGCAAATGACCATTTGCGACAAAAAGGATGCCATGGTTTTAATAATTGAGGTGTCTGTGTTATTCAATAGTAGAGACAACAGAGCTTCCTCAGATCTCCCTAGATGGTCAGCCAAAAGAGGGACCAGAAGTATCTTCCTTAGCTCATCATACATATGGCAGTAAAGGATCATATGACTTGGGGTTTCGACTGTCAAGTTGTCAAAGGGCCAAATTCTTTCCAAGAAAGGGATCCCCTGCATCCTACCTTCCAGAACCTGAGATGGAAATGCGTTGACCCTTGCCCGAAAAATCAGCCAAATTGCCCTCAAAGATATAGGGGTGGTTAAATAAGCTTCCATTTGTCCCCGCGGGGGTACCCAATCTAAATAAGCCCTCATATGGGGGGATTCGCCCAGTTTCTCTATTTCCCCCTGCCAATAAATATCATCAGCTCTCAAAAGTACCTCTTTCCTAAGTGCAGTCAGAGACTTATGTGCCAAGTAGCTCCTAGAGAGCCCCATAGCCTAAAGATGCCCCTCCATTTTTTGCGCCCAGTGGCTCACATGAGTATTGTTCAAGAGAGCCATAAGCAATTTGGAGTGCTGTCCCACAAACAGCTTGCACCAAAATTTAAGTGATGCCTCAAAGGCCACCTGCTGCCAGCTTTTTTGCCCCATTTCCAATCTGACAGCCGCATAGGGAGTACCCCTGGGATTTCCCAGGAGTCCTACTAGGAACCTTGGTTGAACGGCATTTAGATTGTAAGCT
>QEPC01001106.1:549248-568970 GCA_003113815.1 Sphenodon punctatus
GGCGCAAGAGAGCGACTGAGAGGTTTCAGAGGGTTGCCTTGGGGCCACCCTTTCCCCCCGGTGTCCAGGCCTAGATTCCTCCCTCTTTGTTTCCCTCTCCCCAGTTCCGTCCCCTGGAACCTGGTAATTCTGGCCTTCCTTGTCCCTCCTTGGTTTCCCCCACGGCTCCGTACCTCGGAGTCTGACACAAAGCCATCTTGAGCACACTCATCTGCATCCTGCATCTTGCCAGCAAACAAGGCTGGAAGACATGAAGTGAGAAAGGGGACTTTGCTTTCTAGCAACTCTAAGACTGAAGGCCCAGTTGCTTACATCAAGGACTGAGAAGAACTTATAAACCTTGGTAGGGTAAGATGCTTATTTAGGAACTCAACCAGTATAGATCAGGAATGTGTTATATTTACCTTTGATTTCTAGTAACCACTCTATCAACTATCTTGCTTATGTAATCAATAAACTGACTTCTTATCTTGATGAAGAACTGTATGTGTCTAACATTGGAACACAAGTGAGCAACAAGAGTTCTCAAGCTCTTGTGAACCCAGAGATTAAAGAGTCTCTAAACAGGAAGGATTGGGCCCTTGGATGACAAAGGGGCTGTCCCTGAAGCAGGCTTGAATCAGCCAGAGAGAAAAACTGATTCAAATGGGCTGTACTTGAGGGAAACTGAGTCACTCAAACTCGGTAAAGTGGGGGTGCAGACCTCCAACCCGTGACAGCCATATCTAAATGATTAACATTTAACAAGTAAAGGCATCTTCCCGTGAACACTTACCAATGTGGGCAGCTATATGAATTTAGGTAATATAATCTTAGGAAGCCATGTTAGTCTGTGTCAGTGAATATATAGAGAAAGACAAAGGCTGTTTTCACACAAGACACTCTCCACCCACTCACTACCCACCAACCCACTATACATGTTGCAGGGCTGCAATGTTGCCCTATGGGTGCCCTGTAACATGTATAATGGGTGGGCGTTGGGTGGATAGCGGGTGGAGAGTGTATTGTGTGAAAACACCCAAATTATGGCAACCTTAAAGACTAACTTAGAAAAGATTTTATATAATTAATTAGTATTATTTCAGCATTGGATTTTGGGGGCAACAACCCACTTCTTCAGATGCAGATGGTCCAGAGCAGCAACTGCAAACCCTAGGCAGTTGTGGGATGTTGGTTCTTGAATCTCTTTCAGCAGTAGGGATGGGCAAACGCGGTTCAGAAGTTCGGAGTTTGGACCGAACGCAGTCTGTTCGGTTGACCGAACTGAACTTCCAAACCGAACTCGAATTTCAAACCGAACTGAACCGAACCGAATTTTCGAACTCCGTTCTATTCGCCCATCCCTAGTGGCAAAACACACCAAAAAAACTGGGTTTGAATGGCCGAACTTGGTTTGGAAGTTCTGAATTTGACCGAACTTGGTCTGTTCGGTCGACCGAACTGAACTTCTGAACCGAACTCGAATTTCAAACCGAACTGAACCGAACCAAATTTCTGAATTCGAATTTCAAACTGAACTGAACTGAATTTCTGAACTCCGTTCTGTTCTCCCATCCCTATTCAGCAGTTTCTCATTTAAAGGAACAGTGTGAGATGAGAGTGCAGCGCATAAGACTACAGTGCTTGGTATACCCTAGGATACCGGTATCTGTAATAATGGGGAATGTCTCTAAATCATCTATGGAGTTGAATGAGGTCAGATCATTCTTTGTAATGTTAGTAGAATCCATAATCCCAATTTAATCCAAGTTTAACACTATCAGATTTCTTTATGAATTCCTGTTCTGCTATCTCACATTGTGAATGACCCCCCCAGTATGAATTTGTTTGAGGACAGTCACCCTGAGATCTGAGACTGAATGGTCAGGTAGGTTGAAGTGCTCTCCCATCGGTTTATGTACATTCTTCCTTCTAATATCATAATTATGTCCTTTAATCCTTCTTCTAAGAGACAACCTGTAGCAGGGAACAGTCCTGCGGGGCTGCTGCCCCTTTAAGAAGGGGGCTGAAGACACCAGCCAAAGGGCTGAGCACATGCGCATGGGCCTGGGAGAGCCAGCCCATAGCTACGATCAGTCTGTGGGCCCGGGGAGAACAGGTTGATAACTCCAGGAACAGAGTAGGCAGGACACTGGCCCTTTAAGGCTGATAAGTAGAAACCTGACCACGCCCACTATGCTGGGATATAAAGAGAGGCAAGGCAGAGAGGAGTCCAGTCTCTGCCTGGGAGCTGAAGGGATCACATCTCCTCAAGAAAGTCTAGTCACGCTAAGCTCTCCAGAGTGCTGAAGAGAAGGAGAACCAGGTACTGAGGCGAGGCTGTGCCGAGGAGGGAGCCTTGTGCCTGGGGAAGCATTGGCTAGAATCTGGGGCTTTAAGGCCTGGTTGGATGGACTTTGGGGGTTGATATTGTGGTGCTCCTGTGCCTGAGAGAGCCGGACCTGGGCCTGCAAGGTGGAGGTGACTGAGCCGGCAGCCCCAAGGGATTGTGGTCTAATAAAGGACTGTGGACTTGATACCCTCTGAACTGTGTGGTGGGTCCTATAGGAGGGTGTCCCCTCCCTTGAAGAGGGATTCAGTTGAGGTCAAGACTTAATAGGCATGGCAGTGGGGTAAGCTAATTCCCTGAGTGAGACTCCAGCACCCCCGTGAAACCCTGGAAAGACTCCCTGCTACACAGCCCTGTCTTGCCAATGTAAGTCATAGAAAGACACTTATGGCAAAATAGAGGTGCATGTATAGGATGTTCGGATTCTGTAGCTGATGTTATTTGGTCCTGTAACTAGGCCTGAAATGACATGTGGTAGTGTCCAACAATTCTGTCGGAAACCTCCCATTAAGGATGTGCGAACAGATCGCGGTTCAGGTTCGGTCGTTTGGTTCGGTCCTGTTCGGTCAGTCACTGAGTTTGGGTTCGGTCGTTCGGTTTGGTTACGTTCAGTTCGGTTTGGTTGTTCGGAAAAAGGTATCGCAAGATCCCGTGATCATGCTGGAAACTGGAAATTCGAGTGTGTGCGGAGCTGTGTGGCAATAGTGTGTGTATTGTGGCTGGCTGGGTGTTTGGTGTGTTTTGGCTATGTTTGTGTTGGACTGTGTGTTGGTTTCGGTTTGACTGTTGGTTTGGCTGGTTGGAGAGTGTTGGTGGGTGACTGTTGGTTTGGCTGGTTTGAGAGTGTGCTTGTTTAAAAAAAAAAAAATGAAGAAGGTGACCATTAAATGCCGGGCCTGGGGGAAGGGCAAGGTGGCGGAGCCGGTGGTAGAGGAAGAGGTTCCTGCCGCTGCTGCTGGACCTTCAGAGGTGGAGGAGCAAGAGCTGGTGGGCACAGGAGATGCTGCCACTGCTGCCAGGTTTGTAAACTTTTTTTTTACTTTGAGCACAAGAAGAATACTATCTGTTAGAGCGAGCTCACTGGCAGGTGGGTGGGTGCATCGGCGGTGGGCATCAGTCAGGCACAAACAGTGGGCATCAGTGGTTGGCAGTGGATTTCTGCCACAGAGCGAGAGGGTACTGTAGTGTGAGAGGCTCTGCCATCAGTCAGGCACAAGCACGAGCAGCACCCTCACCCAAACATGTGCCAGGCTAGCAAGATTCTCCACTCTCCAGTTGCCATCCCTAAGCACCCCCAAGCAAGGGCAGGATTTGCATGTGCCAGCCAGGGTCTTATCTCCATTGCCATCCCTCCCTAGCACCTACCCAAAGAAGGGAAGGATTAATTGCATGTGCCAGCCAGGGTCTCTCCATTTGCCATCCCTAGCATCCCCTAGCACCCCAAGGAGTCCATGATTTGCACGTGCCACCCAGGGTCTCGTCTCCATTGCCATCCCTCCCTAGCACCCACCCAAAGAAGGGTAGAATTAACTGCACATGCCAGGCAGGGTCTCTCCATTTGCCATCCCTGGGACCCCAAGGAGGGAGGACTAGAGGCATCATCATAAATGCATGATATTACTTAGGTGTTTTTTATGTGTTCCTGTTTCAGAGAGGAATCAGATGCCAGTGTTGGTGCCATGCTGCACAGGACAACGAGGTGGAGGTCACCAGTGCCACCCCCAGACAGTGGGTGGACAAGGTCCAATGTCTGGAGGTGGTATGATAAGGAGAATGGATTCTTCATCTGCAAGGTAAGGCACGGGGGCTGGAACAACAGGGTATGCATTGTCCTCTATGACCTGTTAGGAACGGAAGTCCCCTGCAGAGAGAGCTTGTTGCCCACCTACTTGTGGAGACAGAATGCAGGCAGGGCTTGACACAGACCATTGGTCTGACACAGTATGGCACTTCTTATGTTCCTATCTTTTTATGCTCTTTAGATCTGACAGAAAAGATTCAGGAGGCAGAGAGAGGGGACCACATCAGGGCTAATCACCCATATTGAAAAGCTCCACAGGGAGACGGTGGCTAGATGGCAGGATTCTGGTCTGGCCATGGAGCACCAGCACCAGAAGAAGGGGGGAAGGCACGCTAGAATCCACACCATGAAAGCCCTTCTCCCTCCTCCGGCTCCAATGTGGAGTCCCCCCCAGGTGTCTGCAGCGGCAATGGCTTTTTGGGCGGAGGTGGAGAGGCCCACCCGGGACTTTGTGGCTGTCCTACAGCAGCAAACAGCCACCATGGAGAACCGACTCGTGGAACGGTTCCAGGCGGTCGAGGTGTGGGAACAGAAGTTGGAGGCATAAACGCAGTACGTCTCAAACTATGTCTCCACCGAGATGGCCAACCTGGAACTCTTCCACCAGTCAGTCTCCAACTGGAAGGTGGCCATGGCAGGGGGTGTCGACTATGCCATCAAGCATGGCTATGAAATGCCGGCGGGTGTGATGCCCCCTGCCCCTACCTCCCCTGCACCCCTTCTGCCTTTCCCTCAACTTCCGGGGGTTAGACCCAAAGACTAATAGATAGCTAAGTTTCCTTTCTCATTTAAAATGTTTTGTTTTTGTTTTATAACGTTGTTGTTGTTGTTTTGTTAATAAAAGTTATATTTGCTGTTATTGTTATGAGCTTTGTTTGACCTGACCAATCTTTTATCCCTCTGTGCTGAAGTTCAGGCTGGCAGAATCTCATACAACTTGTCGATCCCTACCAGCAGCACCTGGCACCACATGTAGCATAGTTAAGGTATTAGCCCAAAGATGTGCCAGGCAGCAGCAGGGTTTCAACTTGCAGACAGCCCCCCAGGAGGGGCAGGGCTTGTTTCTGTGTGGGTGTGCCAGAAAGAAAGAGAGAGAGGCTCTTTTGGCAGTGACCATCCACGGGTGGGTGTTGAGTAGGCTGGTGGGGGGGCAAGCTTGCAGGCAGGCACCAGTGGCCGCTGGCCAGTCAGGCACGAGCAGCGACAGAACACAGAATGGAATGACAGCCCCCCCGTAACTAGAATGATGGTCCCAGAATCTTGTTGCCGGTTCCTGGGATGGGTGGACATGACTGCTTCAGGTACAGTGGAATGACAGACTAAAGCCTATGGGAGTTGAATGATGTCCCTAGAATTAGTGCATGGTTGGGCACACTTCATTCAACCAATCATGCGATAGGTGGTAGAATAGCAGGTACAGCAATGCACACAGGCAGGCAGGAGGCACATATAATGTGTTGTGTTATATTCCATCTCATTCTGGTAGGTTTGGTGCTGGATGTGGGCGATGGGAATCGGGCACATGAGCACAGATGGGAGTTCTTCCTGGTTCTGGCAGGTGGTAGCTTGAGCTGGATATACACCTACCTCTCCCCCTCCACCCCTGTCTCTCTCTTTCTAGCTGGGACACTCTCTCTCTCTCCCTCTCTCTCTCTCTCTTTGGCCATATAGTGCATGTGACAGCATGGGTGGGATTATGCCTGTCTCTCCTTCTAGCAATGGGGAGACTTTCTCTCTCTCTCTTATTTCTCTCTCTCTCGCTCTTGGTAGCAACCTGGGTGGACAGACCGGCACCTTGGCATGAGAGGCAGGAAGGCGGGCTGAGGCAGACTTTGAGCTTGGTGGCAACCTGGGGTACAGAACCCTTGGCACAGACCGCATATAGGCCTGGGGGCCATTGGCAGCAGCAGACAGTGGGTTGCTGTGGTACAGAACCCTTGGCACAGGCAGCATATAGGTCTGGGGGCCATTGGCACTAGCAGCAGCAGACATTGGTTGCCAGGATACAGAACCCTTGGTACAGACAGCATATAGTCCTGGAGGCCATTGGCAGCAGCAGACATTGGTTGCCAGGGAACAGAACCCTTGGTACAGACAGCATATAGGCTGGGGGCCATTGGAAATAGCAGCAGAAGACACTGGTTGCCAGGGTACAGAACCCTTGGCACAGACAGCATATAGGCCTGGGGGCCATTGGCAGAAGCAGACATTGGTGGCCAGGGTATAAAACCCTTGGCACAGACAGCATATAGGCCTGGGGCCGGGCCATTGGCACTAGCAGCAGCAGACGTTGGTTGCCAAACTTGCCATGGTACAGAAACCTTGGCACAGACCGCATAGAGGCCTGGGGCTGGGACGGGCCATTGGCACTAGAAGCAGTAGAGTAGCAGACATTGATTTCCATGGTACAGAACCCTTGGCACAGACAGCATAGTGTAGGTAGATGACATTGGCAGCAGCAGCAGACATTGGTTGCCAGGGCTGACAGGCAGCATGGCATGAGAGGCAGTACGGCAGGCAGGCTGGGACATTGGCATCAGGGCACTCAGATAGACTAGCAAAGACTGTGTAGCGCAAGAGAGAGCCAGTCACCTTAGGTGGGCTAAGATCGTGTAGCCATAGGCCATCTGGCAGGCTTACAGTTTGTTTCCCAATGTCACCCTGCATCATGAGGTCAGTCAGATAAGGTGGCCGAGGCTGTCTAGTATGAGGGGGGGCAAGGAGGGTGCCAGGCATTGGGAGGGAGGGACAGTACCTCAGCAGCACAGGAGCAGTAGCCCTAGCCCCGATTGAGGTGGAGGAGGAGCCCCGTCCCAAGACTTTCCCCTGGCATGGGATGGTGTGTGCCACTGCACCATCACTCCTTGTCCAGGGGCATCTTGGGGAATCCCAGCAGTGGAAGGTTGATCTTCAAGGAGAGCAACTGCTCCACCAACTTGGCCCCCACTCTCAGGCGATGCGGGGAGCAAATGTCCCCCACCACAGAGAACACCCACTCACTGGGGACACTGTTTGGTGGGCAGGATAGCATACCCTTGGCCACTTTCAACAGGGTCGGTCACACGTTGGCCTTGCCGGCCCAGTAGGCCAAGGGATCGCTGCTGGGATCAATGCATGGCTCCTCCTCCAGGTAGGTCTCCACTGCTGCTGAGGCACCATCATACTCCCTTTGGTAACTCTGGGTGGGCACCTCCTGCCCCACTGCCCTCAGCCATGCTGCTTGCCCTTTTGTACTGGTGTTGGGCCCCATGCTCCCCAGAGTGGCCTGCATACAGGAGGAGCTGCTAGCAATAGGGGTGCTGCTGCTGCTCATCCTGCTGCTGGTGCTGCAGCTACCACTAGGGCTGGGAACAGGGATAGACCCAGATGGCTGGAACGGGTCGCTGCTCCCACTCCCACCATCCCCAGGGGGGGCCCTGCTGCATAGTCCTCTCTGCCTGCTGGACCTTCTGCACCAGCGCACCCTTCCAGAGGTGATAGACTGCTGTCTCACATGCCATGCTGCCCTTGATCCTGGGGTCCAGCATGGTTGCCAGGATATATTCCTCCTGGTGCAGGAGTTCATCAAAGCGCACACTCAGCCCCGCCTTCAGCTTCTGCGCCAGGTCAAGCGCCTCATAGGACATCTTCCTATCCTGAAGGCCACAACCCGCCCCCTGAGAATCTCGTCCAGGCTCCTGTGGAGACTATGGACCAGCAGGGTCACCTGGTTGAGGGTGGAGATGGAGCTGCTCATGGTCTCCATCACGGCCAGGAATGGACTCAGGATGAAGACCACATGAGCAAGGATCTCCCATTCCTCCCTGTTGTACCCTGGAGGTGCCTCGATGTTTGTTTCCAGTTCCACCTGATGCAAGGCGGCTTTCTGTTCAAGAAGCCACTCAAGCATCAGGAAGCTGGAATTCCATCTGGTGGAGACATCTTGGACCAGCTGGTGCATCGTGGACCCTTGTTCGGCCTGCTTCTCCTGGAGGAGCTCACTGCCCTTCACGCTCCTGTTGAAGAACCTCAACAGCTTCCTCCCCCGGTCGACCAGGGAGCTAAGGGTGCCTGGCCCAATCCCCTTATCCCCCAAGCCCAGAGCATCCCTGACCACAAAATGGAGTGTGTGTGTGGCGCAAGGGATGCTTGTGAAGCCCCCGTCACTGACTGCCTTCAGTATATTGGCTGCATTGTCCGTGACCACACACCCCTTGATGAACGCCTTGCCTGGCGTGACCCACTCTCTCACCATGGTGGCCAGGGCTGCCTCAAAGTTCCTTGAGGTGTGGGAGCTGTCCATTACTTGTGTCTGAAGCAGAGCCCACCTATACCCTGCTTCAGGACCCTTCCTACCACTGCCAAGCGCTGCCTCTGGGTCCTGCCACCAGTGTGCAGTCACTGCCAGGTAGGCATGCTGTGCATTCCTACTTGACCACAGGTCTGTTGTAAAGTGGACAGTGCCCTCCCCCCAGCCCCTTCCACGCCCTGTACAGATATGGCACCACAGTCCAACTCAGGGTGGAGCAGGAAGGCAGCTTAAACTGGGGGGCCAGGAATCCAATCAGCCACTGGAAGCACTTATCCTCTACAATTGAGAAGGGCTGCCCATCCAGCACAATCATCTCGGGCAACAGGGGCTTGGCTTTCTCTTGAAAGAAGCCATGCCGCCCTCCATCACCCAGTGGCTTTGGCAGCTGCCCCCACCCCAGCTCCTCCATAGTGGACTGACGCTGCTGGCGAGGCTCCTGCTTCTGTTCTTCCCCCATACTGCCCCTGCTGCTAGAGGCAGCAGCAGTTGGTGCAGGATGCTTGTCCACTGAAGGAGCCGGGCAACTGGCCGCTGCAGTCAGGAACCCGCTGGCATCCACTTCCCCTGCCTTCCCGCTTAGCAGCAGAGCACTGTGGCATGACTTCAGTTGCCTCACCATGGCAGTTGTCCCAAGGTTGGTGAGCACCTGCCCATGCTTCACCAGCTTATTGCACAAAGTGCACTGCACCTCGCTGGGATCATCTGCCCACACCAGCTTAAAATGTTCCCAGACAGAGGAATTTTTTTCCCCTCCTGCCTTCTGGCCCACCCTGGGTGATGCACTGCTGCTGCCAGAGCTTCTGGGAGGGGAAGAACTTGGTGGTGATGATGACACAGCTCTGGGAGGAGGGACAACCATTGCCTCAGTTCCAGACATCTCCTCTGCGGCAATAGTGTCAAGTTCTTCCTCACTGTCCCCTATCACGGTGATGTCTCATGAAGGGGAGTACTGGGATCCTGAGGCTTGACTGCCCATGCCCGCCATGCAGCTGGCACTCTCCCTGTACCCTCCCCCAATAGCTGCTAGTACAGCTGCTGCTGCTGCTACTCCTCTCCCAACTGCCATTGCCCAGGGATCAGGCCCTGCCTCTAGCAGCCGGGGTGGGATCCACCAGGAGGCGCAGCTGAAGTCTGTTGCCCTAAAGCAGGTCTGCTGAGTTTGGGGCGTGGTAATGTGCTCGGGGTACTGCTGATGCCTGCTGCCACTCCCCTGGCATGGCCCCTTCCACCTCTGGCACGTGCCCCATTGCCTCCCCTACAGGCAGCAGACCAGCCTCTCCTTCCCTTCTCTATTTCTCCCTCCAAAATAATGTTTTTATATTTTATTTTACTTATTTTATTTTATTATCTAAATTTTGTATCTAATATTATATATATCTATCTACACTAAATCTAACTGTTATTAACTATTCTAAATGCTATGAACTAAATGGATTATCTAATAAGTACAAAGGCCTACTCCTACAAACACTAATAAATCTCTAAACACTATATCTCAGCTAACTCCTACAACTATCTCTAATCTATCTATCTATCTATCTATATGGGATGGGGGGATACAAAGAACACAGAGAGGGGTCAAAACTGAAATGAAACCTAAATCAATCTAATGCTACTCAAAATGAATAAAAAAAACAGGGGAAGGGAATCAGGGATGGAATATATAGAGAGGGAGAGGGAAAGGATTCAATGGAGGGGGGAGGGAGAAAGGAAGATTGAACACAGGGAACACAGGGAGGGGTAAAAACAAAAAATAACACCTAAATCTATCTAATCTGTGAGGGTAAGGCTCCTTTCGTTTTCTTGTATGAAAAACATCTCTCTCAAAAGTCTCATTTTTACTTGATACACAATGTTCCTCAAACATTTTTATCACAACTTCATATTTGGATTTTTCTTCAGCAGTTAGTGAAAAGGTATTAAACAGATTAGCAGCCTGTGGGCCTGCAAGATTCAATAAAAGAGCTACCTTCTTCTTGTCTGTTTTTTCCACAGCTCCACTGGCTTCCATGAACAGATCAAACTGCTGTTTAAATCTTTTCCAGTTGTCTGAAGCATGATTGGACAGGTCAAGCATGCCTGGAATCCTCAGCTGTTCCATGTTTGCCTTTTTTACTCACTTTTTCACATTGCACAACCACTTTGCTGATCTGTACCCCACTCCTGGTACCATTTGGAAGAGTTATTCGAACAAGGTTGCTGTGTTTATTAGAGAGTGAGCGAGATGGACAATCTGAGGTACACTTACAGAAATAATGTATGAAACAAAAGCAAAAGGCTTATTATGACAAGGGCTCCAGAGAATTGACACCACTGCAGCCAAATAACCAGGTGCTCATTTATGATGGCGCAGCATGGACACAGAAAGCTAAAGTAATCAAAGAACAAGCTCCATGGTCATATCTTGTAAAAACAGCTGATGGTCAAACATACAGAAGGAACAGATGGCATCTTCAACTCATTGCAGGTCACAACGAGGAGTATAAACCTGAGACATTGCAACCTGCACAAACGAAACTAATACAAGACCAGAACAATCTGAACAAAGGGAGAGTGAACTGATGTGAATGCCAGAAAGCCAGGCACAAAGTCAGTCACAGGGTGAACATGTACTACATAGATCTGTAAGAGTGCGCAAAACACTATGGAGACTGATTGAAGACTGCTGAAATGATGCAGGACTGAAACGTGGAGGGTGTCTATCTGCAGATTTATCCTGTTATTTTGTTATGATGTGTTGTGTTTTTTTGTTGTTGTTGTTGTTCTGGCATGTTAGTATAAAAAAAGGGGGGGGGATGTGACGGCAAGGCTCCTTTAAGAGAGGACTGGAAAAGTAACCATCCAGATAGAAGAAGAAAGGGCGGGGTCAGAGAGAGAGAAGGAGGCAAGCAGAAGGAGCAGCCATGTTGAGAGGATAAGGGCTCCTACAAATGGAGTTGGTGTAATACAGTAATAATAAAGTAGTACTTGTTAGTATACTACAGTCTCCAGACACGTGATTTACAGAGAAAAGCACATAATCTAAGCTAAATAAATGATAATATGGAGGTAGATGGGTTGGATGGGTGAAATAGGAGGAGGATTGCAATGGATTGAGGAGAATATAATTGCTGGGAGAGGGAGCCTTCTGAAACGCCTGCTGTTCAGGAACAGTGACTAGCTCAGAAGGTGTTGCCAAGGGGGAGGCCAATGAGTTTTGTTACTTGCTGCGCCCGCCTCACCGCAAGCCCCATTGGCTCCATGCAGCCTAGCCCGTGGCCAATCGCAGACTGCGAAGCCAGTGGTCTGAGGAGAAAAGGGATGGTGATTGGGAAGGCTGGCTGCTACTGCAAGTCTCTCCACCCCTGGTGCCTGGAAGTCTGCTCCTCAGCTGAATCCTCCTCCCTGTCACATTTTGCCTTCCAGTGACATGTTTTTGCCACCCAAACTTATCCAAACTCAATCCGAACTGTTGGGTCGTTTTGGAGTTCAGAATCAAGTTTGGTTCAGTCGGTTCGGGTTTGGTTGTCCGAAGAGACCGCGTTCAGGCCAAACTCTGAACTTCCAAACCGCATTTGCCCATCCCTACCTCCCATCCATTGCCATTTCCCCAACACAGCATGGATATGGCATCACCATACTTGTTCTGATGCTTACTGCTGCTTTCCGCTATTGCCTGTTGCTATTTCTTGGCAACGGAGAAATTTTCGGAAACAGACGCAAGTCAAGTGTCGGAAAATGCCACAGAGTGTTGGAATGTGATGCTAAAGTGTCCGAAAAATTTTCGGAAATGTCAGAAAAAGTGTCGGAAAAACTGTGAGAACTGTTGGAACTTTTAGAATTGTTGGAAATTGTCACTATTATCTTAAGTACCGCAGAATATCTGGAACTGTCGCAAAATGTCAGATAGTGCAGTAAATTGATGACAAATGCCTTCAGAGCAGTGGCAAGACTGTCAAAATATCATCAGTAATAAACAGCGAAATAGCAAACAACGCAGCTGCTTCAGGCCTACCTGTAACCACGTGGTCTGAGTGACTGAGTGGACATAGCTGGCATCTAGGTTTGTTGCATGCTCTGGTGCCCTGATGTGTGGGTCTCTGTAAATGTCCATTTCTGGTTAAGGGCATACAAATGGCTGTCATGGTCGTTCTGCACATACAAGGCCAATTTTTGACACAATTTTGGAAAATGGCAGCTGGTCTGCACATGCTCAGGTGGCAGCCAGGCATGCACAGACTGGCTGCTGGCACCATTTTGGAAAATGGCTATGCATGTACAGAATGGCCATGGTAGCCATTTTTGTGCATGTATAGTGATTTTCCATGGTATTTTCTTCTAGGCGCGGTCTGAAAGGTCATGCTGCACTCTGTGGGTCACCAGTTCAGACTCCAGAGCCTAAGAAAAAAAGTAAAGCAACTACCCTCCTCCCCACTCCTGGGTGTTTCTATTGCAGATGTTATATGACACACATGAGAATGACAACCTAATAAACCCAGAACTGATTTTCAGTCTGCACATAGTCCGTCTTACATGCGGAGTTGAAGCTACAGCTCTGGGATCAAGGAACTGATCTCTGTGTGGCTACATGTGTGTGCGCACACAATGTGCGTGCAGCACAGTAGGTTTAGTCTGTTCATGCGCAAGGACCTTGGATTTGGACCAAGGTCCGTGGCAAGGGGATAGATAATTGGTAGGAACAACCTCTGTTACTGCACTCAGGCCTTTAGTTTATAGCCTCTGAGTAGCGTAGTATTATTTTCTTTATGTTGTTTGTTACCAGATTGCCCTGTGCTTCGGTTGTTACAGTGCTAACTGCACATTTTTACTTTGTCCTAGCCTGATATTGATTTTGCCTGAAGAAAGGCCTGAATAGTGTTTGCAATGTGAATGCAAATGTGAATTTTCATGTAAATATGCACCACTAGGCAGTGCAGGGAGGAGCCCTCCGCATGCACTTTGGCATGATGCTAATGTATCCCCTGGAATAGTGGAATCCTTGTCTGTCAGACTGAGCTATTTCATGACGCCTCATATGAATATGATGTTTACACTGTGCTTCCAAATTATTTTTGCCGATACCTTGGATTCATGGTATTCCATTGTAAACTCTGAGAGGTGTCTGGGGGGAAATTTCCCATCCTATTAATGTCAGGGTTAAATGTGATGAGTTCATTATTTCCACAGACGTATGCAGCTTGTTGCTGCTGACAAGAAAAACATTCAAAAAAATTCCTGTCATAGTTTCTTAGTTATAAACTGTGAGAATTTGATTGGTTCTTTTTTTACTTTTACTCCCTAAACATTGCTTATTTAAATTATAAGTCTAACTTCCCATATACTTGGTAACACTGGCTGGAAAATGGAATTTCTATCCACAAATTCCAATATTTTGTCAAACTTGTTTTTCATTGCAAACCAGGAATCAAAGCTAAAACTTCAAAAATGGCCACAGGGAAAGAAATACAGTGCTTCTGTATGGAAACATAGACATGGTTTCTTGTGTGGCATTTGCAAACACGAATGAAAACTCTGACATGTTGAAATTATATGTTTTCTTTCTAGTTGAATGTTGATTTGAAACGAAACTTTTCATTTTGACTCCGCATGTCAACTTAAGTGGTGGAATTTATAAACCTGAATAGGGGCTCCATTATTTTTTTTGTTTAAAAAAAGCTTATAATAGGTCATCTTCCCTATGACTGTTTGCAAAGGAAAGGGCAGATTAGATTTGCAGTCACCAGACAACCACCAAAAAAGCCAATGGGTGTCTGAAGATACTTGACCGTACCAGCAATACATTAAATGGTGCATGATAGAGAACGGCCCTATTTCAAAACCAACCTGAGAAGCTCCCTACGGAAGGACATGTAACAACATGTCCCTCCATATGGAGCTTCTCAGGTTTGTGTTGAGATACGGGCAGTCTCTATCGTGCACCATTTTGCTGGTACATGTAACAACATGTCCCTCCATAGGGAGCTTCTCAGGTTGGTGTTGAGATACGAGCGCAGTCTCTATCATGCACCATTTTATATATTGCTGGTACAGTCAAGTATCTTCAGACACCAGTCTACCAGTATCTACTGGCATTATGATTGGTGACCAGAGTCCAATGACTCCCTCTGGAAAGGCAGTTCAAGAGGGAGATGCTAGAGACCACAAGATCTTATTTCATCTTGATGTCTGAGGTGTGGCAACAGCAAGTAGTTGATCATTACAAATGGATGGATATAAGTGGTGACTTCTGCAGAATGCTTTGGTCATGCCTGTAGAAACTTCTGATTTGTATGATAAAGACTGAGAGCCTTTTTAGACAAGACGCTTTTCTCATGAACTTGTGAAGTCCAGGAGAAAGAAACTCCTGTGTGTGTGTGTGTGTGGGGGGGGTTTAGACGTTTGCATGCGAAACTGGAAATTTGCCGCCACCATTGAAAACAGCACACTTGTACATGGACAGAGATGTGGACTTATGAAACCCGATATCAAGGTTTCATAAGTGTGCATCTCTGTCCATGTGCAAGTGTGCTGTTTTCAATGGTGACAAACTTCCGATTTTGCGGGTGAACATCTAAACCTTCACAAGTCTGCGAAAAAAGTATCTCGTCTAAAAAGACTCTGAGACTCTTTTAATTCAACATTGGGTATTTTCAGACATGACGGGGCTCAATTCGCCCCGCCACGGAAACACCCTACTGATTCCCTGCCGGGGCTAACACATAACGGCTGCACAGCCCCCCCCCCCACGCTCCCCCAGCAGCCGGCCCTCCTGGAGATGGGCAGGCACTGTGGCCACTATGGCCTCTGCGCCCGCCTGCCTCCGGGAAATTGACCACAGCCCGGAATCAGCGGCGAGCACAGCCGCCGATTCAGGGCCGTGGTCAGTGGCCAGACATGATGTTGACACGCTCAACCACAAGGAATTCCCCGTGGTTGACCATGTCAACATCACGTCTGTTCAGTGTTACACCAGGTGGTCACCCCCGTGAATCACGGGGGGAATCACATTCAACACACTAACGGAGATGGTCTGGGCAGGACCTCCGTTTGCGTGTTGAATGTGATTCCCCCCCGTGATTCATGGAGGTGAACATCTGGCAGGGAGCTTCCGTTCCCCCCAACAGATGTTACTGGATCATGTTCACCATGTGGGGATTCACCGTGGTTGACCGTGATCTCGTAACGTCTGAAAATACCCATTGCTAACTACAACAGTCAACCATGATATCCCTTGCTTGTTGACTTATAGGATATTTGCTTTCAGAAGGACTTGCTTAGGTAAAGCAGCAACTGCACCACACATTGAAATGAAGTCTTTTTGTCTGAAATGTTCTGGGTTAGGGCTGAAACGATAATCAATTTGGGTCTTGTGAGAATCTCGTGAGACTCAAGAACCCTTAGCGAGATCTTGAAGTTCTTGCTAATGGTGCGAGTATTTCATGAGAATCTAGCTTAAAAAGAAAAAACAACTGCACATGCACAAAAGAGCTGTTTGATATTCTGCGCATGTGCAACCCTTTTCCAAAATGGCACCAGCAACATCACCGCCACTTTGGAAAAGGTCAGCCATTTTGCACATGTGCAGACTGGCCTTCCTTTTCTAAAATGGTGGCAATGCTTACAGCGCCATCTTTTAAAAGGGCTGCATCTGCACCTAATGGCCTGACAGCCATTTTGTGCATGCACAGTTTTTGTTTGTTTGCTTGCTTGCTTTTTCCTCTGTTGTGGAGTTGGTGGCTTCAGGAGAGAGAGAGAGAGAGAGAGAGAGAGAGAGAGAGAGACAGACAGACAGACAGACAGACAGACAGACAGGCTCAGGACATGAGACCCAGCAAAGGCCACAGCACACACGTGGTTCTGGTAAGTAAATAGAGAAAAAAATCTCAATTGAGAAACGGTTGAGAACTGGGGATTTTCTTGTTTCTCGATTCTCACAGAAATTGAGTCGAGAAGCTTGATTTTTGATGAGAATCGAAAAACGAGATCGAATTTCAGCCCTACCCTGGGTGTAAGCTCAGTGCTACACAGAGGTAGTTACTAAGTTTTAGATGGATGAGTGTGGTCAAAGATTAATGCATCTAGGCTTTGTTTCATAATATTTCTCTGGGCTTTTTCCTGTTATTTTCCCACCTTCTGCACTTCTGCCCATGCATCTACCCCACTGTTAATTATAGCACTAACTAACTTTGATATTTTTACTCATGTCTTCTAACCCTATTCATAGCAAGACTAGATAATGTGGTAGTAAACGTATATGCACTAGCTCAAGCAGAAGTTATTGGGTTGTATACAGGGGTTACCAAGTGACAGTTTATGGGTGGTACTACACAGGAGCTCAGACTAGATCAGGGATGTCTAAACTGTGACTCAGGAGCCACATGCAGTTCTCAGGCAGTCCCAGCTGTATTAATATGGGTCTTCATTGCACCCAAGTCTCAGCATCTGAATAGCAGCTGTCCTCAGAATCTCAGCAGCCAGGACCTCCGAACTCCACCAGCCAGCCATGGAGCAGGAAAGGCAGGATGGGGACAAGGCTCAGCCCAGGAGATGCGGTGTGTATCTGCATGCATGTATGTGCACACATGTGTGTGCATGCATGTGTGCACCTTATGGCTATCAGGCATATGAAGATTTTGATACACAGCTCTTGGGTTTTGGTCATCCCTGGATAGATTATCCTAACAGTCCCTTCTATAGACTTCGATCTGTGCATCTCTGAAACACCTGAAGCTACTAGCACCTTGTCTGAATGACAGGGCCAGCCATCGACACTACTGGTGGAGCAGAAGCTGCGTTGGCAGCAGTATTCCATTGGGAAATTTTTAAGAGACAGCTCAGTGTAGACAAGAGCTTTGAAGAAGGTGTCCTGCTTTTCAAATGCAGATTTCCCTCATCCTGTGTTCCCTGAGCCAGAAATGCAAAAGTAGACTTTGAACTTGCATTCCCAAGGCAGCTAATGAGTCTTTTGTTCTTTACTTGCTATGCATGCTTAGTATGGAGAAGAGAGGGAGGGTGGGTGTTGGGAGGTCTAATCTAATATCTCATTAGCTTGCAACCTTTTCCTGTGTAGACCTCCTGTTGTCAGTATACTGGATACCGTGTGCTGGTACCCACTAGTCCAAAGGGCTGGATGAGGATAATGCAGCCTTTGTAACTTGTTTACCTGCCGCTAGACAGACGGAACACCTTTTTCTCTAAATATCCTGTGAGAGTGTAGCATGTGGCTGCCATGTTGGTGCAAATCTAAAACAAGAGAATAAGTGGTTAAGATGGTGCATTTTAAGGGCCAACTTTTATTGATGAGTGTATGACAGTTTTTGTTTCTGTTTCGTAATTGAAAAAGGTATCGATTTTTCTGACCAGAAAACATAGACAAATTTTTAAGAGCATTCAATATGATTAACCGTGGACTGCTCCTTTGGCTGCTGAGGAACATCACTGGCAAGACAGAAGCTGCTGATCAGTGGTTTAAGTCATGCCTACAAGAGCAGAATCAATTGGTGGTGGTTATGCATCATCCCCATGATACTTGAAACATGGTGTTACTCAAGGTTCTACTCCGTTGCCCCTGTTGTTCAATGTATACATGCAACCCCGTGAGGATGTTATGGCTAAGCCCTGACTTGAGGATCTTCAATATGTTGATGATGCACAGCTAGATATCTCTTGTCCTGTGTGAGCCCTGTCAGCTCTGATTCTTCTTTGGAGGAATACCTGAATGATGTGGCCAACTGTAGGCATCAGAGCTACCTTGTGCTCAATCTGGGGAAGACTGAGATGATGTTGGTGGGGAGAGGAAGACAATATGAAGATTCCCTCTTCTCCCTTGGGCCCCGGCATATGATGGGGGTTTGCATGGATGTAGTAGGCCAAGTAAAGAACTTGGGTGTCATTTTTGACCATGCTATTTCCATGAAAACTAAGGTATTGGACATGATTTAAAGATGCTTTTTTCAGCTTAATAATTTGCAAACGTTATACATATATTTATCCTTAGCACAATGACCCGGGGGAGGGTGATGGGGTGTTTTTCATTTTGTGGGGTTTTAATTATTTATTTACATTTGTAGTTATATGTTTTTGAGCTGCCTGGAGCCTTTGGGGATATGGCAGGATATAAATCAAAATAAATACAATATGATACCTGAGTTCTTAAGGGCAGACAATGGTAAAAAATGATACCCAAATTCTTTATCTTTCTCACCACCTCCACCCACACTCCTTTAATATGCAGGGTCATGAGAGAGGAGAGAGCATTCTCATATTGGCTGCCCCTCTCACTAGCATAAACTGAGGCTGCATTCACACGAGACTTAAAATGAGGCACAAATTGCTCGGATTCAGACCGACTTTGACATTGGATTAGGGGCAGATGGGGAAGAGCACAAGGAGATGGAGGTCCCGTCTGGTCCAGCTTTGTGGGGGGAGTTTCAGGAAGTGACGCCAACTGATGCAGCGGATGTTTTGGGGTCTGAGGGCCACCTGTTGTGAACTTAATCCGTGCCCGTCCTGGTTAGTGAAAGCTTCCAGGGAGACATTGGGGATGGTGCTGGCAAGGGTAGTGAACGCATCCTTGCAGTAGGGGAGGCTTTCACCCTGCCTCAAGGAGGCTGTGGTACGCCCCCTGCTGAAAAAACCATCCTTGGACGTGGATGCGCTCGCCAGCTACCAACCTGTCTCTAACCTTCCCTTTTTAGGGAAGGTTATTAAGCGGGCAGTGGCACTCCAGCTCCAGGCGCATCTGGACAGCATCGGTTTCCTATACCTTTTTCAATCTGGGTTCTGCCCCAGCTATGGCACTGAGACGGCGTTGGTGGTCTTGGTAGATGACCTCCACCAGGAGATGGACGCAGGATGTTCAACATTTCTCATCCTGCTAGATCTCTCAGCTGCTTTTGACACCGTGGACCATGGGCTGCTAGTGAAACGGCTGCGTGACCTGGGGGGTCTGGGCGGGATCATTCTTGAATGGTTCCGTTCATTCCTCTCGGGGAGAAGCCAGCAGGTGGTGCTGGGGGATGAGACATCGTGCCCCCGTGCCTTATCATGCGGCATTCCGCAGGGTTCCATCTTGTCTCCATTATTATTTAATGTGTACATGCAGCCCTTGGGGGAGGTCGTGAGGGGGTTCGGGGTGCGGTGTCACCAATATGCTGATGATACTCAGCTGTATCTCTCCTTTTCAACTGACCCAGACCTGGCTGTCTCGTTGCTATTCCAGTGTTTGGAGGCCGTGGCAAAATGGATGCGGCAGAGTAGACTGAAGCTCAACCCCGATAAGATGGAGGTGATGTTGGTGGGAAGAGCGAGGGAGGTAGTGGG
>QEPC01001106.1:569299-580197 GCA_003113815.1 Sphenodon punctatus
GTCGGGAGCATATTACACCTGTACTCCAGACTCTGCACTGGCTGCCAATAGTGTGCCGAGCCAGGTTCAAGGTGTTGGTGTTGATCTACAAAGCCCTTTACGGTCTGGGCCCCTCGTACCTCAGGGACCGCCTCGCCCTCCGTGCCCCAGAGCGGCTCCTGTGGTCGGCCGGAGGTGCCTTTATGGAGGTTCCCCGTGTAAAGCGGGGGGCCACAATGGAGAGGGCATTCTCGGTGGCCATGCCGCGCCTTTGGAACTCCCTTCCAGAGGAAGCCCGCCTGGCCCCAAGCCTATTGTCATTCCGATGGTGTTGTAAAACCTGGCTGTTCACCCAGGCCTTCGGGGGTGGGGTGTGTGTTAAACTTATGGTGTTTTGCCCCCATCCTGTTTTATTGTTTTAACTTCCATGGCCTTGTTTTAAATATTGCTGTTTGTTTTAAACTGTTTTATAGTGTTTTTATGTATTTGAAAGTTGTTGGAAGCTGCCCTGAGCTGGTTACAGGAGGGTGCGGGGTATAAATTATTGAAATAAAAATAAAAAAATAAATAAATTGCTTCCCCTGCATTTTTATTGCTCATGTATATGACTTAGCTTGCAAGATCCTGCATGAGCAAGTCCTAAATCACCTGTAAATGACAAGCTGCAAACAGGGGTTTAACAATCAAGCTAAGGCCTTCCCCCGCATTACTGATAATGCCTGAAGGACAATTCACATTTATTGTCCTTTCTTATTCCTCCACTGTCATAGAGATGTGTTTTAGGGGACTTTCTGGGTAGCCATCCCACATACACTCCCACCTCAAGTTCATTTCTTTCAGCCAGTATTGTCAGTGCTCAAAAATCAAAGTGTGCTGGTTCAGCTCCCAGGCTGCTGCTGCTTTCAATCTTTAACTCGGTCTCCTCCATGTAATAAATGCCCCTCAACTCAAGAGAAGTTAACCACCTCTGAGAATGACACAATCGTTAGCAGCTCGTAGGGGATAACGCATGGCAAGGTTTAATACGGTGGAGGGAGATTTGCAGTACATGTGAAGGATGGTAAAGCATAACAGTACTCTCGCACAGGTAATTAAAGAGCCGGGATAAAAACTCATGCAGATGAAGTCTAAGTCTTCCCCAGATCAAGAATGAGGTAGGTCCAATGCATCCAGCTGGCCATATTGTTCAGACATTCCTCCAAGGCAGAGGTTGAGCTGGCAGGGCCAATGGGGCAAGAGACATACAGTTTTGTATCATCTGTTGTGCTTTGTTATACCTGCTGCTGTTTCTGTTTGGACTGCACCTTGGAATCTGGCTATTGGCCTGTTACTTGACTATGAATTCTTGATATTTCCCCTCCTTTCTGATGCCTCTATTTTCAGTCATCTGTATCTGTCCAGTTTGGTTTCTGCTATGCATGTGTTTCTGACCTGTTCTGAATCTGCCTGTATCTGTTTGTTCCTGTGTCATTCTGCCTTTGCTCTTTTGTTCAACCTACTGATAGGATGCTGCCTAGATCTCTGCATGACTTAGCTCGAACCCGTCATCAGCCCCTGGCCCAGATGGCCATGCCAGCACTTGCAGACCCCAGGTTTCTGACATAAACATTGCACAGGAGCTTTGTGCTTTGGGTTGCTGTCCAAACAGACGAGAAAGCAGAGGCATCTGTTACGTCTTTCAACATGATGGAGGCACAAATTTCCTGGATTACAATAATTAAATACTTTTGCCATCCTCATCCTGTGTGGCATCCTGATAGAGAAAAAGAAGGAAGGATATATTAGGCACTCATCCATTCTGCCAAATGTCTCACCCAGTTCAGGCTAGGTAGAAACCCTCTTTTGGTGTTAGCCAATCTCTCATCGAGGGCAAATCAAATGTTAAGAGAATGAAAAGAAAGGGCAAGAGAAGAAGGAAGCCATAGTACTGGTGCTATTAATCTCAACAGAACTTGAATGTGCAGGTACATGTGCAGTTGCTGAAAATGATGCAACTGAAACTTGGCTATTATTCAGGTATGCAAAAAGCTTCTTGAAAATGTGAATAAAACTCAAGAATAATAAGCCCACTGCTTAGGAGTGCAGTGAGTACTGCAATCAGTACTTGCGGGTAATACCTGCACATGACGGGTTACCTTGGCACCCATTGGATGCCTGAAAAAAATATTCCAGACCAGAAGTGCACTTTCCCGTATTTTCTGGGATGCCCTGGGATGCTGATCCTAAACACCACTTGGCTCCTGCCTGCAACCACGGTCCCCAGGTGACTCACCCACCTGGCTGCTCCTCCCAGGTGCTACTGCTCCCAGCTGTTGCTCAGCTGAGCCAGATTCTCCCTGCTTGGCTTTTCTGAGCAGGGGAAGAAGCAAGGAGGCCTCTCCCAGCGTGCTTGCCTGACTGAAGGCATTGTGCACACAACCCGAGTGTACCTCTGCTATGGGGACTGTGACTTTCCAGTCAGAAACTGCACCGGGCTTGGTGATTGAAAGGAATGGCTGGGCGGGTGAGCCAGCCCAGGGAGCTTGGGTGTGGGCACTAGCCAAGCGGAGCTTGGTATCGGCGTCCCAGAAAGTCCATGAAAGTCAGCATTCTGGGACATTGAGTATCCCGTTGATCAGTGCCTGAACACGTCCAGGTCATGTTGGGCACCCCAGATTCTCCAGGTTGCCTGTTTTTGTGGGTGCCTGGTTACACCTCCAACCACTACCCCTTTCAGCTCTAGTCAAAGAATGTGTGCCACAAAAAATTAGACAAGCAGCATCTAAATATGAAAGCACTGGAGGCAGCAAGGAGACTTCTTTGACAGGAAATGGATGTCTACCATTGACACTCTTTGCCTGTGTGACCCATTTTGAGGCTTAAATATAATCCCATGACACCAGACAGCGCCAAAGACACACAAACTAAATCAAATATCAAACAAGCTTGCAACCCCTTCTGCAGATGTGCACAAGGCTAAATGAGGTAGCTATCCCTACCTCTGCAATAACCTACAGAATATGGTTAAAGGAAATTGCAGGGTAAATTGTGCATTCTATACGAGATATTTGCAAGCCTTATCACAGAACATAGAAAAAGAGCTGTGAGTCATGGTAACGAAGTGTTTTATTTGAAGGTTAGAAGAACCAATAGATTGGATCCATTCCTAAGTATCTATAGATGACCAAATATTATGAAAGGATGATAATAATTTATTTATTTTAAATTTGTATCCTGTACTTCCTTAAGCCTCAGGGCAGCTAACCTATAGAAAAACATAAAAATCCATAAAAACATTAAATCCGCCCCCCCCCCCAAAGTCCCACAGCCCCCCACAAAACTATCCAGTAACCACCTCCCCATGTCTTACTTCAACCCCCCTCCTACTGGATCCTAATGATCTGAACACATATATCAATACCAAACACTGCCACCTTCATATAAGAAATAAAATGTTATCAACGGTAGGAAAGGTTAAATTATTTGAAAATGGACACGACTCTAGGATTTTGGCAAATTCCATCAGATACAAAGAGCTGAACAAATCTGTTCTTCCCATACCCATGGTCAGCGATAATTTTCAAAGATTAATGTCTTTGTCCAACCTCATTCTGTTAGAGACCTACTTGTATAGCATGATCATAATATATACATTTGCACCAAACAATGGTATTTGTGAGCTGACTACCATGAGTCCCTGCTACTTTCACTACTTCCGGGGTCTCACAGTGGCCTCATAATTGTCTGGACCTGCCGCAATGATAGAACTTTGAAGTGGGTGATCCCGACTGACTTAAGGGCTCATGATGGAGCATCAATGCCAAGTTCAAACAAATGAGAAACATGGTTGGGAGAGAGACTGACTTCAAAGGCAATTTTACCTTTTAAATAAAAAATTCAGGAAACACAGAATATGTCAAGACCTGAAGTTGGGGTGGGGGGAGGGGGGGAAGGGACTTACGAGATGCTAGAGATGTTGAATTTTGCAAGTATGTTCCTACCTAACTGCAGCTCGCACACAGCACCAGAGACATCTCCATCCCAGATGATATAGAATGGATTTGAATACCCAATGTATGAAAGGGAGTTTGATGATGTAAAATTATTTTTAACATCTGCTCGCATTACAACTTTTTGACCATTTAAAAGTCATCATTCTCACCACAGATGCATTGGATCCCACGCACTTTTTTGGCTGCTCCCGCACAGTGCACTCCAGCTTTTTCACTAGTGCTCCATTAGTGGGTGCTGCATGGGTCACAGGAGCACACACCCACCCACGTCACCTTCACACAGGTGTTTGTGTGAGTGGTTGATGGGTGGACATGGGTGATTGTGTCTCATTTAAAAATGGCTCATGTGAAGGTGGTGTGGGTGGTTATGCACTCCCATGACCCACACAGTCCCCATTCTTGACCACTCACAGAGCACTGGTGAAAAAACTGGAGTACGCCATGCAGGAGCAGCCAAAATAGTGCGTGGGAGCCAATGCCCGCACATCCCCAGCCCATATGAATGGCGGCAGCCAGTCATGTCAGCTGATGGTCCACCGTTCAGAGGCACTGTGAATGGAGAAACAGCCTTTGCAAGGCACAGGAACTAGCCAGGAGTACTGGGCAGTCCGGGTTCCTCAGTTCTTTGTCGGGACATGTTGATTTCAAAGGCCAACCATGCCCACTTTTCACTCCCCCATGGACCGTGGCAGAAGGAGTGTGGGGAGACTGCTGCGGTACCCACCCAGGGAACTGCCCGTTAAAATCCCTCCCCACTCACTCTACCTGAGTGGGCACTCTGACTGTTCCACTCAGTGGACACGACCCCCGCACCCTCAACCGTGTTCATTTAAAAATGGCCTGAGTTCAGGATTGCAGCCTAAGATTGGCAGTACACGCACACTTCTTCCACATAGTGCTGAGGAGAATGGGTATACACAAATGGAGAAACAGAGTATTGGCTTCCAGCTATTATAATTAAACATGATGCATTGTGCCATTTAATAGCCTTGTTCTTGGTTGTGGTGGCCTCTCAAATGATACTCTGCCACAAATAATTTGTAATATCTTTCCTTTTCAGGTAAGGGAACTGAAGCACTGAAAGGTTAAATGACATGCCCCAAGTGAATTCAGTGGCAGAGCTCCCTACTGTTAGTCTGTTATGTTACTTTATCTATTAGATGATACTTCCTCTCTTTATGAAGTCCTTATTTGTGTACATAGCTTGCTGACACATTAGACTAAAAGATACTGTGCCAATTTGTCAGCTTGGCAGCAATCCATAGACTTCAGTTAAGTTGTTCTGATTTATACTAGTTGAGGGCTTTGCTTACAAAATCTTCCAAGGACAGTCTAGTGAGGAAAGGCAGGGCTTTAAGTCTTGTAATTGTTTTTGCCGCATTAATTTGTACACAGGGAATGCATGTAAATATTCCTGTGCTGTGCTGAGAGAGCATTAGCACAGATTTTGTTTGTTAATTTCCCATCTGTAAAATACGCTTTGTTTGGATTATCTACAGGGGCACATATTCCACTGTGGGTTTGTGTTTTAGGGTAATGGGAATAAATTCAAGTAAATTAATTTGCAAACAAATAAAGCCACTGTTGGATGAATGGATTCTCTCTTGGCTCCAGAGTTGGAATCAAGGAAATTGGCAAGCTCGGAGATCTTTAAATTGCCTGCCAGAAACCTTTCTTTAATGTTGTAAGGAAATATATGTGACAATCTTTTGCCATTTGGATGGCAGAGCTGAAATTTCTCCCAGACATTTTGCTGCTTAGCTAACTTCAGTTGCAAGCAGGAGGAGGAGGAGGGGGGGGCGCTCTGTAACGTGTCTCTTTTAACACAACAGCAGACAGTAGCAGTGTAGCTGCCAGTGCAGATCTGTCTAAGACTCCCTCCGCTTCTGAACACTGTTTCCAGTCTTGTAGTTGATCAGCCTCTGAAAATACACAGCAAGAAATACTAGTGACCTAATCAGCTCAGTTTAACAACGCTGGCTCTGGAATGTTTACCCCAGGCAAACTGGAAAGTAGATGCCACTCACTGCCTGTGGCCATTCCCACAATAAACAGTCACTATGTGTTTTACTGCCCCAGGCAACTCAGCGTCTCTCCATAATTTATGGCACATCCAGCTGTGTTGAGTAAAAAATCCGCCCCCCTCCCCCTCTGGTTCCAGTGATTTGTCTTTAATTCTAAATTCAGTGTGGAAGTTTGAAAACAACAAAAGAACAACACAGATACAAATTAGGAAGGAATAGAAAATACCTAATTGAAAACCTCAGGTGCAGCTGTAAGGGTAGAGCAGTTATGGCCAGAAGAAAGTGCCCTTTGGTACATCTCCTGCCTCTGGGCTTGAAATTCTAGCTGAACCCTTCACTGACATGTGAGTTGTTAATCTCTGCTAGCTTGCAAAGTCAGTGCTGTACATTGATGGAAGAGTACACTTGTTTCTAGTCTTCCTCGCGCATCATCAGCAGAATGATTTGCTACATTCTGAGACCATGGGTGATTTCAGAAGTGACGTGATGAATGTCCACCACAGTCAACCTCAGTCAAACGCGGGGGGTGGTGGAAAGCGCCATGCATGTCTGTTTGCTCGCATCCAGATGTTCACCACAGTCAAACGCGGCCCAGGGTGAAGCTAACCACGCTTCGTGAGGTCGGGGTGGGAGGAGGTGCAGAAGTGTGGTGAATGGTCACCACGGCAGGGGTGAATGAAAAATAACTTCTGAATGGAAACCCGCAGCCGCAGTGGAAGGAATTGACCCCAGCAGCGGTGCATTCTGGGGCTCGAACCGCAACACAATGTCTGTTGTGTTCCCCTGGCCCATGTTCTTTCTGATTGCCTCCGGACGGTGGTCACGATCCTGTCACTTCTGTTGGGGGTCGCACGTGTCACCACAGCCCGCGGTGAATTCGTTCACACCGGGGTGGGATTCACTGTGGTGAATTGGAACATGACACTTCTGAAATCACCTCGTGATATGATGGTGACGTCTGCCTGGGGAAAGCAAGGCCAGAGCCCTTGGACTTTAATGAGGCTCTAATGGTATGGGGGTGGGGGTGTCATTCCCCTCTCCTCACAAATTCTGGTGGGAGCAGCATTTACTGCTTTTTTGAGATGGCCCCACCACTTCTCCAGGGCTGTGGTACTGGCATTGTAGTGGTAACATGAGATCTGTGACCCTACCAACAGTGGCCCTGGTGTCCGTTTCCTCCTGGAGCCTCAGGGAGGGAAGACAACAGAAGTAGGACTGAGCAGCAACATTTTTTACTCAAGTAATTTTGCCATATCAGGAACCAGGATAGATTTCTCAACACCAGTGTGATTTCTCTAACAAAACTAACAAAATGAAATTCAACAGAGCTAAATGTAAAGTTCTGCATTTAGGTAAGAAAAATCAAATGCACAAATATAGGATTGGTGATACCTGGCTTGGCAGCAGTACATGTGAAAAGGATCTTGGGACTGTAGTTAATCGCAAGCTGAACAAGAGTCAGCAATGTGATGTAGTTGCTATGAAGTTTTGGACTGCATTAACAGAAGCATAGTGTGCAGGTCACGAGAAGTAATAGTTCTACTCTATTCTTCATTGGTCAGACCTCATCTGGAGTACTGTGTCCAGTTCTGGGCATCACATTTTAAGAATGACATGAAAGAGAATGCCGGAAGCACTGCTCTGTTTAGCAGAACGGAGCTCCCAGTTTTTCCTTGGAAGGGGGAGTGTTGTTTCCTGCCCCCTCTCATATTTAGCTTTGTAGTTCGTTAAGCAAGAGCCAAGTGGAGTATCACTGAAGACCCAGGAAGAGGCCCAGTCCATGGAGCAAGGGGGTCAGGACACACACGCCCCTAGGAGGTGATTCCTGAGAATGCCACAGAGCCAGCTGCTTGGCCCAAGGGACCTCATCCAGGGTTTATGCCAGTTTCCGAATGAACAAGCATCACTCTGAAGGCCTATCGCCTGCTGTGCACCATTGAGCTGGAGGAGGAAGGTTGCACGGAGAGAAGGAGCAAGCGGAACCGCCTCAACCCAGTCAGCCGCTGGAGAAAACACCCCAGTCCTGGAGAATTCTGCACGGACCAGGAACTTTGCTTCTATGAAGACTTCATGAGAGAAGCAGCATTTACCATCGCCTCCTAGAAGTCCCCGCCAGGAGTCCCGCCGCCACTGCTGACAGCTGCCTGGGAGCCCTTGCCATCCACCGGGGGAAGAGAGGGGGTGTGTGAGTTTTGGGACTCGGGGAAGGTGGTGGACTGTGACCCGGCTCTCCTCCACACACACCCTCCCCCCCCCCGTGACTGGAAGTAGCCAGGGGGCATATGAGAACATCGCTTGCGGCTGCGTCTCAGGCCGTGAGCCAAAGGGTGTGGCCCTTTGAGGCTCGACGGGGCTTAGGGGCCGGAATTCTGGTGACCAGGTGGAAAGGAGCTACTTAGAGCCACTGTGGTTTTTCCAACAGTACTGTGGTGTGGGACCTGGTGATTGTACTTTTTGTGGATTGTGGCGCCTTGTAGTTTTGTCCATCTATTTTTACTGCTTTGCATAAACTTGGACCGGGTGGGGGCAAGTTAATATTACCACTGGGTATACTAGGGTTTAAGGTCATTTCCCCCAATCTGTGTTTTTCTATAATCTAATGGCTAGAAAGAAGAAACAGCAGGGAGTGACCACCAGGGCGTGTTCCTGGGTAAAGTAATCATGCCTAGAGGATTTTCTCAAAAGCCCCCAGGCCAGTCCCTTGTTGGAGCACCCTGATATTCGGGTCTCCTTGTCAACATCAGGGCCCCAATCCCAGTTGCTTGAGTTCCCTACAGTGGATTTACCAGAAGGTGCTGACTCCCCCTTCCTTTGTTACTTTCCAGCACGCAGCTATCCCTTCAGGGTTTTGGCTGCTCTTCCCCCTCTGGCTCTAATACTGACCCCTCTTTTCTTGAGGTACTGGGTAACCAATCCTGTTTAATTGGGGACATTGTCCAGAAGTTGTATGGACAATTGGGGACACTTAATACTCAGTTGGAGGCCCAGCGCATCAGGTTGAATGCTGTACTGGACCTCCTTCATGCTGTCAAAAGGGATCTTGATGATGGCCCAATTAAGAAGACACAGGGGGTTTCAGTTGGCTCCCAGACTTCCCCTATGTCTGAGGAGGCTCTTAAGCCCACAATTGGAGAGGATCTGGGGGCAATCGTGCGTGCTCCTCAAGGGAGGGACAACCCCCCCCTCCCGCTCTCTGGAGCCCAGTGCTCTCGCCTTTAGTATCCACCCATTGTGGTCTGGATATTCCCCGCTATGGCACTCTTAGTCAACTATTAGCCTCTACTTGTCCCAAATTATGGGCCGGTTAGTTCCAACTGGATCTATTAAATCAATCCTTCTTTTGTCCTTTATGGGTCAGGCCCAACGCTTAGTTGTCTTTTTCAGATCTCCTCAATTAGTGGACAATTTTGTTCTCCACACAGATTTATTTGCATCCTGGGGGATTTTTCTTACTCGGGTTTTTAGAGAAGAGGGGATTTCCCCCCTTACTCCTTACTCCAGCTTTGTTCCTCGGGTTGCCCTCAAAGGAACCTTTGGCCGTGCTCCTCAGAATCTTACTCAGTATGGTGACACTCAACCTAGGAATCCCCATCTGGCCCCTATTAACACAAGGTTACCACAACTGACTGACCAAGGAGTGGCTGAGGTTTCCTCTGCCACACTGGCCTGCGATTCTTCCCTTGCAGTGGAGGCTACCTTAGAGCCAGTGGAAACAGAGGCCGTGAGAGGTGGGCCACTTTTGATAGTGCCCCCAGTTTTGTCTGCAGGAGGGGATCAGCCAGCAGTGCTCTCCCCTTTAGATCAATGATGGACCCTCCCCTGGTGGGTGGGTCCATCTCAATTTGTTCTTGGAACATAGCAGGCTGGGCTAGGCATAGGACTGATCCAGAATTTTTGGCCTTTATCAGAAACTTTAATGTTTTGTTATTACAAGAGACCTGGGCCACGTCCTCCTTGGAGTTGGATGGGTTTGTAGCATATGATCTTCCTGCGGTATCCTATAGCTCTAGAGGTAGGTCATGTGGCGGCTTGGGCTGCCTTGTCGCTCAACCCACTCTTCTTAAGAATATGATTACAGTTTCATTGTCCCAGCTGACCCTAGGCTTTGTTGCTGTAATTGGTAGATACACCTGGATTATACTTACAATTTACATACCACCTAGCAATGTGTGAGAGGGGTAGGGGAAGGCTGGGGGGACAAGGGTTGCCCAGGCGCGCCACACTCTCTCGGAAGGCTCTGATTGCAATCGAAGGGGGTCCTGGAGGCCCATCAGGATAGTATGTGGGCCGTTCCTTGGGCTTTCGCACCTGGAACTTAGGCCCCTATCATCATAGGGCACAGAGCTTAGCTTCAAGGAAGGGACTTTCACACCACAAGGGAGGGGCAATGACAGTGGGGATTGGTGCGGGGGAAGTAGGGCAAGGGCCCAGGGGTAGAGGGAGCAGGGAGGCAAGGGCTGGCACACAGGCAAAGGGTGAAGGGAGAGAGGGGGCCCAGGGAGGGGCAGAAACGCCAGGCCCGCAGGCCCCTTCACACTACCCACTCAAGCTTTCAAGGGTTAACAGGGACCAGGAATACAACAATCACAAGGTAATACTGGAAGACACAATCAGCGTATTTCACAACACAGAGGGGGACAGGTGGGGAACAGGGAGGCAACAAGGGAGGCAAACACCAAAAGGAAGGTTCTCAAATCGTAGATACTCAGCTTTCAAGCAGGGAGGGGGCTAGTTCATCCAGGCAAGAGCTCTGTTCACCGGCCCAGAGCTCCTGGAGCGGCCGGTTTATAAAGGGGAAGCCCCGCCCTCTACATGCCCCCGCAAGCGTGCGGAGCGGCGCAACGGTGGGCGGGGCCCTGCTTTGTCGGGGGCGGCCTCCGCTGTGGGCGCGACGTCAGCCTGC
>QEPC01001106.1:582926-595010 GCA_003113815.1 Sphenodon punctatus
AATCTGTTAGAGGGGTAGGGGAAGGCTGGGGGGACAAGGGTTGCCCAGGCGCGCCACACTCTCTCGGAAGGCTCTGATTGCAATCGAAGGGGGTCCCGGAGGCCCGTCAGGATAGTATGTGGGCCGTTCCTTGGGCTTTCGCACCTGGAACTTAGGCCCCTATCATCATAGGGCACAGAGCTTAGATTCAAGGAAGGGACTTTCACACCACAAGGGAGGGGCAATGACGGTGGGGATTGGTGCGGGGGAAGTAGGGCAAGGGCCCAGGGGTAGAGGGAGCAGGGAGGCAAGGGCTGGCACACAGGCAAAGGGTGAAGGGAGAGAGGGGGCCCAGGGAGGGGCAGAAACGCCAGGCCCGCAGGCCCCTTCACACTACCCACTCAAGCTTTCAAGGGTTAACAGGGACCAGGGATACAACAATCACAAGGTAATACTGGAAGACACAATCAGCGTATTTCACAACACAGAGGGGGACAGGTGGGGAACAGGGAGGCAACAAGGGAGGCAAACACCAAAAGGAAGGTTCTCAAATCGTAGATACTCAGCTTTCAAGCAGGGAGGGGGCTAGTTCATCCAGGCAAGAGCTCTGTTCACTGGCTCAGAGCTCCTGGAGTGGCCGGTTTATAAAGGGGAGGCCCCGCCCTCTACACGCCCCCGCAAGCGTGCGGAGCGGCGCAACGGTGGGCGGGGCCCTGCTTTGTCGGGGGCGGCCTCCGCTGTGGGCATGACGTCAGCCTGCGCTGGAGTCCCTGTTCGCCTTGGAGACGCCGAGGGAGAGCTACCGGGGGCGGAGCTTGTGGTGTCGGAGGGCGGCCGCCACGCAAGGAAGCGGCCGCGGCGGCTGACACAATGTAAGATCCTATAGAGAAGATTGCTGGGATGTCCTGGGACACTTCTTAGAGGAATTACTTTTTCAGTACCTGGAGGGTCTATTGATTCTTACTGGCGATTTCAATGCAAGGCTCAGCCCAAATAATCAGGCCATTAGTTTACATTGTGATGTGTCTGCTATTCCCCAGCTTGACCCACTTAAAACCAGGGAATCAGGGGATCCTAAAATCAATTCGTCGGGCATCAAGTTCGTTAAGTTTCTGATTGCCAACAACTTGTGCTGTCTGAATGGTTCGGGGTTCAATGATATGGAGGGCGAGCTCACCTACCTTGGCCCATTAGGTGCCAGTATGGTGGATTACATTTTGGTGTCTCCAGCAGCCCTTCCCTATATCAGAGACTTCGCCATTGGGTCCAGTATTATAGAAGATTATCTCCTCTTACCCTCAAGTTGGTTGTTGGGGATCCAGATGTTGCAACTGTAGATTTACCCCCTCAAGGGGAAACCTCGTTGACAATCTGTAAGGCACCTCCATGGGGGGAAGCCCTCTTAAATACATTGAAGGACTTATCCCAGCAATCAAGGGTCCTCGAATTGAGGAAAATGCTATTACAGACAACGGACCCGATGCTAGTGGTGGATAGATATGAGCAGCTCAGTCAGAAATTTCAGCAGCACATTCAGCCTACAGAGGGAAATTGACGGTCAGCTAGGAAAGATAAAGTATGGTTCAGGAAGAATTGTTGTCTCCTCCGAACCAAACTAAAGTCCCTGCTTAGAAATTACAAGTTAAACCCCTTGTAGACCTCACTTACCAACTATATCTCCTTACGGACAGAATATAGGTGTGCTATCAAGAAAGAGAAGAGGGACTATATGGGATCCCAATGTAAGGAGCTTTTACGGGCAGCCGAGCAAAAATACTCTCGGAAGTTTTGGCAGATAGTCAATAAACCATCCAGCAGTGGTATAAGGTCCTTGAAACTGCAAATTGCCCCGACTGTCTGGATGGAACATTTTGCTGGACTATACTGCCCTGCAGATGGTGTCTTGCTCCAGGATTGCCCCGCTCCATCTATAGGGGATTTTCCTGCCTGGTCTCCGGTCACGGAGCTGGAGGTGATAGCTCTGATTGACTCTTTTAAGAGCAATAAGGCCTCTGGCCCGGACCTTCTACATATACGTTTTATTAAAGTGCATATGGTGGTGTGCCCCTCTAGCAGTTCTATTTACCGCTATTAATGCTACTGGCAGGATGCCATCCGAGTGGAGTAAGGCACTGATAGTTCCCATTCTTAAAAAGGGGTCCAGGCTTAACCCGGCCAACTACAGACCAATCAGTATACTGTGTGTGGTCAGTAAAATTTACACCAAATACCTTCTGAACAAACTGGTTGACTGGATGGAACAACAGGGAGCGATAGCTCCCGAGCAGGCAGGTTTTCAGAAAGGGCGCTCAACCATTGAACAGTGCTTTGTTCTGGCGCATCTGGTATCCAAGTATAAAGCAGCAAACGGAAAGTTGTATGCGGCTTTCGTGGACCTGCGAGCTGCTTTTGATTCCATCGACCAGGGAATCCTTTGGAAGAAACTCCAGGAGACCTCTGTCGACGGCAGATTACTTTGCCCCATATGCACCTTACACGATAATTCCGCACTGATGGTAAGAACGGATGATCAGGGACATGTTACACCTCCAATTAAGACAGCCCTGGGAGTGCGGCAAGGGTGTGTCCTTGCACCAGTTCTTTTTAACTTTTATATAAATGATTTCATCCATAAGGTGGCAGCTCCACACTGTTTTCCGCCTAAGTTAGCACCAAGTCTGTCGGATGTTTATGTTATGCCGATGATGTGGTGTTGCTTTCGCAGACGAGAATTGGTCTGAATCGGCAGTTGAAAATATTTTCCTCTTTCTGTGCTGCTCACAGGTTGTCAATTAATTTTGACAAATCTAAGATCATGATTTTCTCCAGCCAGAGAAAGCTTTTTCAATGGGCTATAAGTGGCCATTCCATCCAGCAGGTATCCTCTTTTAGATACCTAGGTCTGTCCTACCACAGAACAGGAATATGGAAGGAGCATCTCTCTGGCGCTATTGCTAAGGCCCGGGGTTCAGCTCTTGCCATTTTGGGGCTTTTTAACTGGCAGGGCAGGGCTGCGATTGAACCTGCTATCCAGGTCCTTAATGCAAAGTCCAGGTCCCAATTGTTGTACGGGTCCGAAATATGGGCTCCTCTCTCTGTACAAAATCTGAATGCTGTTCAATCTAAGTTTCTAGCGGGACTCCTGGGAAGCCCCAAGGCCACTCCTCTTGCAGTTATTAGACTCGAAATGGGACAAAAAAGCTGGCAACAGGTGGCTCTGGAGGCTGCACTGAAGTTTTTCTGCAAAGTTTCTGTAGAACAGCACTCTGAGTTGCTAAGCGCCCTCATGAAGGATAAACATGTGAGTAGATGGTCCCAGGAGATAGAAGGGGTTCTGCAAACTACGGCGGCACTTGCGAAAGAAGTTCTAATGAGAGCAGATTATATATATCTGCCCTTTTGACACTATGGCCATTGAAACTCCAGCGAACATGATCCTTTATTGTCATATGTATGACACGATAAGGGAACAGTTACTGTTCCCTATTCTGACCAATTGTCCAGGGAGATTCCAGGAAACTTTGCTGACTCTGCTGCTGAATAGTCCCGATACTTGAACCATCAAGATCATGGCGAGTTTTTTTGTCCCAATTGGTCCGTGCCTGGCAAAATTTCATGACCTAAAGGCCTATTGTAGCTATCTCCTCTGAGGACTGTGGTCAAAACCTATAGCTGTGCTCTTGGATTCCAGGTTGCACTTTAAAAATTAACATTATGCTGGCCACTTTGTCCAAGCACCTGAATAGAACCTAGGCCTGTTTTTTGCTACTTTGTGGCTTTAAGTCAACTATTACTGGTGCCCAATCTTGATCTGTTGACTCTTGTAGGATCCCTTCAAGCTGAATACGATGCAATCTCTCCTGAGGGGTTTTTACTTTCCCTTCTGATTGTGGCTTCTCCCATATGCTAAAGGTTCCATGGGGGGGAGGAGGATGGGAATGGGTTCTGGACCCATTGTGCATCTCGAGAGGGTGTATGTTTTTTTTAAGTAATTTTGTGTGTATGTACATCTTTATCAGGTCCAAGTGGGAGGATGCTGATCTTACCCTCCCTTTTTTAAGTTTTTTAATTTTAGCTTGCACTTTGAATCATCTTCTTGTTCTGTACAAATTGTTTTGCAATGGCCAATGGCCACGCTTTAATAAACAATTCATTCATTCATTCATTCATTCATTCATTCAAGAATGACATTGACAATTTGGAACGGGTTCAGAGGAGAGCGACAAAGGGTGATTTCAGAAGTGACATGGTGAATGTCCACCACAGTCAACCTCAGTCAAACGCGGGGGGTGTGTGTGAAAGCACCGTGCATGGCTGTTTGCTCGCATCCAGATGTTCACCACAGTCAAACGCGACTCGGGGTGAAGCTAACCACGCTTCATGAGGTCGGGGCGGGAGGAGGTCCAGAAGTGTGGTTAATGGTCACCATGGCAGGAGTGAATGAAAAGTAACTTCTGAACGGAAACCCGCAGCTGTGGTGGAAGGAATTGACCCCAGATGCAGCATTCTGGGGCTCGAACCGCAGTCCATGTCTCCACTACATGTCTGGGTGATTTCAGATGAGACGGGGCAGCATTCGTCTTGTCCTGGAATCACCCACATGATTCCCCACCGGGATCACTCCGGCACATCCAACAGATGTGCCGGCTGATCCTGGCGGGGAATCAGGTAAGGGGTGGTACCGCGCAGCACAACGTGTGGCCGCATGACCCTGCCCCCCCCACGCTCCCCTGCTGCCCACCCTTTGGGGAGATGGGGGGCGCTGTGGCCAATGCGGTCACAGTGCCCGCCTGATTTGACCACGGCCCAGAATCCCGCCAAAAATTCCAGGCCGTGGTCACCGACCAGACGTGACTTTTTGTTGGTTCCCACCGGGGATCTCTTTGACCACGCTTTCAGGGATTGCCTGGCGGGGAGCCCCGGAAGCGTGGTTGAAATTGACCCCATGTGGGAATTGACCGTGGCGAACATCTGGTGGCCACCTAACAGACGTTCAGGGCACTTTGACCCCATGTGGGTATTGACGGGGGTTCACTGTGATCTCATAACGTCTGAAAATACCCTCTGTTGTGTTCCCCCGGCCCATGTTCTCTCTGATTGCCCCTGGGCGGTGGTCACTATCCTGTCACTTCTGTTGGAGGAACAGAAGTGTCACCACAGCCCGCAGTGAATCCATTCACACCGGGGTGGGATTCACTGTGGTGAATTGGAACGCGTCACTTCTGAAATCACCCATTGATGATCAAGGGTCTGGAAACCAAGTCCTGTGAGGAAAGTTTGAAGGATCTGGATATGTTTAGCTTTGGAGAAGAGAAGACTAACGGGAGACATGACAGCTGCCTTCAGATATCTGAAGGGCTGTCACATAGAAGATGGAACAGACTTGTTTTCTGTTGCTCCTGAGGAGCAGAACTAGGACCAATGGGATCAAATTACAAGAAAGCCCATTTTGGCTAAACATTAGGAAGAACTTCCTAAGAGTAAGAGCTGTTCGACAGTGGAACAGACTGCCTAGGAACACGGTGGGCTCTCCTTCGCTGGAGATTTCCAAACAGAGGCTGGACGGCCATCTGCCAGGGATGCTGTAGCTGTGGATTTCCTGCACTGAGCAGGGTTTTGGACTAGATGACCTCTGAGGTACCTTCCAGCTCTATTATTGTATGAAAGGAAGTGCAGGTGCTGGTGCCAGGAAGGGCAGCACCTAAGCACTATGCTCAGTTGTCCATGGCCTTGGAAGCTAGGAGCCTAAGTGGCTAAGTAAGGCCAGCTGGGCTGGGGCTGGGCATGGCCAAGCCAGCTATGGAGACTCTATGAGAGAGGAGAGCTCTCTGAAGAGAATTAATCAGAGGCAGGTGCCAGGGAGGGCTCTGCCTCTATATCTGGCTACTGGAGGGATTGTGCCTGGCCAGAGGGGCCTGTGTTGAGAGGCACCCAGAGACTATATCCTTTCTCTGTTCCTCTGGGGTACAAGTGTACCCCAATGTGAAAAAGCATGTAAAATATGCTAATTAGTGGCTCTACACTAATTAGGACATCGTCCTAATTATTGAATAATTAGGACATCGTCCCTGGCACCTCTGCGCACAACATACTCAAATTTCAGCCGGATACCTGATACCGTCTGTCTTCTGTGTCCAAAAAAGTGCCGGGGCACAAATGTACCCAAGCTTAAAATGGCCTTTTGCTACGGGGGGTACAAATGTTCCCCAGTCAATGCATTTCAATTGGGGTACATTTGTACCCCAGCTGAAAATCACCCAAACTGAACACTTTTCAAGGCCAGTTCACACTGACAGTGGACCTAGAAGTCAAAGCCACTCCTCACTGGAAGATGCAATTAAATTAACCCCTTCAGTGCCACTTGCACTGCCTTGCACTGCCAGGACACCAATGTGGTGCTAAAACTGGCATGCCCTCACTATGACACTGGGAGAAATGTGGTGGGAGATAACTTTTACTCAAGTACTGATCTGGCAGCAAACTTGCTGGAAAGAAGCCTGACATGTTGGGACAATTCGTATGAATAAGCCCGACATACCACAGGAAATGCAGCCAAATCCACGTAGAAAACCTCTTTCCACTATTTTTGGGTTTGATGGACAACAAACTTTGGTTTCATATGTCCCCAAGAAAGGAAAGGTGGTACTCCTTCTGTCCACCATGGATCACGACATGGTGGTGGAAGGAGATCTGAAGAACATTCAATATTACATTATAATGCCACAAAAAGTGGTGTTGATAACCTGGACTATCTGGCTAATTCATACAGCTGCAAGAGAAAAACAAACCGGTGGCTAGTGACACTTTTTTATAACATGCTTGATGTGGCTGCCATTGCCAGTTTCATTTTGTGGTTGTCACACAACCCAAACTGGAACTTAAAGGATGCCAAATTAAGCCGGCGTATTTTCCTGTGCCAGCTAGGGGAGCAATTAATCGATGCACATATCAGGCACAGAATTGCAGATACACAGCATCTCACAAGTCAGACAAAACAAGCATTGGCCATGTTGGGCTACAAACTTGCACATGTGAAACCACACCTGGCTGGGCCCTCATTTGGCCGCTGCCACCTTTGCCCAAGAACTGTAGACAGAAAAAGCTGGAGTAAATGCAAGGAATGTGGCGAGTTTGTTTGTAAAAACCACCACACCACTTTGTTGAGGTGTGAGAAATGCATTTAGGGCCAAATGTCTGTAGATTTGTTTGATTTACAAAGCAATCAGATTTTACATTGAGTTTTTACAATTTTGTATATTTTCTAAATTGTATGTTTATTGATTTTAAAGGGTTAATATTTTTTCCCCCCTGTCTTTAATGGTTTTGATATTTTGCTAGATATATAAGTAATGTTTAAAAAATCAATATTCTACAGTTTGAATAAAAAATTATGCTTGTAAACAAGAAATTGACTTTGGCGGGTTATTGGTTATGTACTTTTGGTTCAAATATTCCCCATAAAAGAGATTGTCTCATGTGTCTGTGTGTGTGTGTGCAGGGCATTGACTGTGAGGACAAAGTGATAAAAAGTAAAAATGTTGGCTACATTTTTGTGCCACAGGCGAAAAACTGCTTGGGGTACAAATGTACCCAATGAGACGTTATGCGTGTTTTTTTTGGCGAGAAAAGGCAAGGGTTAGGTATGGACTGTTGTGTCTCACTGGGAGAGATTGTGCCTAGCCAGAGAACCCAATGTGGAAAGGCACCCTGGGACCTCATTATGCTATGAACTGTGCTTATTATGTCCATATTGGTGAAGGACTGAACACTTGTAACAAAGGACATTAAAAGGCAAAGATCCCGCATCAGCTTGGGTTACTGGGGTGCGTATCATGACAGTACTCACCCCTCAGGGCTCGACCCTGTTACAGCCTCCAATGATTATCAAATATACATTTCAAGTCTTTCATTGTTATCTGGGGCCACAGAATTATGCCTACATATCTAAAGAAGATCACATGGGTAATGTCTTGGGAAACACTGATCTATTGGTTGAATTTTTCAAAGCTCTGACTCTACACTGATATAGAAATGTCAAATGTAGATCCAGGAAACCAGATGCCTTTTTGTCATGATGCCTTGCACTTCTGCAAACCCTGGAGGAAAATTACTTCTCCCCTCAGTAGAGATGTTCCAGGGCTGGGGCATTCCCCATAAAGCTGCAGGACTCCACGAAACCAGATCCCTGGTAGACCAAACAATGGAAGAAAGCCTCTGACCAGACAACTGCAGACCCAATAGCTAAAAGCAACTGGCATTAATTATATTATTATTAGCATTTATATAGCACCAACAATATACCTGGCGCTTTAAAGAGAATAAGATAGACATTGTCCCTGCCCGAGAGCTTACAATCTAAAGACAGGGAGAGGGGAGACAGGGAAGGGGGAACAGAGGGAGAGACAAGGGATGCAACATTCATGAGGATGTGAGAGCTCAGGTACACGTTCTTGGCTTGGTTACAGTAAATTGGGAGTTTACAGATAAGGGGGGTAATCCTGGGTGGGGATGGTTAGCAGGAGTTAGGAAGGGCAGAGCAGAAGAGGTGGGTTTTGAGGAGGGATTTGAAGGTACGAAGGGAGGGGGCAAGGTGGATGTGGGCAGGGAGGGAGTTCCAGGCATGCGGGGCAGAGAGGGAGTTGTGGATTATGTAAAAACAGTTCATCTGCTTGGAAAAGCATCAGGAAACAGTTGATTATGAAAGTCTTGGAGTACTTGTCATTTGTCAAATCATTTTCTGTTGCTGCCAATCAAGTGGTTCACTCTTCCACATTCAGGTCAGGAGGCTAGGGGCGGGGAGTTTCTGGGAAGTTGTGCTGCAGAGCCCGCCCATCTGTCTGCTTAGCTGATTGAGGTTTTCTCCATCTCTCCCAGGTACAAGAAGGCTCTAGGTGCTGCAGGTGGTTGCCAAAGGATGCTGAAGGTTGTGATGCCATTTGGCAGCATTTAAGGTGTGGGCCAGACATCATGGGCACTGGAGACTACTGATGCTATTCCATGCTTTTAAGGGGTGGGGAGGAAGTGTGGGAGAGTGGGGTGTGTGGATCCTCTGTGTGTGCAGGAGGGGGTATTGTATTTTTGTGGGAATAGGGGAGGTTTATGCACTGACCTTGCTGTCAGAGGGAGGGGCTGGTTGCGGGGGGAGGGGAGGATAAGGGTTATGCACTGATCCCTCCGTGAGAAGGGGGACTGGTTGCATCAGGGTTAAGGGTTATGTGCTAACCCCTCTGTGAAAGGGTGCTTGGGGAAAGAGTTTTCTATGAGAGGATGGAAGAGAAGACTAATTCTAATTTGGTTTTTCAATTTTGTGTAATTCCAACTGGCTTTTTAAAATTTCTTTGTGATGATTTTTTTCTGTTGTAGCTGCTCTGAGTCCTTCAAGAGAAGAGCAGAATATAAATCTAAAATAATAACAACAACAACAACAATAATAACCTTCAGTAGGTATAAAATGAATGATGTCAGTAGACCTACTTTGGTCTACACCAGCTAGGGTGCATTTTGTGGGACAGTACCATAAGCAAGCCCATTTTCCTATGTCCTGCTTTTGAAGGAGTGTCAGGGCTGGGTGTTGAACTCATGGTCCTGGGCATGTGTGCTTTTCCCCCTGCACCACTTCCTGGACTGCTTCTATAAAAGGTTGGGCCCCAGCCTTATATAAGTCATGCTGGGAACAACAGGAAGCTGGTGGAGCATCTGTTTCCTTCCTTGCTTCTGTTGCTGCTTCAGCCCACTCTCCTTGCTACTGTTATCGGGTTGTATCTTTTCATACTGATGTTAGTCTAGTTTTTTCCTTCACCCTTTTGGTCCCTGTTTCCTTGTTCAGGTGTGGCGTCTTTGTACCAGGGGCAGTGCGGATGTCCCCCAGATGCACCTCAGGCTGCCCTGTTGCCCCCAGGCCTGCTGCTGCCCAGACTCCTGGTTGCCACTCCACACTGCAGGTCCTGTGCGCTGCGCAGCAGGGAGGGTCTTCTAACCACCAGCCGTCCCCATTGGCTCCTGGCTGCACGCTAGCACATATCAGATGATTGGTGCTGGCATACGACCAGGAGCTGACAGCGGAGGGCAGGTGGTTAGAAGAGCCTCCCCACGTGGTGTACAGTACCTGCACCGGGAGGTGGGGGATGTCTCCTCCTCACGGTTCCTCCCTCTGGGGGGATGGGTCTGGGCTGGCTAGAGCCTCCCTACATGACTACAAGACCTGTGCGGGGAGGTGGGGGATGTCCTCCTCCTCCTTCCCCCCTCTCCCCTCCTCCCCTGGTCAGGCCGGAGGGAGGGGTACTCTAGAGGAGTTCCCCCTAACCCTCTAGTGAGCATGGTCTGGGTGGCATCCTGAAGAAGCAATGCTCTCTGGGGAATTGATTTATTTATTTAAACTTGTACCCCACCCTTTCCAAAAGGCGCAGGGTGTCTTACAATAATAAAAACATACAATTAAATAACCTTAAAATACTTTACAAAAAAACCCTACCCATCCTCAAACCACCCACTCCAACCCTGACCCCCCACCCCACCCTCACCCCATGCCTTTATAAACAAAAAAGTCTTGCACCACCTCCGGAAGACACTCAGGCTCAAATGAACCTCTTTGGGAAGGGAGTTCAATAGCAACGCGGAAGCAACTGAGAACACCTCCTGTGATCTCTTGTCGTATGAACAAGACTGACAGATGTAATCCACAGGTAGGCGCCCCTGGCCAATCACAGGGGCCACAATAGAATAATAGAATCTTAGAGCTGAAAGGGACATCAGAAGTCATCTAGTCCAACTCCCTGCTCAGTGCAGAAAATCTATAGGGCATGGAAGGACCTCTCTGGGACTTCCCCGACAGGAAGGAGCAGAACCACTCAAGAGCAGACCTGCACAACCTTGCGAGGTTCTGCAGTTGTGTCAACAACATCTCGTGGTCAGCTGCAGGACCACCTCGCCCTCCTACTTCTGGATCGACCCCTACAGTATGCCGTGAGCGCCTTTCTCAGAGTCCCCCAAGTGGCTTGGGTAGAGACTACAGAGAGGGTGTTCTAGGTGGCCGCAACTAGGCTGTGGAACTTCCTTCCGGTGGAGACCCAGGTGGCCCCGGATCTCCCCTCCTTCCACCGACAATGTAAGACCTGGCTGTTCCACCAGGCTTTCAGTGAGGGAGATGGGTAGGGTGGGGGGTTTCTTTTGTTTATTTTTTGACATCCCCGTGGTGGACTGTATTACTTTATGTTTTTTTATATATATATATTTGTATTTATTATATTTATATTCTTATAGTCTTCCGGACCCGATTCAAGGTGTTGGTTTTTACCTATAAAGCCCTTAATGGCCTGGGCCCCACCTATCTGTGAGACCGCCTCACCCTCCGTGTTCTGGATTGGCCCCTGTGGTCTGCCGGGAGTGCCCTTCTTGATGTCCCCCAGGTTGCCTGGGGGGTGACTATGGAGAGGGCGTTCTCGGTGGCTGCACCTAGGCTGTGAAACTCCCTTCTGGCAGAGGAACAAGTGGCCTGGACCTCGCCTCTTTTCATCATTATTGTAAGACTTGGCTGTTCCGCCGGGCCTTCAGCGAGGGTGATGGGATGGGAAGTGGGGAGGGGGTTTTGTTTTGATTCTGTGGCACCTTCTTTTGATATTTTGCTTGATCATTTAGTGATTATTTGTTGGTTTTTATAGTTTGTATGTTTTCAAAATATTTTATACTTGTAAGCCACCTCAAGCTACTATATGTTGGAGAGGCAGGGTAAAAATATTGTAATAAATAAATAAAGAATTTTTTATCTTTTATTCTTGTTAGCTGCCCTGAGCTGCTTTGGCAAGAGGAGCAGGGTAAACATTTGTAAAAATAATAACAATAACTGTATCAAAGGCCACCAAAAGATCTAACAAGTTCAACAGGATAGAATTCTGTAAGTCTCCAGGTGCAGGTCATCAACCAAGGCCACAAGCACAGAGTCCATGCCATACCCAGGATGAAAGCCCAACTGAAACAGGTCCAGGAATCCAACAGCATCGAGGTGAGCCTGGGCTTTCGGGCAATCACCCGTTCATGTGCTTCCACAACACCGGCATCACACACACCCCGGCCGTGTCTTCCCACATGTGCTTCCCCGACACCGAGTCC
>QEPC01001106.1:597046-614503 GCA_003113815.1 Sphenodon punctatus
ATGGGCCGCCGCATTCTGCACTAGCTGCAGCCTCCAAACCAGGCACAGGGGAAGCCCCACGTAGAGCGCATTGCAGTAGTCCAGCCTCGAAGTGACAAAGGCATGGATGAGGGAGGTCAGGTCCGGGCCTGAGATGAACAGATGCAGCCTCCACACCAGATGCAACTGGCGAAAGACAGCCTTTGCGACTGCCTCCACCTGTCACTCCAGGCAGCGGTCCGCGTCCAGCACCACCCCTAGACTCCAGACCTGTTGAGCTATGGGCGGGCGAACCCCCACAATCAGGAGGGCCGACACCTCCCTCGCTCTCCCCACCACCATCGCCTCCGTCTTATCGGGGTTGAGCTTCAGACTGCTCTGCCACATCCATTCCGCCACGGCCTCCAAACACTGGGGTAGCACCGAGATAGCAGGGTCTGGGTCTGTTGAAAAAGAGAGGTACAGCTGAGTATCATCCGCATATTGGTGACAACGCACCCCAAACCCTCTCACGACCTCCCCCAGGGGCTGCATATATACATTAAATATATGGACTTGCTGTTTTGTATATTGGGCTTTTGGGTTCTGGTGGTGGTAACGCCTAGTGGGCAGGTGTTACTAGTGTTGTTGGGGTTCCCGTCATACTCTGGCCTAAGGGCTTTTACCCCATGGGGATTGTGTTCCCAACTAAGGCTGCTTTCCCATGAGCTGCTTTGGTGCCACGGGAGCATGCGTTATTTCCCACCGGCAAGCACACACATCTGACAGGGTAGGATTTCAATGTGCGAGCTTGCCGGTGGTAGAGCCGCACTTCCTCCTTCCCCATGAGACAGGAGCTGCGCTAGATTTGAATAGTGCATGCTCCTGTGGTGCCAATGGCTGCTCATGGGAAAGCAGCCTAACATGGCAGCAGCTCCAAATGATGAGATCTGGCCATAGCCATAGTCATTCATTAGCCTCCATACCACCCTGAGGGAGCATTTAGTCACATTGTATCTTGATGCCTGTGTGAGTTTGAGGACTGTTGTGTGGTCGTTCAGGGAATTCCTGGCCTGTCTTTACCCTTCTAGACTATTCCCTAACAAGGAGAGTGCCCCACTTTATTAAGTTCTCTGCCACCAGTGCAAGCCGTATAAAAACATTGATCCCTAGAATTGCACGTTTGCAATGGACCTCGTATGTCATCTAATCCAATGCTTGCCTTGAGGAGGAGATCTTCTACCTACAGTGTGGTAGATGAATGCTTGTCCAGATGGTTTTTGAAGGCATTCAAGGAAGGAGATTCCACAACCTCCCCATGCAACTTATTGTATTACCCTATGGTTCTTACAGTTATCAGTTAGGAAGCTTTTCCTAATATTCAACCAAAATCTATTTTGCTCTAATTTGAGGCCATTCCCTCTTGTTCTATCTTCTGTGATAGTAGAGCTATCTTTCTGTGCCATTCTTTTAGATATTTGCAAACATTTATCCCCTCCTAGTTTTCTTTTCTCCAGGATAAACCTACTAAATTATTTCAGCATTTCCTCATATGGCTTGTATTCTGGCTCCTTTATCATCTTGCTGCTCACCTCTGAATCCACTTCCATTTGTCAAAATCTCTCTTGAATTGCACTGCCCAAAAATGAACACAGTACTCCAGGAGAGGTCTCATCAGGACCAAGTAAAGCGGCACTGTTGCCTCTCATGTCTTGGCTAGGATGCATTTTTTAATATAGGCCAAATTAATATTTGCCTCTTTTTGCAATATTGTCACATTGGGTGTTAACAAATGTGATGGTGGGCCTCTTTGGCCCACTCTGTCACGCTTGGGCTGACCTCACCTGCACATTTGTGCAAGCCCTGCCAGATGTTGGCCCAAGACTGACCCAGGGTGTGTTGGCAGCTAGCCTGGCCTGTGATCCTGAAGACCTCCAGGGTCACAGCCTGGTCTGCGGTCCACCTGATCAGGCCAAAGTGAGCCACACTGGGGTATCACATTTGCTGTGCCCTGCTGTGACTCAGGCAAGATCAGGTCTGCTATGGCCAGCTGCCATTGTGGCCATCATTGGCCACCATAGTTGTCCATCTTAGCGGGAACAGGACACTGGGGCAGTATGGGGACGGGACAAGGCGAGCGCACATTTTTGCATCTCCCTGACAGTCTGGCCACCGACATGTTTGTTCAGCAGCCCGATTCAGTCTGGACCATGTCCACAAGGCATTTCCTCCCTGTGCCAGGTCGGGCTGCCACTGAACCGGCATCATGTTAGTTAACACCCATTGTTGACTCCCATTCTCTTCGATCAGGCTCATGTCAGTAGAGTACTTTCAGGATAAAGTAGTCACCCACATGTCTGGGCCTGGATTAGCATATGAGGGGCTCTCCTCCATTCTGCATATTTGCAGAGTCTGCTTTCGCCCTGCTCCAGGACAAGCAGCAGCTACCTCAGTAGGGAGGGCTTAATTTGTATGTAAACTACATAATACCATGGTGAGAGACCTAGTTACAACAGTGTTGTGTCCTGATACAATTAAAGCACATATAGTTGGATTTCTGTGAGAGCCAGGATTGTGAACATGGTTAAAGTCTACAGAACAGGATTGTCCTCTAGCAGAGTTCAGGTCAAAACAAATGTATCTAGGCTTCCCAACACAATAGCATTTTTAGTGGTTACAGAACCAGTATAGTTGGAGTGCAGGCAGCTTCACTCTAAAGGAATTCTTTCCTTATGTCATGGTTTAATTGCAAGGGTCAGTACATTTGTCAATAAATGCTAAGATGGATGATCCAGCCAGTGGGGTAATGCTGTATGCAACTTGACAACAAATACAATTGCTTGAAGGGAAAGTCATGAGGGGCATCATGCAGGGGGACTTAGTATCTCATTTCAGAGGCTGAAGACGAGGGGCAACGTTTGGAGATAAATATAGATTTAGCGTATATCCTTTAAAAACTTTGCTAAGTGCAGTTACGTTGCCTAGCCGAGGCTTCTCATTATTCCAGTTTGAGTTCCTCCTCAAACAAAATGGATTTGAATTCAGTTCAGTTTCCTGTTTACTTTGAAGGGCTAATATTTTCTGCCAGTGAGTTTATCCATTTGGGTACACTTTTAATTTTCTTTCTTATACTTTGTGCCCGATTTTGCACCCCTTGATGCTAGCATAAGGCTGCTTTCCCACGAGAGGGAATACACAGCCTTTGGCGCTGCGAGAGTCTGCAAGAGTCAAATGACGTGCAGCTCCCATATCGTGGGAAAGGCAGACGTGCAGGTCTTCCACCTTCCCACAAGACAGGAGCTGCATGTTATTTAACTCTCGCAGTGCCAAAGGCTGCGCATTCCCTCTCATGGGAAAGCAGCCCAAGTGGTAAACTCACTGCAGTTCATGGAGTTATACTATTTGTACATAGGGTTGGGGTTTTTTTTAAAAAAAACAAAAAACAATACCATGGATGGACACCCATCACCCACCCACACACTCGGCCGCTCATTTGAAGGTGACATGTGTGGAGGCGTGCTCCTGTGACCCACGCAGCACCCACCCATGGCCACTCATGGTGCACTAGAGGAAAAGCCGGATTGCACCATGATGGGGAAGACAAAAGGTGCATGGGGACAGGCCCCCACATATCCCTGGCCCGTTTGAACCGGAGCACTCACCCACACCAGTGGACAGGTTTGCGGCCCTGCTGCCTCCCCATTCTACCCCCCAGCCCTACCAGGAGCTCTTAAAGGGGTAATGGCTGCCCACAGGAGTTGCTTCATGGCCAGTTGGTGGTGGCGTGTGTGCATGCATGGAGGCTGCTTGCATGGCCATGGTGGTCACCCAGGGAGCCTCCCATTAGAAACCCTCTCCACTCACTCCATGTTGGTGGGTGCTCTGTAGCTGTACCACTCAGGGGATGTGGACTTCCCCCTCTAACCTTGCTTGTTTAAAAACACCCATAGTTGGGCTTTTGTCACAATTTAATGCCCTTCCTGTTCAAATAAAGCCCTGGGTGGCCATGGACAACGGATGAAAGTGGTAGAGGACTTTTCTGCTGCAGACTGACTCTAAAAGCAGGAAGCGCAAAGGACAGGTCTGGTGGTGTGCCTACCCAATACAACAGTTCATAATATGTCTTTGGTCCAGAGGTTCCCAAGCCAAGCCATGGGGCCTACACAGATTCTGTTGTTCCACAGTCCCCTGTTCCCTGTGAGGTGGTCTCCCTCATCTACAGATAGGTTTGCAATCCCAATTGTTATCTGAGATACTTTCCATGTCTTTGGTGCTGTCTGGGTTTATGTCAAGAATGTACATATAATAGGGACAGGTGGTCAGCTACACTAGGTTCCATGAGCCCGTAGAGGGTCATAGGCCCACCAGGCACACTACCTGGTGTAGCTGCATCGCCTGCTATTGGGATGGGAATCTGAGGAGCCTCATTCCATCTTCTGCATCAGGGCCTGCTCCAACCTACCTATGCCCCTGGGTGATGGAATTTAATATGTCTCAAAATGAGGACATGTAGGCTAACCATTAGCACAGGTAAAGGATATGGCCCTTTTCTCTTCTTCTCTCTGTGCATGTGTGGCCATGGGCAAGGGCATGGGCACCCTCATAAAAAGGTAACGCCCCAGTAACAAACAGAAGGCTGTCCTCTTTTTTCTGACTGCAGCAGGCTATTCCCTACTGTAACTTTATTTTTAAATAAAGAAAAAGCAAAACTAAATGAACAATGCAGTATCACCAAGATCACCCTAATGATATCTGACAACCTGCCAAAAGACAGGGAAAAAGAAAAGGACAACGGAATTTAAAACTACATAATAAATAGTGCTGATCTGCCAAAAATATGTTCAGTCCTTCTGGGGAAAAGGTTTGGATTAGCACAAAAATGATGCTGTCGTGCTTTTCTGAGAGTTGTCTCCAGAGGCATGGTGGGATTTGCATATGCTGAGAAACAGACTAAGATTATTTAGCCAAAGAAGACGAGTTAGAGGAGCTTGGTGAGAAATGTTGAAAATGATGAAGGTCATTGTGAAAACAAATCAGGCCTGCCTTTTTGGCTCTGTCTCATAATAGAAGAAAGAGGGGACATTTTATTACATTAAAGGGCTGTAAATTTCAGAGAACCCAATAAAATTAAATCCTACTTTATGCAGATCATATTGGGTTGTGGAATTCACTGCCATGGGAAGCAATTGAGTGAAATACCAGGAAAGGAATTTTAAAAGGGCTGGATAATTTAGTGAACATTGGTAATATTTGTGACAGTGCAAGCTAGGATGATGATGATAAAGGTAATTTAGTTTCTCAGCTCAGTATGTATGAGTTCCCATAGTAGAGTAGCCACAAATGAATTCTTCTTTTACCTTCCTTCCCCTTGCCTAGGGACTTTTTAACATGTGCACAACAGAGTAGTCAGTTGCCACAAAGACATCTACCCAGTTTTCTCTGGCATGTGGTGGAGTAATAACAGTCCAAGCTGAGTGAGGTACAACTCTGTTCCCTTGATCATCCAAGGCTCCAGCCCAATACCTTAAGCCCACCCCTACAGATCTACCCCCCTGGCCCTTATCAAATGTCAAAACATATCCAATTTAAATAAAATCCAATCACATGCCTGCATGTGTCCAAGTAAAATTAAATACACACACACACGTCTCTATGTCACACTTGCATACAGTTACATATTCGGGAAGCCCATTATGCAGACGTTGGTGGGACAGTGCCATTTTGAATTCCTTTCCCAGAGACAGTTGAAGGGGAGATGCATCAATCATGGTTGCCACTAGTGAAAGGGAAGGACACAAAATTGAGAAGGAGCTATCTTTCCCCCCGCATATTCAGTGGGGGTACGTTTCTTCATCACTCCTTGCTTTTATACCAATGATGTCTTGACTCAACATTGAATAGACAATCTAAAAATCCTAGCTTTGCTACTTACAATGATACTGGCCACAATCCCATGGTCTGCGGATCACCGTGCACAAGCTGCAATGCGTCTGGGTGCAGCTCCCTACGTGAGAGCGCGCTCCATGGGATCGCGCAGCCATTGGCTCTAACTACTAGACAAATATCCCTCTTCCTTACTGAACATGAACTACCACCCTTGATAGTTAAATGCTTAAGGAAGAATGGATGATTTTAGATGGACATGGGGGCAGTCTGCTACTAAAGCTTGTCTGGGGTGCACCCCCACATCTTCCCAGCCCCACTTACATCCACTTTAGATGGACCCAGCAGGTTCCCCTAGCCAGAGTTTGCCCACGTGGAGCTCCCTGCCCCACACCATAGAGTTGCAGGTGAATTGCCTGATGCTCAAGATGTTTGCAACTCTGTAGGACTTCCAGGGCAACGGCTGGCCGGGAGTGAAGCTTCAGTATGGGTCTGCTGTGCAGATGGACAGCAGCTCAATTTCAGGCTGTTGCCCCGGGTTGGGCCGGCTTGTTTTGCTGGCGGTGCTTCAAGATGTTTTGGAGTGCTGCAAGCAGAGCTACCACAGAGCAGTGTTAAGACATGGACACACTCCACGAGTGAATATCAGGGGCTGGTACCCCAATATCCAAAGACCTCTTAAATTTAGGGGAAATTAGCCAATTTTATTCAAAGGGTCTGTGCATGTCCACTGGAATCAGTCAGAGGACATGATGCACTGTCAGCTGGCTGGAATTTCCCTCCCACGCTCCAACACAGAAAGGAGATACTCTGACAAAAATGGTGGTGATCTATTGACACAAAACTCAGTACAATACATAACCAGTTCACCCACAGGCCAATTAGGATGCTACAAGTAATTTTCTATACCCTCCCCCCAAGCACAGTTGATATAAGTACACAATAATTCACATAGAGAAACCCTCCGGTCTGGTTACCCTGGTGTAAGTGGACGTTGCGAGGGGGGGGGGGATAAGCAATATTACCTATCCAGTGTTGTTGAAAACAAGGAACAGTTATTTACCCTCTCAGCTAGTAGTAGAACTAGGGGAGACACCATGAAACTCATGCGTGGCAAGTTTAAAACAAATAAAAGAATATTTTTTTTCACTCAACGTATAATTGAGTTGTGGAATCTACTGCCAGAGGCTGTGGTAAGGGCCAGTACTATAGCTGAGTTTAAAAGAGGTTTGGACAAGTTTCTGGAAGAAAGGACCATTAGCAGATATTAGCCAGACAGGATCAGGGAACATGAAAGGAGCTGGGAGAAAACAACAGGGAATGCATCCCCCATTGTGATCTGTTGGGTGCTTTTTCCAAGCTGGCCACTGTCGGAGACAGGATGCTGGGCTAGATGGACCATTGGTCTGACCCAGTATGGCACTTCTTATGTTCTTAAAAGGGACAGGTGACTCTGTAGATGCAGCGGCGTTTGGGGGTGGGGGGAGAGGCCAGACAGACATGGGGTGGTGGTGGTCTGGGAGAGATCCTTGAGGCAAGCACGCACAGAGTAACCTGCTTGTGTCTGCATTCAAGAATAACCCAATTTTCTCATGGGGGCCAGGGCAGTTATAGGGTCCTTAGAGGCGGGGCAAGGGGTCCCAAAGGCACTTCTTGCACAAAAGGGATCCCAGAGGTGCTCAGGAATGCTAGGGCTGAAAAAGAAACCCTTGCATGATGTTTTGGGGAAACTAGAGCCTTGGAGGAGTTCACTGGGAGGCATGGCAGCATGAACAAGAGGGCAAAAGGGAAATTCTGTAGCCAGGGGAGGCGTGGAGCTGATCTATTGTTTGCTCAGAGTTTGGGGCAGCCGTGGAGGGCTCATCTCAAAAGAGGGAGGCTACCTGTTTTTGACAGCTCCATTGCCTACCCAGGAGCCTCCCTTGTTCCATTCTCTTATCCCTTCCGACCAGACTGATTTTGCATGGGGCTTTTCTTTCTTTTTCTTTTTCCTTTTCCCCCTTCTGTTCCCCTGCACCCTTTGACCTGTGTTTTGTGGGGTGCTGCCAAGGGGGGGGTCTGTGGTTTGGGGGGGAAATGGTGTCATTCCTAATAATTCCCCCTGTTTGAGACGTGGCTATTCTCATGGCCACTGCTCTCACATATTCAATGTCTCTGGTGTCTTTTCTCGACACTGAGCCTTGCCATCTTTTGCTTGATCCAGCATACAAGCCCTATCATGCAAAACAAACATCCAATTTGGAAGATAACGATCAACACGATCTGGTGGAGCATCAAATCGAACACACCCGTCACCTGTGAGCTCCAGCCAAGCAATGTCTCATACCAGGCAAGTTGGCCTGTCGCCTTAATATCTGGCGTGATTTTGGAAATGGCCTGATTATTATGTTGTATTAACAGTTTAAAAAGACACTTAAATGTACAAGAGTTTTCTTAAAATACACACAAAAACACAATTCAGTACAATTACAATTCAAAACACCTTCCACTTCATACATTGCAACAAAACATAAACTCCAAAAAACATAGAAATTAATTCACGCTTAGAGCAATATTTAATATTTTATCGTCAACATACATGTAATATATATGTACTATGTTCCTTACCATACATACTTCATTTTTTTCAATAACTAAACTTGCACATTTTATAATTATGAAACTATTTTATTTTCATAATTTGACAAGGAACAATTTTGTCTGAGTGATTTAAGTCTGTTTCTACATAACTTCATTGTGTACAACGAATTGTATAATGTATACACTCAGATTATTTACTTCATTGTATGAAATGTACACAATTTGTATACATGTAAATAACAGACTTAAATTACTCTGACAAAATTGTTCCTTGTCAAATTATGAAAATAAAAGTTTCATAATTATAAAATGTGCAAGTTTAGTTATTGAAAAAAATGAAGTATGTATGGTAAGGAACATAGTACATATATATTACATGTATGTTGACGATAAAATATTAAATATTGCTCTAAGCGTGAATTAATTTCTATGTTTTTTGGAGTTTATGTTTTGTTGCAATGTATGAAGTGGAAGGTGTTTTGAATTGTAATTGTGCTGAATTGTGTTTTTGTGTGTATTTTAAGAAAACTCTTGTACATTTAAGTGTCTTTTTAAACTATTAAGTTTTTTGTTTTAGTGATATATTTAAAATCACACCCAATTATTTTAACAACACTAAAAACATCTATTAAAAAGGGGAATCATAGAGTGAATATTCTTATAATTAATAATCACATTTAGTTCTAACGCACACACATCCTTTGCCTATGTAAACTGTCGCTGATTCACTTTCATTTCTAATATTAAATGTACATACAAAATCATTACCGGGAACAGGGTAAAAACAAGAATCATATATTTCTAAATTTTTATCAAAACAAATAAAACCTAACCCTTCTCTATGCTCACTAGGGATGTGTGAACAGAATGTAGTTCGGATGTTCGGACATTCGGTCGTTCGGTTCGAAACCTGAGTTCAGGTTCGGTTGTTTGGTTCGGCGGAGTTCTCTTTGGCCGAGCTTGGCCAAACATTTGAAAATTGTGCTAGCGATACCAATACAAATACCAAATTCGAAGTTTTTTCGGTATCGGTATCATTTGGCCCTGAAACAACCCCTGCTCTCACTCCTGGTGCCAGGAAGTCTGCTCCTTAATTGCCTCCCCCTTCCAGTTACGTTTTTCCTGCCCAAAGTCACGTTTTTCCCACTTCCAAGCTCACCTGAACATGACCAAACTGTATGGCCATTTTCGAGTTCGGTTCAGTTGTTCGGTTCGAACATCCGAACAGACCAAGTTCGATTCGAACTCCGAACATCCAAATCGCGTTTGCACATCCCTAATGCTCACACCCCCTAGTATTTACAGTCTTGAACCCTCCCAGGGAAAAGTGAATTGATTGGGGTTCCAGGAATACAAAACCTGATCTTTGCTAATTTGCCAGCCCAGCAGGACAACTGGATATACCATCAGTGCTTCTGCAGCTGTAGAGGTTACAATAAACAATTTTAACTGGTCCTGTATGGAGTCATAACTCATATTGATCAACTTCCACCAACCTTGAAGTTCGTACTTTCCTGTAGTTAAATTGAGTCTGGTCAAATTTACAAGTTCCATGGGGATATGTCCCATTTTAGCTTGCCAAATCATCCCCATGGTTACACTTTGGGCAAAACATTGGGCTTGAGCACAAGTCAACACCAATGAGACATTATTTTGTAGAAACTGTATGCCTGAAAGGAGGAGCAGTTCATATGTATTAGGGGGGTAGTTATAAGGGAGGATGGAGTTTTCCCCTAGTACCTTCCTCTGGTAGCAGCAATGGAAGGGATGGGGGAGGGATTATTGTTGTGGTGGGATTGGGTTATTTTGTATTTAATAGACAGGTGAATTATTGTTATATATTGCATAACGAATATTGTATATTATTGTAAATTGTAGTAAGGATGGGCCCCTTCTACTGGTGAGAGCAGGAGTCTGGGCTGAAATTGGTTTAGTTCTTCCCTGGTGGCAACAGGGATAGGGCAATAAGCTGGTGATGAAAGATTATGATTGTGATATACTGTGATAAATTGAGGGGTTATTGGGTTATGTTTTTTGTATTGAACTATAGTTGTTATTATCATTTTGTATGTTCTACCTTTGTTGTTAGCCGCCTCGAGTCGCCGTTGGCGAGAGACAGCGGGATACAAATAAAAGGTGAATTGAATTGAAAAATAACTCCTTCATTACTTCTCCTACAAAGTGGGACCCCATGTCTGAATCTATAGAGCAGGGCATTCCCTATCATGAAAGGACAATGTTAAAAAGCATCTTAGCAGTCACCGCAGCAGTATTAGTTTTACAAGGCAATGCTTCCACCCATTTGCTGAAGGCGTCCACCAAAACTAAACAATATTTGTTTCCTCTTGCAGTGGTGGGGAGGGGTCCTATGTAATCTATTTGTATAATGGCCCAAGGGCCCTAAATGCACTAGTGTTGGATTGGGGCTTTAACTGTCTGGTGATCCACATTTACCATTGCACATGCCAGACAATTATTACACCACTGATCCACATCGGCCTTCACATGGGGCCACCATCCAGTGTCTCTAACCCGATCTTGCTTCCCTCTGTGCCCTTGCTCATGAATTAACTGTATTAAGTCCCCCAGTAGCTTACTGAGGACTATCCAATGTCTATTCCCGCGGGATCAATAGCCCACCAAACCTCTTGCTCTCTGATAATTGTGAATCTTCCAATGGAGTATTTTCCCTTTGCTGCCAACTCTTCTATTTCCCTGTCTTCCTGTTGTAATGTACTCAAGTCTAATATGGTAGCCCCTGCTCCTGGGGAGCAAGCTCTAGTGGTGACGGGGTCTAGAGGGTGCTCTGGGGAAGGATCCTCAGTAGCAGATCCTCAGGCTGATTTTTGGGTGCTGCTTCTTTTGCTAACACATCTGCTTGGCTGTTCCAAAAAGCTGCATTTGTCTGCTTTTTAGAATGCCCGGCTACATGTGCTACCCACGTCACGCCAGTCCTAGCTTGGATTAGTTCTGCATTTTTTCCCGATTTGTCTGCGTGAGCTACTGGTCTCCCATTTGAGGCAGTCATTTTTCTTTTTAGCCAAATTGGAAGCCAGACTGCCACGGCACGAGCAGTCCAATCAGAATCAGTGTAAATGGCAAGGGAGATATCCAGGGGTCCAAAGTCTAAGACTGCTAATACTGCCTTCACCTCGGTGGCTTGGGAAGAGTGGGGGCCCGCTGATCCCTGTAATACCCGCCCTTCTAATAATCAGAAAGTCATCCATCCAGTTTTGGGCTCTCCCCATTCATAAAAGGAGGACCGATCTGTGTAACATGCAGTAAATCCTTGCTTGACTGCCTCTTCCTGCCTCTTTCCCATTGCACTGACCAATTTGTCTGTTTCAAATCAGGGATCGGGCACACATGCTCTTCCCCTTCCACTAGAAAGCCGTAAGGAGCGGGGGTGTCTTTCTGCTCTTTATGGAACCCCAATCCTCTGTTTACTAGGGCCAAAGTCCATTGTGCTGTCCAGGGGTTGCTAACCTGGCCATCTTGAATCTTGCCTGATATAATGTACTTCAGGGGAGAATGGGGGGGTCTGTACTATAACCCTGGATCCTCCTATGATAAATTCCCAGTGCTCTAGGCTCCAAACTAGGGACAAACATGCTTTTTCACAGGGGATGAACTGTTTCTCTACCTCACTGAGGACCCTGGAAGCGTAGACTATTACCCGCTGCCTCCTCATCTGGTTTTGAGACAAGGTCGCCCCTATGCATGTCTCAGAGGCTGCCAATTGGATATGGAAAGGTAGCTTATGATCTGGGTGCGTTAACACAGAAGCTTGTGCTAAATCCTGTTTCAAGGTAGCCAGGGATTTCTGTTGTTCAGGGTCCCACTCCCACACTCATTATTTCTTTAGGAGCTTGTATAGGGGTCTCGCCTTCTCGGCAAAGAACTCTATAAAATCCCTGGAGAAATTCATTTTGCTTAAAATTGCCTGAAGGGAGTGTAGATCAGTGGGTGGATGGATCTTCAAAATCATTTCTACCCTCTGTGTATCTGGGGACCTTCCCTCTTCTCCTAAGCTAATGCACAAATATTTCACTTGCTTCTGAACTATAATTGTGCCTTTTCCCTGCTTACCTTGAACCCAGTATGCTGGACAATGGACAATACCTCCCTTGTGATTTCTTTAGTTATTTCTTTCTCTGCAGAGTGGATCAAAATGTCATCCTCATAAGAAATAACTGAATTCCTTGACTCTGGTATCAATTGTTCCCACATATTTTATATTACTGAGTGGAAAATGCTGGGGGAGGAATGAAAACCTTGGGGCGTTCTAGTGAAAGTGTATGGTTGATTTTTATAAGTAAAGGCAAACCTGTAACAACAAGCAGGGGCTAAAGGGATGGTGAAAAAGTCATTTTCAAGGTCTATGACAGAGTACCAGCCGCGGGATCCCACAGATACTGCTGCCATGATCTCATTGTACTTAGCTACCACAGGGGCAAAAGGAGGGGTGACTGAATTCAGTGCTCTATAGTGCACAGTCATCCTGTAAGTCACCCCATCTGCCTTGAGAACTGACCAGATGGGTGCATTACAAATGGACTGCATTTGCACTATGATTCCTTGTGCCATCAAGCTGTCTATGGTAACCTGTATTCCTTCTTCTGCCTCAGTAGGGTATTTGTTAGAGGTGGGACCCCGGGCCCATTACCGGCTACCGGATTTACCGGTTACCGGTTCTCTGAAAACCGGATTCCCGGATTAAATCCGGTATACCGGTACCGGATTTATTTCATTGATTTCAATGGGGCGCTGTGTCCCCATTGAAATCAATGAAATAAATTAATTCCCTCCCCCTCCCCCTTCCAGGCTGCGCGGGTGGAAGGGGGGACACCCCCCACCCACCCTGCCCAGCCTGGATTTTTGTTTAAAAAAAGACTCAGAGGCGAGCCCACCCCCCAGCACCAGCGGCCGCGGCGTCCCCGCAGCCGCCGGTAAGTATGACCCGATCCCTGGGGGGGGGGTTTAACACCCCCCCAACCCCCCAGGGATCACCCCTACTAAAGTTCAGTGCTTGCTTACCTTGCGGAGCTCCGGCTGCGGCGGCGGCGGGCGGTCCGGCGGCCTCAGCGCCGGCTGTGGCTGCCGGCGTCAGAGACGCTCTAGGCCTTCCGGGGAACTTCCGGGTTTCCCCGGAAGGCCTAGAGCGTCTCTGACGCCGGCAGCCACAGCCGGCGCTGAGGCCTCCGGACCGCCCGCCGCCGCCGCCGGAGCTCCGCAAGGCAAGCAAAGCAAGCACTGAACTTTAGTAGGGGTGATCCCTGGGGGGTTGGGGGGGTGTTAAACACCCCCCCCAGGGATCGGGTCATACTTACCGGCGGCTGCGGGGACGCCGCGGCCGCTGGTGCTGGGGGGTGGGCTCGCCTCTGAGTCTTTTTTTAAACAAAAATCCAGGCTGGGCAGGGTGGGTGGGGGGTGTCCCCCCTTCCACCCGCGCAGCCTGGACTCGGGGAGGGTTTGTTTTTTTAAACTTTTTTGCTGGGGCTTTAAGTTTTTTACATTGCAGCCATTTTTAAATGGCTGCAATGTAAAAAAATCCGGTACCCGGACTGGATTACCAGGTCGAATCCGATAATGCCGGTACGCCCGGTAGCGGCATTATCGGATACCGGATTTACCGGTTTTCCTGCCCCTAGTATTTGTATTGCTTTTGGGGGGGGAGGGTGGATCCTGTCCTTCAATGAGCACCACATCTTACACCTTTCCACTCTTTCTTGTCCTTAATCCACACTTGGGGAAATTCCTGAGTCCATGGATTGGTCAAGGGAAGAACGGGGAGAGGAGCCTTTAGGGCTGCGCAGTGGTGAATGGCTGAAATTTCCGGGGGACCTCCTGGGAGCTGCCACAATATCCCATTAGCCAAATCTACTGTGAGCTTGAAATCTCACAAAAAACTGGTCCCAGTGATACCTTTTTCCTTATCCCAGTTGACACAGCTTTCCATTGTTCCAGATAGTTTTCCTAATTTAAAGGGGATGTCTCTCCACACTGGAGCTGCCTGAACCTCTCCCTCATACCCACTAAGTGTTATCTGTTTGTTGGTAGGTTACCCTGCATTTACCCACTCTGGATCTAGAATATTTACAGAGGCACCTCTGTCTGCTAAGAGTTGGACTTCTGTTCCCAGATTCCCAATACTAGCCCTGGCGTTAGGTCTCCCCCATCTGTCTGGGTGTAATCGAGCAACAGTCTGAGGGGGACCTGCGGAAATCAGGCCTCCCTAGCAGATACTATGCACTTCCCGGAGCACCTGCTCTTGTTCCAGTGTCCAAGAAGCAGGGTTCAAATCTGGGGACCTGATTGTGGCTACTGGTCCACTTTGGGAACTCTGCACCTGTAATATCTGGAGCTCAACTAGGGCTGCAGTTAGAATATAGGTTGGCTGTAGGTGATACTGTCTCATCTACTCCGGCAGCTCTTAATTCATTCCATAAGCAGGAGCGGAGAGAGACTACTCCCTCTAGGTTAGCAGGGGCCTGTGGCGAGAACTAATTAGTGGGTCCATTCTGCAGATTGCTCTGGGGGTTGGGTCTAGCCAGGAGGCTTGGAACCTGTCCTAAGGGAGTGGATGAGTGGGGGCCATTATTAACAAAGGTAACTGCTTGGACTGGCTCTAGCTGGGGTTTCTGAGTGGCCCACTTATGTCCTCCCATGTCCCTCATAATATCAGCTACCTGCTGGATACCTGCTGACAATTCCTCCCATGTGGTCTGGTTTATATCTATTCTTCCCAACGTCAATCTAGTCTGTGAAGTCAATCCTGCATAAACTGCCTCGATAAATTCCCTATTATCATATTGCATGACCTGATGCCAATTCCTCTGAACAGGCACTACTACTCCAGCTATAACCCCCAGGAGTTTCTTCCTGGACACGCAAGCCTCGGGTTGCTCGCCCAAAGCCTAGGATTCTAATAGGAACAACCTCTGAGAACTCTGCCCTGGAATCATAACTCTCAACACCACCCTCATCCATTTGCTGCAATTAGTGCCATGGATGTCAGCCATACTAAGCCCAGTTTCTAATGTTTAAACCTCCATGAGGGAGGCACTGGCCTGAGTCAGCTGTGTTAAATCCACCCCATCTGTGGTTGGGTACATTTGCCACACTCTGGCCAAGTGGCGATCCATGCTATTACTGTATTGCATCCCAGGGGACCTAGCTGTTCCGCTATAGCTTTTGCCTGGGTTGGAGACCATCATATCATCTCCCTAATCTCCTCGTGAGCCTGTTCACCTCTTCCCCCTTGGCGATCTATCTGGTGGTTCATAATAGGGGCAAGGGTTACTGGGTCTTGCCACGCTGGGTTAAGAGGGGCTTCCAGGATGGCATCTAGGGGTATCTTGGCTGAATTTAAATCTTGAACAATCCTGGCCAGCTGCAGTTACACACTATGCCTCCGTGGGTTCCCACACTTGTCCTGAGTGCATTACCACGTGACTGCCCGCATTCTCCACTAATTGTTAGACCATGGACCCACTCCACAAGTGAATATCGGGGCCGGTACCCCAATATCCAAACGACCTCTTAAATTTAGGGGGAATTAACTGAATTTATTCAAAAGGTCCACGTGTGTCCACTGGGATCAGTCAGAGGAGGTGATGCACTGTCATTTGGCTGGAATTTCCCTCCCACACCCTAACACAGAAAGGGGATACTCCGACAAAAATAATGGAGATTTATTGACACAAAACTGTACAATACATAACGAGTTCACCCACAGGTCAATTAGGATGCTACAAGTAATTTTCTATACCCTCCCCCCAAGCACAGTTGATATACCTACACAATAATTCACATAGAGAAACCTTCCGGTCTGGTTACCCTGGTGTAAGTGGACGTTGTGAGGGGGAGGGGGGAAATAATCAATATTAACTATCCAGTCCTGTTGAAAAGGGACAGATGATCCTGTAGATCCAGCAGCGTTTGAGGGGGAGTAGAAGAAACTGGACAGACAGGGGTGGGGGGGATGGTCTGGGAGAGATCCTTGAGGCAAGAACTCACAGAGTAACCTGCTTGTGTCTGCATTCAAGAAGAACCCAATTTTCTCATAGGGGCAAGGACAGTTATAGGGTCCTTAGAGGCGGGGCAAGGGGTCCCAAAGGCACTTCTTGCTCAAAAGGGATCCCAGAGGTGCTCAAGAATCTAGGGCTGAAAAAGAAACCCTTGCATGACGTTTTGGGGAAACTAGAGCCTTGGAGGAGTTCACTGGGAGGCATGGCAGCATGAACAAGAGGGCAAAAGGGAATTTTTGTAGATTAGATAAACAAAAAACCTACGTTTTACAAACTTAGTTAAGGCAGATTCATACCAAGCAAACTTTAACAAAACTAGAAATTGTGTGTTAAGGCTCCTGCCTTAACTTCCATACCATGTAAGCAGTAAACATGTTGTATGGCTTCGCATACTGTGCTCGCTTACAGCTTACGCTCCATGCACCCACACTTTGCCTTGGTCTTTCAGCTCCAATCCTCTTCCTTTGCATGTTGGGGGCAACACTGAAGCTGAGCAGAATGCTATGTAAGTGTTTAATAAGAATTTGGGTATACGTTGACATTAAATGCATGTTAAGGCCAATAGAAGGAACGGAGGAAACATTAATCCTAATTTGGAATTAAATTATATCTTATTAAGTGTTTCTGAAATAATACAATGGAGATGCATCTTTGGGAGGGGGGGAGAGGATGTGGAAAAACAAAGGCAGCAGGGAGAGATGGTGGAATGACAGGGAGGAGGATATAAGGATGAAGTAGAGGAGGAAGGAACTTGGTGGAATAATAGGAGAAATGACATAAGAAATTGGTAGAATCTCGAGATTGTTGGTGATGTAAATGATTGGGAGGAGTGAAAGAATATGGGAAACACTACCATGAGTCTATTAAGTACCATAGGTACATCCTTTTTGTTCTACTCTGTATTGCTCCATGTTTTTCAACTCCTCTTCTGGGTGGAGTTTTTTTGGGGGTAGGGGGGTGTTGTCATCTCACACAATGTGTCGCATTCTGTATTAGAGATGATCTT
>QEPC01001106.1:634939-676290 GCA_003113815.1 Sphenodon punctatus
CCCCATTGAAACCAATGAAATAAATTTAAAACAAACATACCGGATTTAATCCGGGAATCCGGTTTTCGCAGAACCGGTAACCGGTAAATCCGGTAGCCGGTAATGGGCCCGGGGTCCCACCACTAGTAAACAGGGCTTGTCCTTCTTAGACTGTAAGCCCACTGAGCAGGGACCTGTCTCCAGAAACCTAAATGTGTTCAATGGCAAGAGTACAATAGTAGAGAAAAATATCCTGACCAATTTAAAACATTCAAAGTTCAACACTCTCAAAGCATCAAATAATCACAGAGCAAGAGGAATAAAATTCAAAGGCTGAATTTGCACACCCACTGCATGCTGCGCAAGGATTAAAATCAATGCAAATTGCAAACCATGCACGATTTCTCCCATTTTAACCACTGGGTTTAAAACCCAAACCCAGAGATTTCTTTTATATGAAGCTTGAAAAGGAGCAAAACCCAGCATGCCAGTCAACTGCATGGTAAGCAAGGAAATCAATGCAAATTTCAAATCAATACCGTGCATGATTTTGACCATTTAAACCACTGGGATTAAAACCCCAAACCAGAGATCTATTTTACGTGAAGCTTGAAAAGGAGCGAAACTCAGCATTCCAGCCCACTGCATGCTGAGCAAGGATTAAAATCGATGCAAACTGCAAATCATGCATGATTTCTACCACTTAAACCACTGGGATTAAAACCAAGGCCAGAGATTTCTTTTACATGAGACTTGAAAAAAGTGTAAAAACCAGCAAGCCAGCTAACTGCTTGCTAAGTCCCTTCGCCGTGAAATGGCGGCGAATGGGATTTGTTGCGCCCCCCCGTCGGGCAGGAAGATAGATGCCACATGTAGAGGGAGCCTGTTAGAAGGCTCCCTCTATGTTGTTGATAGGGTTGCCTGGCAACCCACCCCAGTGGCGCGAAGGAAGCGGTCACATGGGGCAGGGGAGCCCACCCTTTGCTAGGAGGGGCGAACTCCCTGTCTTTTCAGAAGCGATTCAGTCCTTGGCTCTGAGCATGAGCAGTCAGTCTGACCCACCTCCCCTCTTCCACTGCGGGTTTCACTGGTTGCCATTACAGAGCCAAGGAGGAATTTTTGAATGAGTATCCCATGAGTGAGTGGGTCATTTCTTTTTTGCCTCCTTCACAGTGGAAAATAAGTTAAATAGGTTGATTATTTAATCTGGTTAGGTCAATTCATGTTTGGAGTAGCTGTATTTGATTATTAAATAGGGTAATTCATTCTAGTAATGGTAATTGATTGAATTTGATCATAATTTGATTTAAGATATGGGTAAATAATTGTCGCACTCAGCAGGGGTCCAGTATGTGAAAGTAGATAAATAGGTAAGCATAGGTAAATTGAAATCATCTCCTTAAGAGATGGGGACGCAACACACAGATAATGCAGGGCGCAGCATGCCTGAGGTTATGTCCCGGGGAGTGTGCGTTAGCTGGGGGAACAAGGATGGGCACAGTCCTCGGCCTTGCTACCACATTAACTCCTTACTTGATATAAGGGAGGGTGGCACACCTCCCCTCCCCCGTTCGGCCACAGCCAGGACCTGTCAAGGGGGTCGTTTAAGTTATGTTGAACGGAGTTGACACTGGAAGGCACATCCAGGTCTGCCCAAGTTAATAATAAGAAAGTTGAATTAGCTAGCATACTGGATCCAGATTGCTTTGGGCAATTACCCACCGGCCTCAAGTAAGGGGTATTTTCAGACGTGACGGGCGGCCGGTTCACCACAGTGAACCACCGGGGGGGTGAACAGCGCAACCACGCCCGGGGGTGGGAAAACGACCCAAACAGACGTGCTGGGAATGGGACCACGGGCCGGAACCGGGCCGCACCATCGTGGGCCGTGGCAGCACAACAGACGTGCAGCCGAACCCCTGGTGGGGGCTAAACCCCCACAAGGCACCGGGCAGGGGCGGGACACAGACATGGCCGCCTGAGGGCAAACGAAGCCACAAGGCACACAAGGGAACGCCCACACAAGGGAAACGGGAAGGGAGGGGGGAAGAGCGAGAACAGGCTGACAGCCGGCTCACACAGCGGTCCCGCAGCAGGGCACAATGCACGGCCACACGCCCACGCACACACACACACACCAGGGAAAGGCCGGGAAGGGGGGAAGGGGCGCCCGGAACACCCCACCCGGAACACCGGCAGGGAGGGGGGGGCACCACCACGGGGCAAGGCACAGACAGCAGCAACCCCCACCCCCACACCACCCCAGTCCAGTCCAGTCCAAGGAGGTGCCCCCACAGGAACAGAGGCAGTCTCGGGGGGGGGGGGCGGACCCCCGGAGCAAGGCACGTTGGGGGCCCCCAAAGCACAGCGAGGCCGGCGGAGGGGCGCCAGGAGGAGGAGGAAGGGGGCCCCACAGTCAAAGGCTGGCACAGGCAGGGCAGCCGGGTCCAGCGGTGCTCCTCCGCAGCACCAGCGACGCTCAGGCAGCACCCACGGAGTCACGGGGATGGAGGGGGCCCAGGACCACGGCCAGGGGCAGCAGCAAGCAGCGAGGCGGGCGGGAGCTCACCGAGGTGGGGTCCGCAGGTCGGGAGCGGCCAGCGGGGACCAGGGCCCCCCCCCGGGCCGGGGCGGGAGCCCACACGGGGGCACCACGCCGGGGGGGGCAGGCCAGCGACGCGGGGCTCACGGGCCGCTGCCGGGGGCCCCGCTGGCCCGAGGGCCCGGGTGGCCCGCCCGGTGGACCAGGTGGGGCCAGTGCAGCATGCCCCGGCGGTACCCCTGCAAGGACATGTAGTGGGCGATCAGGTAGTAGGCCTCGAAGGGATCGGGCATGGTGAGGGCCAGCTGCACATCCACACGCGCCCACACCGCCAACAGGGATGACATCTCCACCGCGGAGGGCTCCGGCACACAGCAGGCAGCAGAAGGGGGCCACGGAAGATGCCCCAGCTCCAGAAGCCGCTGGAACGCCGCCCCACGGGTGCGCTGGTACCCACGGGCCCCGTGAACACAGGAGAAGTAGCTCACGGCCAAGGCAGGGCCACCCTCGGCCAGGCACTCCGAGTAGGCGCCCAGACCACACACCACCAGCGCTGACACGGTCTCCGAGGCGCTCCAGGGCACATGGGCGCACAGCACCTCCGGGATGCGCCCCTCGGGGAAACGAGCCAGCCCCAGGGCCTCCGCATGCAGCCGGCAATCACGGGCGCTCACCACATGGCCAAAGTAACGGAGCCCGGAGCTCAGGCTCTCGTAGGCACCTGCACGGCTCCCCGGCCCGGCCAGGAGCAGCTGCACGGCAGGGGTGTGCCACAGGTCGCACAGAGACATGGTCTCGCGGAAGGCCCAGATATGGGGGGCCCCTTGGGGGCCGGACAGCGGGAGCCCCATGGATGGGCAGCCAGCCATGGTCCAGCACAACAGGGAATGGGACACGGAGCCCGGAGGGCACACAGACTGCCCAGGGCCGGGAGAGGCTCGGCCCGGCCCCCGGGACAGGGAACACGGGCCCGCACCGCAACATTGTAGCACAACAGAGCGAGGCGTGGGGTGCGGGCCCGGCACAGCTGCAGAGAACAACAGCGAGCTCTCTGTCTGCCTAATCGCACCTTCAAGGCCATCCCGCTACAAACAGCGAGGGGAGGGGGCCCGGGGTGCTGGGGGCGGGAGCAGCCGGAACGCACCGGCACAGGGCGCGCGCAGGCCCGCGAGGCCGACCCCCGGGCGGAGCCACCAGCACCGGGCCGCCATAAGCGCTCCCAGCCCCCACCGGGGCCCCAGCACCATGGAGCGCGATAGGGCAGGTGGGAACTGGATGTTCCTCGCGCTCGCGGCTGAGTGGCACCGTGACCACACTGAGCAGCTGTGCCTCCTGACCGAGAGGGTGCACCTGGCCGTCCGCCTGCGCTATGTCCTGGCCCTGCGGGCTGGCGTGCGCCTCCGGGGCCAGCAGGCCCGCAGGAGAGTCCGTGCCCGGCTCAGGGCTCGGCGCCGGGCCTGGGGGGCGTGGCTGGCCGCCTGCCGGAGCCTCACCCGGCCCGCTGCGCTCCGAGGGGCCGCGAGGCGGTTCCGCTGGGCAACGCAGACCCTCCGCCGGGCAGCGCTGCTGGCTATGCCCATAGCGCGGAGCCTATGGGTCACGGAGCGGCCCCAGGCCTGGTGGGAGCGGGCCCAGGCCCACTGGGGGGAGGCCGAGTGGGGGTCCCACTTCCGGATGGGCAAGGCCACCCTGCTGCGCCTAGCGGAGCTCCTCACGCCCTGGCTGGAGCGGCAGCACACCTCCATGCGGGAGCCCATCCCCATGGTCCAGCGGGTGGCCATAGGGGTCTGGGCCCTCGCAACGCCCGACTCCTGCCGCTCCGTGTCCCAGCACTTCGGGGTGGGGCTCAGCACGGTCGCCTGCATCGTGCGGGATGTGTGCGAGGCTGTGGAGGGCGTGCTCCTCGACAGGACCATCCAGCTCCTGGACCAGGGCGCTGTGATGGCTGGCTTCGCGGCCGGGGGCTTCCCGAACTGCATCGGAGCCGTGGACGGCACACACATCGAGATCCTGCGCCCGGCCGCGGGGGAGGCCCTGGAGTATGTGAACCGGCACGGATACTACTCCCTGCACCTGCAGGGGGTGGTGGACCACCGGGCCCGCTTCATAGACATCTACACGGGCAACTCCGGCCGGAGTCACGACGCCAGGATCATGACCATCTCCCCCTTCTATGCCCGCATGTACCGGGGGGACTTCGCGGACATGGGCATGAGGTGGATCGAGGGGGTTCCCATGCCCCCCTGCATCCTGGGGGACCCCGCCTACCCCCTGACCCGCTGGCTGATGAAGGTCTACCCTGTCCCGAGCACCCCTGCGGAGCAGGTATACAATACCCGCCTGTGTGCGAGCCGGACCGTGGTGGAGCGTGCCTTCGGGGCCCTGAAGCAGCGCTGGAGGAGTATAGCTGGCCGCCTGGACTTCACCGTCCCCACCTCCGCCCTGGTGATCGGTGCCTGCTGCGTTCTGCACAATGTGTGCGAGACCGAGGGGGCGGCCCTGGAGTACCCCGAGCCCCACCGGCCCCCCGGTCCTGTTCCCCTGTACGTGAACGCAGGGAACCCCCGGGAGTACCGGTATGCCAAAAGGATCCGGAACGCCCTTGCAACCCACATCGCCCGGGGGGGCCCGCTGTGAGGGCCTTCCCGCCCCTGGGGGCCCCACCCCCCCTTCCGTGCCAATGCCCCTGTACACGCGGTCCCACAGCCCTGTCCCCCCCACAAACGGGCCGGGGACAACTGTCTCTTTACAACACTTTATTGCCCACACAGTTCACACAATCACCCTGTGCCCCCTCCCCACCCCCGTGCCCGTGACCCCGTCCACCACCCGCCCTCATGTGGCCCTCCCCCTCCCCCCCCTTCCCACCATCCCCCCGCGTTTCCTGGGCCGACCCCTCGTGCGGCCGCTTGGGCCCACCGAGCTCTGGGAGCTCCCCTCCCCCCCACTGTCCGTGTCCCCTGCCGTGTCCTGGGCCGGTCCCGGCCCCGGCAGGGGGCCGGGCGGCGGATGGGCAGCTGTGCCCGGTGCCCCGGTCGCGCCCCGGGGGGGCTGGACCCTCCGGAGGCCCGGGGGCACTGGGAGGCGCATGCGAGGGCCCTGGGGCCGGGGGGGCGCCAGGGGCGGCAGGGCTGGGCCCGGGGGCGCCGAGGGGCCCGGCATGGGGACCTGGGCGGGCAGGGCGCCCGGAGGTGCGCCGGCCATCACGTAGGCACACATGGTGCCCGCATGCAGGAGCAGGGAGGTCCCAATGTCGTGGGACCTGTCCATCTTTGCACTGTGCTCCCGCACCATGCCCTGTATGTCCTGCCGGAGGCCCCTGAGCAGCCCCTGCTGCCGCTGGTGCTCCCGGCGCTCCCGCCTCCGCTCCAGGCGCACCTCCGCCTCCAGCCGGCGGTCTGTCTCCAGGGCCTTCTCCATGGACCGCTCTATGGCCGCCTCCATGCGGTCCACGGAGGCGATCATGCGCTCCCCCTGTTCCTCCGCCCTGCGGACGATGTCCTCCGCTTGCTCCTCCCTGCGCCTGCGGACCCGCGCCCGGTACTCCCGCATCCGCTGGGCTGGGGCCGCGGCCGGCGGAGGCGCCGCGCGCGGGGGCTGCCCTGTGGAAATGGGCGGGTGGGTCAGTGCAGGGCCCTGTCCCCTAGCGGGGTCGGGTCCCGGGGCCCCCTGCCCCCCCTCCCCCACTGAGGCCGGAGGCCCCCCTGGGCTGGCGCCCGGGGGGCCCTCCCGCCATCCCAGCCCTCCCGCCTTACCTGGGTCCGGCACCTGCTCTCCTGTGCCCTCCGCGGGGGCCTGCACCGTCTCGCTGGCCCGGTCCTGGGGCTCCCCATGTCCTGCGGGCGGGAGAGGGGGGAGCGGGTGAAGGGGGCTGGTTGTGGCCCCTGCAGCAGGGCCCCCACCCCTGCCACCGGCCCCCTGGTCATATCCCCCCCCTGCCCTGGGGGCCCGCTTACCCTCTATGTCCGTCTCCGAGCCTTCGGAGCCCGGCGCCTCACCCTGGGAGTGCTCCCCCTGGGACCACTGGCTGAGGGTGGTGAAGGTGCCGACCTCCGACTCCGCCTGGCCGGCCCGGCGTTGGGATGTCTCCGGGCTGCTGCTGGGGGGGGGCCTTGGGGCTTCTGCGGGTCCCGGGTGGTCCTCCTGGGGGTGGGGGTCCCCTGAGCTCGTGTCTACCGGGCGGGCGGCGAGGGGAGGGGGTACCTCGGCCCGCTCCCTGCCCTGGACCACAGCGCTGCCCACGAGGCGTGGGGCAACTATGGAGCCCTTCATGTGAAGGATGCGGTCCAGGGCATCGTAGTAGGGGGCGGTGCGGGCCCCGTGCCCGGAGCGGCTGTTGTTGTCCTTGAGGGCCTTGTACCCCCTCTTGAGCTCCTTGGCCTTGGAGCGACACTGGTTGACTGTGCGCTCGTGCCCCGCCGCCTCCATGTCGCGCACGATGTCCCGGTAGACGTGCTCGTTCCGCTGGTTGATTGCGAGCTCCAGCTGGTACTCGAGGGTCCCCCATATCCGGATGAAGTCCCGGGTCTCCTGGAGGCCCCACTGGCCCCCTCTGTGGTAGGCCTTCCTCCGGCTGGGCCCCTGCTCTTCCTCCTCCTGGTCCAGCTCTTGCTGCACCTGCACCTGCTCCTCCTCCACCTCCTCCTGGGGGTGCGCCTCCGGGCGCGCGGGGCCGGGCTCGTCCTGGGGCTCGTCCGCCCGGGCCGACTTTCGTGTCTGGGGGGGGAAAGGGGGTGAGTGGTTGCTGGGTGGGGGTGTGGCCCCTCTCGGGGGCCCCCTGCCCCCCTGCCTTCCGCCCGGGGTCCCCCCGGCCCCCCCATGGGGGGTTCACCCGTGCCCCCTGTTCCCCTCCCGTTGGGTGCCCTTACCCTTTTCCTGGGTGCCTCCTGTGGGCCCGTTCCGGCCGCTGTCCCCGGGGCGGCGCGACCCGGCTGCAGCTGTGGTTGTTGTTCCCGGGCCGCCTCCCTGGTCGGGTGCTCCCGTGTGCCCCCTTCCTGCGCCTGTGCCCCCTCCGCCTGCATCGCTGGGCCTGCCTGCACCTCCTCCGCCTCCTGTCCCGCCGCTGTCGCTGTCTCTGCCTCCGCTCTCTTCCGCTTCCCTCCTCGCTCCATCCCGCCACGCTTGCTTGCTGCTGCTCTCGCTTTAAATCTCCCTCCGGTGGTTGTGTTGATGCTGGTTGCCTGGCAGCGACGCTGCGTGCCTTGTCCCCGGCTGGGGCTCGTTTGGTTTGGTTCCGCTCGGGGATTGGCGTCCAGACGTTACTTTTCCTTGGTTCCCTGTGGGGGTTCGTTTGACCACGCTTCCCGGGACCTTCCCCCGGCTAGCCCGGGAAGCGTGGTTGAAACCGACCCCATGTGGGTATTGAGCGTGATGAACATCTGGCGCACGCCGTTCAGACGTTCAGGGCCCTTTGGCCCCACGGGGGGGTTGAGCGTGGTTCAGTGTGGTTCAGCGTGATCTCGTAACGTCTGAAATCACCCAACGTTAATAAAGAGTGCGGCCTGATTTAAAACCAAGTACTGGCTCCGAGTCTGATTGTGGGGGGTGCGTCGACAAACAAGGATTAAAATCAATGCAAACTGCAAACCAACCATTCACGGCCTGGAGGCCGTGGACGAATGGATGCGACAGAGCAGACTGAAGCTCAACCCCAATAAGACAGAGGTGATGTTGGTGGGGAGAGCGAGGGAGGTAGTGGCTCCCCTGATTGGGGGAGTTCGCCCTGCCATAGCTCAGCAGGTCCGGAGTCTGGGGGTGATGTTGGACGCAGACCTCCACCTGGAGCGGCAGGTGGAGGCAGTCGCTAAGGCTGCCTTCTGCCAGTTGTATCTGGTGCGTAGGCTGCGTCCATTCATCTCCGGCCCGAACCTGGCCTCCCTCATCCATGCCTTCACACCTCGAGGCTGGACTACTGCAACGCGCTCTACGTGGGGCTTCCCTTGTGCCTGGTCCAGAGGCTGCAGCTAGTGCAGAATGCGGCGGCTCGTCTCCTTACGGGGACAGGTCATCGGGAGCACATTACATCTGTGCTCTGGACTCTTCACTGGTTGCCAATAGCGTGCCGAGCTAGGTTCAAGGTTTTAGTGTTGGTCTATAAGGCCCTTCACGCTCTGGGTCCCTCGTACCTCAGGGATCACCTCGCCCGCCGCGCCCCAGAGCGGCTCCTGCAGTCAGCCGGGGGTGCCTTTTTGGAGGTCCTCCGCGTAAAGCGGGTGGCCACAATGGAGAGGGCATTCTCGGTGGCCGTGCCGTGCCTTTGGAACTCCCTTCCGGAGGAAGCCCGCCTGGCCCCAAGCCTGTTGATATTCCGGCGATGTTGCAAAACCTGGCTGTTCGCCCAGGCCTTTGGGGAGAGGGGAGGGGGGGTTAGGGTTGTGTTTTTCCCCCCCTACCTTGTTCTATTGTTTTAATGTTGAAATTGTTTCTCGGGGCCCTGTTTTAAAAGTATTTAACTTGTTGATTGTTTTAAACTGTTTTTATATTGTTTTATGCTGTTTTATTATTGTTGGAAGCCGCCTCGAGCTGTTTACAGGAGGGGTGGGGTATAAATGCTTTAAATAAATAAATAAATAAATAACCATGAATGATTTCTACCACTTAAACTACTGGAAATAAAAATCCAAACCACATATTTTTTGAAATAAAAAATGGAAAAGAATAAAAAGCCAGCATGCCACTCCACTGCATGCTAAAAGCATAGATTAAATGAATGCAAACTAATGAAACCAAAACCATGCCTATTTTCTCCCATTAAACCACTGGGATTAAAAATCAAAACCACATTATTTTTTTTACATCCTTTCAACATGGAAAAGACAAGCAAAAACCACTAACCAGCATGCCAGCCACCCCACTGCAGTAAGCAAAGATTAAAATGAATGCACACCCAAACCGTACATGTTTTTTCTCCCACTAAAGCCACTGGGAATAAAAATCAAAAGCACACTTTTTTTTTTTTTTACATCAAACATGGAAAAGAGTAAAAGCCAGCATGCCACCCCACTGCATGCTAAAAGCATAGATTAAATCAATGCAAACTAATGAAACCAATGCATATTTTCTCCCACTAAACCACTGGGCTGGGATTAAAAAAAACAACACCTTGCATTTCTCCCACAAGGGGTGTGTGTGTGTGTTAATAATGATTATTCCTTTGCTAAAGGATAAATCATGGTTAGCATCTACCCCATCCCACCCAAAAAGAATTAAAAGAAGCCCCTCTCTTACCTGGCATAATCCACTCTTCCAGACTCCCTCAACCACCAGACGAGAAAGGAGCTGCCTGCTCCTGCTGCCCTGCTCTTAAATGAACTCTGGCTGCCCGCTCCCCCTCAGTGTCCACCCCCAAACCTTTTTTCTGGCCCTAATTGGCCAGTGCGATGGCTACATTGCCCCAAAATTCCCATTGATTCCTGCATAGGAATCTTGCCCAGCCCCTCCTCTATGCCACAAAACAAAAATGAGCATGTGCGAGAGGGGGGAAATCGGGCGAAAACACCATTGCCCACTCACACATGCTCACTGCCTGCCTCTCATTCAGCCCCCCTCCTCCCTAGGGCCCCACTCACCCAGTCTGAGCAGGTGCACCTTGTTGGCTTCCCTCAGCTCTCCCCGCATCTCTCTTTGGCTTCCAGTGCTGCAGGGCATGCCATGAGCATATGCAATAGCTTCCCCAGGCTTGCAAGAGTTGTGCACATGCAGGCAGCAGAAGCAACAAGCAGTTGGGGCCTGGGAAAGTCTGCTGCTGCATTGCGCATGTGAAAAATCCTCAGAAGCACAGCAGGGGAACTGGCAGCATGGATGGAGGGAGGAACAACAACAGTCTCTGACTGATGTCAGAGACTGATTGACAGCCTGACTGAGCCAGCCCACAGTCCATAGAAAGAAGTAAAAGAGGAGGATTCCCCAGCAGGCATGGCAGCAGCAAGTCAGATCACAGTGCCACAAGCGCTGGTGATCTGATCTGACAGCAGCTGCAGCAGGCAGCCAGCAGCGGGGGTGAGTGTGTGTGCTGCCTCCTTGCAAAATGCTTTCAATGCAGCTCAGCTGCAGCGTGCAGAGGGGGTGGGGAGGGAGGCAGTATGTGGGGATCCGAGCTGCTTCCCCCCAGTCCCGGAGTCAGGAGGAAAAGTGTCAGCGGGGCCTTGCTGCCTCTCCGCCGCCAAAATTTTATTTAAGATTTTGGCTGTGGCGGCAGCACCCAGGGCAGGGTGCTTGTGGGGTAGTACCCAACTGCCCTGAACTTAGAACTGCCACTGCTGGGAAGCCCATTTCAAAAAAGATATAGTAGAAATAGAAAAGGTAAAAAGAAGGTCAGTAAAAACGATAAAGGGCATGGAACGACTCGTATACAAAGAAAGACTTGATAAATTAGTGCTCTTCTTCTGCTTGGAAAACAGATGACTGAGAGGGAATACGATAGAAAATGATACAGTTATGAGTGGTGTGGAAGGAGTAAATAGGGAACAGTTATTCAAATTGTACTAGAACTAGGGGACACTCCATAAAACTAACTGGTAAGAGATTTAAAACAAATAAAAGCATGTTGTTTTTTCACTTAGTGCACAATTAACTTGTGGAATTTATTGCCAGAAGAGGCCAATTGCATAGCTGGGTTTAAAAAAGGATAGGATAAGTTTTTGGAGAATAATAGATTATTAACGGCTAGTTTTTAGGGGACATAACTTCTTACTGTTGAGAGCTAGGAGTGAACAACACGGAATGGATTAGCCATTGGGACTTTTCCCAAGCAAGTGAGATTGGCCACTTATGGAGACCGGATGCTGGACCATTAGTCTGCCTCAGTAAGTAACTCTTATGTTCTTATCTAGCTTAGTATCCTCTGTCTCTGAGAATAAAAGAGGGGGAAAATATAAGAAAGAGGCATTTATGCCTATTCTGAGGATGTCAGATTCTATGACTGCCATTCTGGCAACAAATTCAAAATTAAACCAATATACAAAAATTACATCTCTGTACAATACATAGATCAATGTCTGATATGCATTTTTGTACTGTGTGCAAGGTCCATTTTAGAAGGTCTGAAGTGGTTGAACCTACAGCCTTGGTTGTGTTCCAGCAATAGCTGTTAGATTAGGATAGTTTTGTCCCAGCACCCCAGAAGAAGACAAGCACATACAGATTATGGATTTTAAAGGCTGCACTCTTTATTCAAATCAGAACAATTGAATCATGAGAGGGTACAACCTCCAGGGTCCAGTCAAACAGGATTAACTACTATAAAAAGGAGCCTGATGTTCTCTCAGTACTGCCTCTAATACTAATTAACTGCCCTAAGTTGCTCTGGCTCCAGCCATCCAGCTGGTTGAGAAGGCATCATATCCGTATAGTGACCTAAAGCAGAAGGGGAGGCGATGTCCCACTCGGGACCGCCTCTGTCCTCGGGTGGATTGCTCAACCCTCTCTCCTTGGCCTTGGGCGAAACCTGGCCGCCCCTGCTATTGCTTTCCCCTGCAGCCCCATCTCTTAAGGACATATCTTCAATAACATTCTAATCAAAACAACATTAACAGACCTATTGAACCCCTGCCAAAGAGATCGACAAGTTTCTAAATAATTAACTCCAGCCCATTTCCAACCTTTGCCAATTATTTGACTTAGTGTGAGGAAGGTGAAAAACTATCAAATGCGTGGCCAATGTGGGTTTGGTAGAAAAAATTCCTTCCCGGCCCACATAACGGGTGACCAGCATGGACCATAGTGTCATATAATTTTATTTATTTATTTATTTATTTATTTTATTTAATAGATTTATACCCCGCCCCTCCTGCTAAAGCAGCCCAGGGCGGCTTCCAACATAAAAACACAATTAAAACAATTTAAAACATCCAGTAACTAATATTAAAACAGGGCTAAATATAACAAATATATAATAAATAATGGGTAGATAATGGGTAAGGTGGGGGAGCTAAAAACTCCTCACCCTACCCTCCCACCCTCCCCAAAGACCTGGGTGAACAGCCAGGTTTTGCAGCTTCACCGGAATGTCAACAGGCTATAATGGGGTGAGTGGGTGAGTGGGTGCTTCTGCCTTCCAGCAGCTCCTTGGGTGAACTGACTGCATCACCCAGGCACACAAAATGGCACCCACAAGTCACGTGGCACAAGACCTGCCTTTGCGGCAAAAGGCTAGGTTGCCCCAGCAACCCTTGTCTGCAACTCAGCTCCCACTGCACAGTGCAGCCTTTTTGCTTGCCCCCTTCCTCTAATGGGGGTGGGACAAAGCCCCCCTTCTCCCAGATAGTGCTGCCCGTGTGCAGGCAGACTTTTTTGGGGGGGGGGGGGGGGGCAATTGTCTTTTAGGAATTGTTGGGGTTGTAATTCTGACCTGACTTATGCGGATGTAAATCAGGACTCACCCTATTGATATAAGAAGCTGCTTAACTGAGTCAGACCAATGGTCCATCTTAGTCCAGTATTGTCACAACCTGACACGGCAGTAGGGTTTCAAATCAGGCTCTCCGGGGTCTCTGGCAGCGGCCTCACCGAGGCATGCTACCTGAGACCCTCCAGGATCTCCAGCAGGGGCCTCACCCAGGCGTGCTACCCGAGACCCTCCAGGATCTCCAGCAGGGACCTCACCCAGGCATGCTACCCGAGACCCTCCAGGATCTCCAGCAGGGGCCTTACCCAGGCATGCTACTAGAGATCCTGAATTTGAGATGCTGGGGATTGAACGTTCAAAGCATGCACTCTACCACCTGAGCGCACGTCAATGGATGTAATGCACTGATGTAAAACTGGTGTGACTGAAGAATCTAAATCTGTGTGTCACTTCATACTCCTAGATGAGTATACTATAACACATTTAAAACGTCAACAGATATTCTCTTTACCATCTTATTAACATTGGGTATTTTCAGACATGACGTTGGCCGTTGGCCCCGTACCGGCACCAACGGCTTCGTTCCCCGCCGGGGTCACCCCGTAACGGCACAACAGATGTGCCGGGGGGACCCCAGTGGGGAAAATGGGCGGGGCCGGGGCCGCGCGGCACAACGTGCGGCCGCGCGGCCCCGCCCCCTCCACGCACCCCGCCGCCTGCCCTCCAAGGAGATGGGCGGGCGGCAGGGCCAATGCATCCGCCGTGTCCAGCCGATCGGGCCGTGGCACGCGGCCAGATGTTACTTTTCCTTGGCCACGGCCCGGGGTCCATTTGACCACGCTTCCCGGGACCTTCCCCCGGCTAGCCCGGGAAGCGTGGTTCAAACGAACCCCATGTGCCGATTGACTGTGGCCAACATCTGGCGCGCCGTGAACAGACGTACGGGACACGGTGACCACAGGTGGGTATTCACCGTGGTTCACCGTGTTCGCGTAACGTCTGAAGACACCCATTGTTAGAGTGCAATATTTTCTCTTTAAGGCAGATTTAGAGATTAAATTTTGTGCCTCTTGACATCTAGGTTTGATTATTGTAATTTTCTGTTTGCTTTACTCCCTGCTAAATTGATCTAGCATATGCAAAGTGCAGCTGAATCTTGCTAGCATTCAGTTATAATTTTAATATCTGTATCATACTCATTCAATGCCTAGACTTTTCAGTTGATAGGTACAATTACTTTTAAACCCACATGGTATCTTTAGCTGAGAAGTATGGTAACAGTTTGATATATTTTAGAAAATTCCCTTAATACATCTACCCAACACATTTAAACTACTATAGTTAACCCACTAATTTCTATTCCAGGTCTTTTGCAATATCAATTGCATTCTGGTATAGCACTTTAGGAATAAGTACTAAGTAGCTGTCCAGACCAATAAATTTAATTTATTATTAAAGCTACTAATTCTTCACAAATTGAATGCTCCCAGAAATCAGTGACAAAATAAAGCTGGAGTATATATTAAATTTTGTATTTTAAGATATTATTAACTTTATGGATAGCACTCCAAATATCCAAATGCTGTTCACAAACAAGGCAGACCACATGTTCACGTATTCAGTTATTTACAGTCTGGAATGGATACTTCATACTGCTCAACAGGCAATTGGTGAGCTACCCATGGGCATACCCACACTTGGACTATTAGATTGTGTGGTTTTTTAAAAAAAAACATTTTCAGTAAAACTTTTCAGTTCAATATTTTTTCAGTTTTCAAAATCTCAATTTTTAAAACTAAAAAGCATATCAAACATTTTAACAACCCTAAAAAGTTTGACTAAAATTGTTTTTTATTAAAATTATTGAATTTTGACCCCAAATAATTTATTTAGAACAGTATTTTTGGTGAAAAGGTTTTTTTAGTTGTTGAAGAAATGGTTTGCTCCTCCATGATTGTCCTTGAATTTCCAGAAGCTAAAGATTAATGTCCTAAACATTGGTGTATTCAACTTAGGAGAAGAATCACTGGCTAAGTGGTAATTCTGATGTATCTTGTTATTGGCTTCCCATCCCATTAAATACATGATTTAATGTGATATACTGTCTCTTTAAAAATCTGGTAACTCTGCGCTTATCCCAGAAAGAGTTCAACTTCCTGTTCCTATGCTTTTTGCAGAACAATAAAGTAGTAACCAAAGATGTTTGTGATGTAATTAGCTCCCCTTCCTCATCCTTTTTTTTTCACTATAAGACCATAAAACATGACACTGGAGAGTTTGTACTCTTATCCAGGGTTTCAAATATCAGTGAAATGCATGTCCTTTCAGCCAGATCATGTAATGATGAAACCTCCCACCAGAGTAGAAAGGTAACCCAAGGTTTGATGGAACAATTTTACTAGCTCCAACAGCCCTGCTGGTTTATACCATTTGGAAATCTGGCTATTTCCTTGCTGGCCCAATAATTGTAAAACTGAAATTTTGAAAATCTGTCAAGAATACTTTTAATGCACACATTACTAAAGAATTCAGGTATAAAAATAAAACGACTATACTATACACCATACTACTGTGGTTGCATTTTTATGGGAAAGTATGTGCTAGAATGCCATTGATTTGGGAATCTTCTTTAAATAAAATGTTTTATTTAAAGGAATGTTCATATTTAATGTGTAAGTATTTTACTTAATAAATAACTTGTTATGAATACTTAATACGAAACCTTATAGGCCATACATGCAAATTATTTCACATTCTTTTTTTTTAATTAGCACTGGAGGTACAACATTTGCAATTAACTCGACTGGAGTAATTTACATTCAAAAGGAAGGACGTGAGCTTGGGCTTTTTGTCATTATAAAGAATTAACTGGGAGACATTATGGAGCCACACTAGTGGCTCCTGGAATCCAAACAACCTCTGCATCTGCAGAGTGGCGCAGCATTGTGCCAAGCCCATAAGTCGCGTACAGTTTCAGTGGGAATTTATTTATTTATTTTATTTATTCAAAATTTATATCCCGCCCCTCCTGCCCCCAGGACAGCCCGGGGCGGCGAACAACATTCAATAAAAACAATATAAATTTTTTAAAAACAATTTAAAAATACAATATGTGGGGAAACCCCAACCCCCCCCACCCCTACCCCTTGCCAAAAGCCTGACGGAACAGCCAGGTCTTACATGCATGCCAAAACAGCAGGAGAGTGGGAGCCAACCGAACCTCCTCCGGGAGCGAATTCCACAGCACAGGGGTGGCCACCAAAAAAATCTAACATTGGTGGCCACACACCTCGCCCAGGGAACCTCCAAAAAGGCTCCCACGGACGCTCTCAAGGGTTGCACGGGCACATGGGGAGTGAGGCGGTCCCGCAGATAAGCAGGGCCCAGGCCGTGAAGGGCTTTAAAGGTTAAAACCAGCACCTTGAACCTGGCCCGGTACTTTATAGGCAGCCAGTGCAGAGCCCGGAGCCCTGGTGTCATGCGCTCCCTGCGACCCGCCCCCATAAGGAGACGGGCTGCAGAATTCTGCACCAGCTGCAGCCTCCGAACCAGCTTCTCGAGCAGCCCCACGTAGAGCGCGTTGCAGTAATCCAGCCTCGAGGTGATGAAGGCATGGATGACAGTGGCGAGGTTGGAGTCTGAGAGATACGGCCGAAGCCGCCGGACAAGATGTAACTGCCGAAACGCACTCCCCGCCACAGCAACAACCTGAGATTCCAGGCTGAGCTGTGAATCAAGGAGCACACCCAGACTCCTCACTTGAGAGACCATGGGAGGGCGAACCCCCCAACAAAAGGAGATTCAACCACCCCCAGGTCCCCCAAGCCCTCACCCACCAACATCACCTCCATCTTGTCTGAATTCAATTGCAGATGGCTCAACCTCATCCAAGCCCCCACAGCTGACAGGCATTGGGAAAATAAGGAGACTGCATGGCCTGGGTCGATGAAAAAGGAGAGGTAGAGCTGAGTGTCATCAGCATACTGATGAAACTGCATGCCCTGAAACCCCCTCATGATCTCCCCTAATGGCTGCATATAGATGTTAAACAAGAGGGGGGACAGAATGGCACCCTGTGGGACTCCACACGTGAGGTCCTGGGGGGAAGACGTACACTCCCCCAAGACTACCAAGTGAGTTCTCCCGGACAGGAATGAAAAAAACCAATCCCAAACCATTCCGCCAATTCTGGCACAGTCCCGCAGGTGAGTCACCAACACCTCATGATTGACTGTGTTGAACGCAGCCGAAAGGTCTAGCAGGACCAGTAAGGTCTGACAACCGTGGTCCAGTGCCAGATGGAGATTGTCAACCAAGGTCACCAATGCCGTCTCCGTACCATACCCAGGCCAAAACCCAGACTTGGAGGGATCAAGGAAACCGGTGCGGTCCAGATGTTCCTGGAGCTGTCGTGCCACAGCCCTTTCAATAACCTTCCCTAAAAAGGGAAGGTTAGAGACCGGCCAATAACTGGCAGGAGCATCAGTGTCAAGAGATGGTTTCTTGAGCAGGGGTCTAACCACAGCCTCCTTTAGGCAATCAGGCACCCTGTCCTCCCAAAGGGAGGCACTAACCACCCCAGCCAGCAACGGCCGTAGCGTCTCCTGGCTAGCTGGGATAGGAATGGGATAGGAAGCTAATAATAGGAAACATCAGAAGGACACCACAAGCAGAGATGGAAGCACAAGCTGAATTAGGTAGTGGTTATGTTGTATCTGCTAACTGTTGTCAGGTACAGTATACCTGAATCTCAACATTGATAGCTCTAACGGTTGTATGTGCACGCTCATGATGTAACTACCCCTTTTGTGGAAACCTCGTGGGGTCTTTTGAAGAGGTGGGAAACTTCAGGCCCAGGGGCCAAATACAACCTGTGGCTAGTTTTTATTTGGCCCCTTTCTAGTTCCTGGATTTGCCCCAGGATCCAATTCCTGCCCCCAAGCACTGAAAGACTTAGCTCAAGGTAAGGGAGCAGGGATGAGGGCATGCACCCGAGGACAGGGGACAGATCCATGATCAGGACCCTCTTGCTGAGTGCACCCCTTCAGCCCCTCCTTCTTTGCCCCAACTTCTCTGTGGCCCTCAAAGCTTGTACTAATTTTTAAAGTGGCCCTGGTAGGGATAAGGCTTACAGTACTGAGCATGCACTTGATTCCTTCTAAATAGAGAGCCAGTGTGGTGTAGTGAATAAGCTACTAGACGTGGACCTGCCATGGCAGGGGGAGTGCGTGGGGGCTGCCTCCTCCCCCCCCAGCCAAGACAACACCTGCCACAGTTCCCTGCCCTCCTCCCACAGTGCAGTCCAGATGGGGAGAGTTTAATCTTTCCCCAGCTCTTAGAATGGATGCCCGATTCAGGAGTCTTGGAGACCTTGAGCCAGGTTATGGTCAAACCAACCCCAGCCCCAAGACCCAACCTCACCTCTAGACATAGCCACACACACACCCCAGCACATCCATTGTGTGTTCTTGGCGGGGGTGGGGCAGGAGGAGGGACTTGACTTGGGGGAAGCAGCATGAGAAGGACCTAGGGGCAAAGTCCGTCCCTGGCAGGGAGGGAGCTGCGGAAGCACTGCAAGTGCAGATGGCTTCAGCGCATCTACCCCTAGGATCAGAGTTTGCAGCGGAGGTGGGGGCAGGATGAGAGGAGTCAGAGGTGTGTGAGGAAGGAGCCAGGGAGGTGCTACAGGGGTGGGCAGCTTCAGCACCTCTCCTCCAGCCTCAGAGTTGCAGTGGAGATTCAGGAACAGACACAAGCAGCATTGATTGCATAAGCAGCATTTCAAGCAGACAGCCAAGCCCCCACCCCCCAACCTGGCAGAGCAACTGGTTATGTAACGCATGCAAATAGTGAAACCCTAACTGCAGTATGGGCCATGGAGCCTCCTGGGGGAGGGAGATAACTAGCTCATTAATATATAAATATGTAAAACGTAACTGGTTATCTACTACTACAAGTTCTCTACTCTTTTTGGGGGGAATGGCATATATTGTCTTCATGATCATCTCTGCAGAAAATATATTGTCGTTTCTGAAACATCATGTAACCAAACATAGATGTCATACAATCTCTTGCCATCTTTATACTTCCTGAAATCACTCTCAGGAGTTTGGATTGTGTTGTAAAAAAACCCCAAAGAAATTAGACAAAAAAAAACACTACAGTTTAAAAACCGAGTTCGGGTTTGGTCGTTCGGTTTGAAAACCGAGTTCGGATTTGGTCGTTCAGTTCGGCAGAGTTCGGTGCCTGCTTCTTGATACTGTAGGATGACCGTTCCCTGTGAGTGGAATGATGGCCCCAGAACCCTGATGGTGGGTTCTGGGACAGGAGTGGCAGCTTCTGGATGACATGGAACAACAGTCCTCCCTGCCTGTAATGTAGGCCCCAGAACCTTGACAGTGGGTCCAGGGGCTGGAGTGGCTGCTTCTTAATGCAGTGGAATAACAGCTCCCCATGAGCAGAATGACGGCCTCAGAAACCTGACAGTGGGTCCTGGAACTAGAGTGGCAGCTTCTAGATGATGTGGATGGACAGCCCTCCCTGCCTTTAACATAGGCCCCAGAACCATGATGGTGGGTCCTGGGGCTGGAGAGGCTGATTCTTGAAGTGGTGGAATGACAACTCCCCGTGAGTGGAATGACGGCCCCAGCACTGTGAGGGTGGGTCCTGGGACTAGAGTGGCAGCTGGTGGATGACATGGATGGATAGCCCTCCCTGTCTGGAATGTAGGCCCCAGAACCCTGATGGTGGGTCGTGGGGCTGGAGTGGCTGCTTCTTGATACAGTAGGATGACAGTTCCCTGTGAGCAGAATGACGGTCCCAAAACCATGAGGGTGGGTCCTGGGGCTAGAGTGGCAGCTTCTGGGTGAAGTTGAATGACAGCCCTCCCTGCCTGGAATGTAGGCCCCGGAACCCTGATGGTAGGTCCTGGGGCTGGAGTGGCTGTGTTTCTTGATGCGGTGGAATGACAGCTCCCTGTGAGTGGAGCCCCCACTTTCAGAGCTGCTAGCCCTAGCAGAATCAGCTGAGCTCAGCTCAGCTGTAGCCCTGCAGTGGAGGGGGGGAGGGAGGGGGAGAAAGTCTCTCCCCTCCCTCCACCCACCCCCACCCACCCCTCACCGCTTGCCGCTGGCCCCATATGCCCCGGCCCAGGTAGCCAGGATTCGGAACAGAAGGTTGCTACCTTGTAAACAAGGTTCTTTGAGATGGGCTAAACATTCCCACAAATAGATTTGCGCTTGCGGGCCCTTCTCTTACCAGCAGATACCAAGCTCACTAGTTTGAAAAAACCATGTGACGGTCTTGAGCCCCCACAGTATATAAAGTACCTGCCCGCCCAAACCCAACAGTTCTTTCCAACCCTGAGCGTGCAGGAAGAAAATTCCTTGCGGATTCAGAAGGGTGGGTGTTTGTGAGAATGTTCGGAGCCATCTCGAAGAACCTTGTTTACAAGGTAGCAATCTTCTGTTCTTCTTCAAGTGGCTCCTCACATTCTCACAAATTGGTTTGTGCTTGCACGCCCTTCACTTACCAGCACATACCAAGCTCACTAATTTAAAAAACACGTGACGTTCACGTGCCCCCACACTATATAAGGTACCTTCCCACCTAAACCCAACAGTTCCTTCCAATCCTAAGCGATTAGAAAGAAAATTCCATGCGGGGTCGAAAGGGTGGGTATTTGTGAGAATGTTCATAGCCATCTCAAAGAACCTTGTTTATAAGGTAACAACCTTCTGTTCTTGCAGTGGCTCCTCACATTCTCACAAATGGGACAGTACCAAGCCTAGATCAAGGCGATGGGGGAATTTTCTTATAGAATAAAAACAATATACCTCTGCAAGCAAAAAGTATGTAAGTTTATTCTGTTAACTTTGCTTAGTTTAAAAGTTCCTCTTTTTTTTTTTAAACGACAAAACTTTTGCAAGTAAAATAGATTATTATGTCTTAATTACATAATTCAATATAGATACTCCCAGAGAGGTGTCAGATTCAGAATTGAGATGTAAAGAATAATGCTTAGTAAATGTATGCGGGGAACTCCAGGTTGCAGTCCTGCAGATCTCAGAAGGAGAGATGTTGCAAAATGATACTGTAGAAACACCGAGACCTCTGAGTGAATGAGCCTTTAAATAAGGCTGGGGTGGACTTCCTACCTGCTCATAGGGAAAGGAGATCAAATGCACTAACCATTTTGAGATAGTTTGGGTTGAAACCTTTTGCCCTAACTTGGGAAGGGGAGAGGAACAAATTGTCAGTCCGTCTGCAGTGCTGGGTCTTGTCTAAATAGAGCAGGACCGCTCTCCTAACATCCAAAGTGTGAAATATGGCTAAGATTTCTGACTCATGAGGTGGAGGGAGGAATACTGGGAGGACAATATTTGTGCCATATGAAATCTGGACACCATTTTAGGGATAAACGACGGATGGAGAGAGATCTCTATCCTGTCGGGGAAGACTGAGAAGTAAGGCTCCTTGATAGATATAGCAGCTCACCCGCCTAAGGGATGTGATGGCAACCAAAAGGCAGTCTTCAGAGACCAGTGGAACAGGTCACATTGTTCTGCAGGTTCAAAAGGGTGTTTTGTCAGTTGTTCTAGAACAAGGTTCAGATCCCACTGAGAAACAGGGTGTTTGTGAGGGGCAATCCAAAACTCCGCTGCCAAGGTTATTCACTCTGCCTGTCACTTCGACCATCTGCAGCCTCTCCTCTTCTCTCTTCACTGGCTCCCCCTTCCTGAACGTATCCTGTTTAAACTCCTGGTATTCACGTTCAAAGCGCTCCATGACCAAGCTCCCCCTTACCTCTCGGACCTAATCTCCCTACGTACTCCTGCATGCGCTCTCCGCTCTTCCTCTGTCCCCTCCCTCACTCTCCCTCGTTTCTCCTGCTCACCTAACCGCCTTCGACCCTTCTCCCTCGCTGTCCCCCCATGCCTGGAACTCCCTTCCTACCCACATCCGCCTTGCCCCCTCCCTCCGCTCCTTCAAATCCCTCAGCAAGACTCACTTTTTCCTCGCCACCTTTCCCAATGCCTGCTAGTCGTTCCCCGTATACATACTGTCTGCCCTCCTCTGCAGACTGCTGCATCCAACCTGATTGTAACCAAGCCAAGCATACGCACCTGAGACTTCACAGCCGCTTGAATGTTTGTTTGTCTTCTCCCCTGTCTCTCCCACTGTCCCCTCTCCTGTCTCCCCCTCCTTGTCTTTTAGATTGTAAGCCACAGGCAGGGACAGGTCTATTTCTATGTTCTGTACAGCACCAGGTCACATTACAGGCGCTATATAAATGTTTATAATAATAATAGTAATAATAATAATAATGTAATTAATAAATAATTAGTCCCTTAAGAAACTTTTTTACCAGAGGGTGACCAAAAAGGGATTGGGAATTTGGGAGGGCAACACGCTCGGCTTTTGCTGAGAGATACACTCTTATAGAAGAGTGTGCAAGGCCCTTCTCAGCCAGGTCCAACAAGTATTGAAGGACTAGTGGCACGGTTACCTGATCTACTGAGATGGATCTCCCAGATAACCAATAGGAGAATCTCCTCCATTGGGAATCACATGATCTTTTAGTAGATTGTTTCAAATCACTATCCAGCACCAGATTTAATTTAAGAACAATTTGGGATGGACAATTTAAGAACCCACCTGAAGCAGGGTCAATGGTATGCAGTTATTGATCTAAAAGATGCTTATTTTCATGTTAGATTGCATACCTCCTGTAGAAGATTCTTCCGTTTCACCCATGACTCCATGCATTTTCAGTTTTGTTCATTACCATTTGGACTCTCCTCGGCCCCTAGGGTCTTTACTAAGGTTATGGCCCCAGTCATAGCTTTCCTTCGTAAGCAGGGCATTGCCATTTTCCCCTACCTAAATGACTGGTTACTGGTTGCTAATACCCCAGACACCTTAAATGCCAACCTTCGCTTCACTCTAGATCTATGCGTAAAGCTGGGACTAACTATAAACGTACAGAAGTCCTGCCTGTCTCCTAAATGTCTTGTTGAAAAAGACATTTGTTCTGTTATTACTATATATGAACACTTTTGCTTGATTATTTTCATTTGTTTTGACTATTACTGCCAAATTCTTGCAAAAAATCAATAATGCCCTGCCCTCCATCTCCTCCTGTTCCCTCCCTGTATTGGCAGGAGGGGAAACTGGGAGAGGGGGCTAGATGAGGGGGTACTTTGGCATGTTTTCTCAATTCAGTTCAATTCAACTTTAATTTATACCACGCTCTCTCCCGCAAATGTGGCTCGTGGCGGCTTACACAGCAATTAACAAAGTCAATACAATGCAAACAAACAATCAATAAACAATAAACAAAGTCAATACAATTGCCCCACCCCCCATAATCTAATTTAATATAATCCATTTTACCAATCTAATTTAAACCATCTAATCCATCATTTCCAATCGTCCCCCCACCCTGCTGCCACCAGGGGGAGGGTCCTCACCACCCCATCCCCTCCTGCTCTCACCAGGGGGGAGGGTTCATTTACAACAGTCCCCAAACAATAATAATACAAAATTTTTAATAATCAACAAGTTCATTAATCATCCATTATAGGACACGGCTACAATATACCATACACATCATCCCCTATTCACATACTACAGTACCCCCATAACTACAGTATACAATATGTTGGGGGTGGCTTAAGCAAGGGGGTGGATTGATCTGTGAGACAAGTGGCAAGGGGGTTCTATGTGTGGGAAGCTAAGGAGTAAAAAGTGCTGGGACTAAAAAGGGCCCAAGGCATGTGTGTAGATATGATGGACATTTATGCAAAATATGCAAATTTGTGTGCTTGCATAAATGGGTGTGGCCTAATTATGCAAATCAGGCCCCGAACCCAGATTTCGCACATGGCCCCACAAACCCTGGGGCCGGCCCTGCACCCATAGCTGCACAAATTCCAGTGGCACCACCCACTTCCTTAAATCGAGCTTTACTGGCCTTGAGAAAAGTGACCTAAAATGATTTTCTCACAAATTAGGAGATAAACTAGGAAGATGCTGTGCCTTTCCAAGCTTCCCTCATTAATTTCCAAAATCTCCTGGAGTCATTTTGCCTGGCCGCCTGTAAAAGTTCACTCCAATCTTGCCTCTGTGCTGCCAACTGTTTGGCTGCAAGAGTTGACTTATAGAGCCTTCTACTAATTTGGAGGGATTCTCTATTTTCTCTAGAGGGAAGATTTTTCACTACTTTTTACTTCCGCAAGTTTGATCTCAAAACCCAACATTCTTCATCGAACCACCTTAAGGGGGGGATCAGTGGTCTTATTACCATGTTTGCCTGTGACCAGTAGTGGGGTTATCAAGCCCACTATGTTGTCAAAAACAGCTACTTTATCTGCTGAAGGGCAGAGGAGATCTTGGCAGAGGCCAAGCATTAGATCTGATCCTATCAATTCCACAAAAGCCTCCTCTGTCTTCACCAACCATTTTTCCGCACCAATACTATGGCCTGGTCCTTCTGTTCATCAGGATGTTTACCTCTTATACTACTCCCTAAGATCACACCACCTTTACTGGGGTTACAGATAGTGAAGATTAAAGGAAAATGTTCCATCATGTATTGTGGAACCACCTGTAATTCTATCACTGCAAATAAAAGGAAGTTGAGATCATGAAGAAATCCAGAACACTGGACCCCTGCGGAGAATGGTAAGTGAAATTTCCTCCCACATTACCATTGAACAGCCCATTAAGGACTGTCAGATTCCACTTTTCGATAAGATTTTGTAGTCTAGCAGCTCTACTGCTTATTATTACATCTCTTGAAGACCTGATGTTATTTACCGGAGGGATCAAAAGGAGGCCTGACAACTCCAAATTTAATTCCCCACTTGGGTTTCCCAGCCTGGTATTAAAATCCACCACCCCCCAATAATACTCTGGCCTGCGGGAATTTCCCCAAAGCCTCTTGTATTATATCATTCATTATTCCCCAAATTTCTGAATTATAGTAAGGGTAAAAGTTGGGGGGGACGTATGCCGTGATCAACAACAATTCGAAGTCTCTATATAGACTAACATGCCAAATAACAAAAAAAACTAAAAATGAAGTGACCAGGGACATTTTAGTGCCCCCGCTATCCTTAATTAGAAGAGCCAATCCACCACTAGACCTTTGTTGGCCGAGGGTACTGCATTTATACAGGAAGAAGTGAAGCCGGGGAGCATGCAGGTCTCTTGCAGAATAATTAGATGGTACTTTTTAATAAAAAGACAAAATCCGGATCCCTAATACGTTGCCACCATCCAGTAATATTCCAGTTTAAGACCTTTAATACCCAAAACTGGCTAGATGTATGTCAATTTCAAGTTCCCTCAGACTCATGTACCAAGACTGGACTTTCCTGTGGCTTACTTTTGGCAAGTTGTGAGTTAGTACTAGAGCTGCCCTTCTCCTTAGTACGTGCGGGCCTTTGCTCCGTTGGTTAAGAAATTCTTTTCCCTCCAGCCTGCTCTACTTCTTCCTTATCTAAGGCAACTACCTTACTTTCTATCAATGTCTCCGATAAGGAAAAGTGCTATGCTATTGGCCCTTGTCTACTCAAACCATGTTTGCATCTTTAGCTTAGTGGGCTTGCCACCGATAGATCAGAGAATTCTATGGAAGCAGAGAAAAACCGCTTATGCCCAGTGGATGACACTGTTGGGGTTGAGGCTGAAAGGGTAGCTTTCCTAAAACTGGAGCTCCTAGGATTACCTAGCTGTGAAGATTGAGGAGATACTTTCTTTATTAATTCTAGTTTCTCATGAAGTTTTCCCATATTCCCTATAAATAGGAATTGCTCAGCCATCAGCCCTTCATCCAGCCCCTGTAAGGAATTTCCCTTCTCAAGTTTGTCAATTGAATGTCTAGCCTCCGCCTGAGGTTGAAATTCCATCCGATGCTCTTCTGACAGGTCAATCAGAACTCTAGATTCCCTTTCATTAATTATTACTGTTGACTTATCTGGTGTATTTGATATAAATGCATCCTGTTCCTTTCTATACATCAGTAAGGGTTGGTCCAAATGTTTTACTTTTCCTTTGCTGGCTATCCCAGCTTTGGTCCCAACCGAGCAAGGGGCCATAAATGCCTCTTTACTTATCGCATATGCCTTTGCTATGAACACAGCTCTCGAGTTCAACAAAACTTCATGATTAAAAATTTCTGCTATGATGCTTTGAGATCTGAAGGTCACCCTTATTGTCCAACGGCCCCTTGTTCTGCACAAATGGTCCATTGCGATAATATCTTTCCCAGTAACCGGGGTATGTAGCAATACTCTTAAATGCTCTGCCACATCCAGTGGGGTATACCAAAATGGTAAGTTCCCAGATGGAAGCAGCAGAACCATAAATACCACAGCACCGGGAATAAGGCTAAAGGAATCCCCTCCCTCCTGTGGGGCAAGTTCCTTCCCACAAACTTGCAATACACCCAGACCATTCCCAGCTATTAGGAATACACCCACCCCATCTCCGTGGGGAGTCTGCAGGTTTTGTCTGTCTGTGTCTTGCTGCACTTGGCCCTCTACTTCCCCAAGCGGTGTCTTCTGGTCTCCCTGGATGGGGACTAATTTATCAAATTTATTAAGCCTATTTATCTGGGAAAAAACATGGCAAACAGTATGCATGGTGAGTTGCACATGCTCAGCAAGGAGACCTGCCAGGATGTTGCCTTGAAATATTTCTCCCTTTAGAGGGGAATGATCAGTAAAATCAGATCCCAAACTCTCCTCCCTCTGATCTATCACCTGATTTGTGATCCCAATTAAAGGGAAGCAGTTTGTTGAAATATTGTCTGGTAGATTTGACAATGGTGCATATCGGTTACTAGTACGCATCTGCCCCTCTGGTAGTCCGGAGGTGCATTCTGGGACACCTGCGGGGGAATCAAGAAGTAGTCAATTTTCCGCTGCCTGGAGGTCTTTGATGGCGGGGGGGGGAAGCTGATGCCGTCTCAGTACGGGATCTTTTAACGGCCAACATTTCCACAGCTACACCTCAACTGGCCGCCTTAAGTCCTGGATGTTTACAACATATCTCCCCCCTCCATGCCAGCCAGCTCCTCCACAGATGCAGTTACTCAACCAAGTGATGGGAGGGGGGCTCCTACGCTCCGGCAGCTCCTACAGGTGGCTCCCAAGGGCAAAACCCTTGTGCTCTCACCCTTTGGCTCATGCCGAGGCTCGCACCAAAGTTCACTGGCTCCTTTTCAGCTGACAGGCTGTGGACTCCGCCCCCTCTCCCCAGCTTCCGCACTCTCTGGCAGGTGAGGCAAGTCTCTCGGGAACCCCACTGTGGGCAGTGACTCACTCGACACACCCCTCTCCCCCAGCTCCACGCCTGACTGGCCACTGCAGTCGGGAACCCGCTGGCATCCAATGCCCCTGCCTACCCATGTAGCAGTACAGTGCTGTGGCATCATTTAAGGTGCTTCACCATGGCAATTGTGCCAAGGTTGGTGAGCACCTGCCCACGTTTCACCACCTTCTAGTACAAAGTGCACTTCACCTCCCTGGGATCATCCGCCTGCACCAACTGAAAATTCACCCAGATGGAGGATTTTATGCCCCCTCCTGCCTTCTGGCCAACACCAGGTGACACACCACTGGCAGCGCTGCTGGGAGGGGCAGAACATGGTGGTGACACAGCTCTCGGAGGGCAGCCATCGCCTCAGATCCTCCAAACATCTCCTCCATGGGACTAGTGTCTGCCTCGCTGTCCCCAATCTGAGTGATGTCCCCCAGCGAAGGGGGGTACTGAGACCCTGAGGCTGATGGACTACCCACCATGCTGCTGCCACTCTCCCTGTGCCCTCTATAGCTGCTGCTGCTGCTGCTGCTGCTGCTGCTACTGCTGCTCCTCTCCCTGCTGCCATTGCCCAGGGATTGAGCCCTGCCTCTAGCAGCCAGAGTGGGATCCACCAGCCCTGGACTGCTGGGGATCACCTCAATAATGGGGGACGATGGTGGCCCATGGTGAACATCAGACCCTGCCCCTGAAGCACCTATTCCTGCAGCCGCAGCCTCCTGGACTTCAGGCCTTCCAGTGCCCTGCATGGCAGTGGAGGACACTGGCAGAAGGCGCTGCCGAACCAGCCCCCGGCTAGTGCCACTGCTGGGAGCCTCGGAAACCTGTCGTCCAAAATCAGGCCTGTGGAGTTTGGGGTGTGGTGATGGTCTCGAGCTGCTGCCTGCTGCCACTCCACTAGCACAGCCCCTACCACCTCTGCCACGTGCCCCATTGTCCGCCTTATGGGCAGCAGACTGGCCTCTCCTGCTTCCTTTCTCCATTTTTCCTTCCCAAATTATGCAGAGAAAGATTTTATATATTTTGTAATTATTTATTCAGAATTTGAATATTATATATACTACACTAACTCTAACTGCTATTAACTACTATTCTAAAATCTATGGAACTAAATGGAATATTATATCTACAAAGGCTTAGTCCTACAAACACACTATAAAATATTAAAACTGAGTAACTACAACACACTATCTCTATCTATCTTTATAACTAAGCTAACTCCTCTATCTATCTATCTATCTATCTATCTATCCACACACATACACACACACAGGATGGGGGGGACACAGACAGCTCACAACAAACAACACAGGGAGGGGTACAAAACTGAAATGAAACCTAAATCAATCTATTCCTACTCTAAATAAATCCAAAAACAAGGGAAGGGAATCAGGGATGGAATATATACAGGGAGGAGGGAAGGATTCAATGGAGGGTAGGGAGAAAGAACACAGGGAGGGGTAAAAAATAAAAATAACACCTAAATCTATCTAATCTAATCTAAATAAATGAAACTATGGAGGTAAATGTGTGAGAATGGGTGAAATAGGAGGATGGCAATGGATTGGATGAAACACAAACTGCTGGGAGAGGGAGACTTCTGAAAATGCCTGCTGACAGGATCAGTGGCTAGTTCAGAAGGAATTGGAAGGGGGGAGGGCAATGACATTTGTTACTTGCTGCGCCCACCTTACCACAAGCCCCATTGGCTCTGTGCAGCCTAGCCTGTAGCCAATCGCAGACTGTGAAGCCAGTGGTCTGAGGAAAAAAGGGATGGTGATTGGGCAGGCTGGCTGCTACTCCGAGCCTCTCCACCCCTGGTGTCAGTAAGTCTGCTCCTCCGCTGCCTCCCCCCCTCTCTGGGCCTGCCAGTCACGTTTTTGCTGCCCGACGTCATCCAAACGATACTGAACTGTTCTGACGTTTTCGAGTTTGGATCAAGTTCGGTTCAGTCGCTTCGGGTTTGGTTCAGTCATTCAGTTCGGTCATCTGAACAGGCCGAGTTTGGTCTGAACTCCGAACGTCCGAATCGCGTTCACACATCCCTATTTCTTATGACATTCCTCTCATTATTCCACCAAGTTCCTTCCTGCTGTACTCAATCCATATGGCCTCCTCCCTGTCATTCCACTGTCCCTCCCTGCTGCTTTCATTATTCCACATCCTCTTCCTCCCCCAAACCCAAAGAGGCATCTCTATTGCAACATTTCACAGTTAATGAGATACAATTTAATTTCAAATTAGCATTAATGTTTCCTCCATTCCTTCCATTGACTATTCCATGGAATTCATGTCAATGTCTACCCACATTCTAAATAAACACTTACATAGTATTCCCCCCAACTTTAGTGTTGCCCTCAACCTGCAAAGGAAGAGGATTGGGGCTGAAAGACCAAGGCAAAGTGTGGGTGCATGGAGCCTAAGTTGTAAGCGAGCACAGTATGTGACACCATACAACAACTTCACTGCTTACAAGGTGTGCAAGTTAAGGATTTCAATTGCAATTTCCTGGTTTGTTAAAGTTTACTTGATGTGAATCTGCCTTAACTAGGTTTTTTTAAACCATAGGGTTTTTGTTTGTCTATTTTTTTTAATGAGTAATACTGTCTGTGTGAAAATTAAGTGACATATTGAGTTGGCAAGTGTTGTCTTCTGCATTACCTGGGGATACTTAGTTGTGCCCACAATGGGAAACAAGTTTGGCTTACAATATTTGTATGAACCACACAAGGATCCTTCCACCACTTAGGAAAATGCAGCCCTTGGGTGCCACCATTTACAGTGTAAATAATAATACTAGGGATGTGTGAACGTGGTTTGGAAGTTCCAGGTGTGGCCTGAACTCGGGGTGTTCAGCCCATTTGTGAACACCCTGAATCCAAACCGACCCCCACCCGAACCAGTCGAACAAAGTTCAGGTTCCAAAACCATCTGGGCAGAGACTGGGGACAGGGAGGAACCTGGTTTTCCCTCCCCCCTCCAGGCTGCATGGGTGGAAGGGGCACTAGGGAGCACCTCCCCCCCACCCTCCTAGCCTCATAAAAAAAAAAATTTAACCCCACCCCACCCCACTCCAGGGATCGTCCTACCTGGTGGTGCGAGGGCTCCGGCCCTGGATCCGCCAGTGGCGGCAGGTCTGGCGGCGGACCCAGGGTTGGAGCACCAGCACCACCAGGTAGGTCAGTCTCTGGGTTGGGCAGCGGCGGTGGGTCTGGTGGGTCTGGTGGCAGCGGCGCTCCAGAGCGCTTCAGGCCACTAGTACTAGCCCTTCCGGTTTACAAGGCTGGGCGGGGGGGGAGGTGCTCCCCAGCACCCCTTCCACCCACGCAGCCTGGAAGGGGGAGGGAAACCGCCCCCCTGCCCAAACGGGTTCGCCCCCCCGAACCCATTCAGGCTGAACCGGTCGAGCCTGAACAGTTTTGGATTCAGCTGAACCCCGAACGGACCAAACACCGAACCCCCCGGTGTTCACACATCCCTAAATAATACATAGCTCTACTGCTCGTTGAATTATGCCCTCAGCAACTGTGTAGTGTGTTGGATGTGAATTTTTTCAACAGTTCTCTCCTAATACTGGAATAGCTGGGTCACGGGAGAGTGAAGTGGTGGAATTGTACATAAGGTGCATCAGCAAGACATAAGGGTTGTAGATATCTTGCAAAATCAAGTTTTTAGTCAGTCTCTGACCATAGATAATAATAACTTTACAATCCCAAGAGTAGTGGCATTGTTAATTCACATGATTGTTGAAACATAAAAGAGGAAAATATATACTCGGTATGAAATTCGGTATGAGGCTCTCTAGCTTCATTCACTTAAACTTAACTTTCAACCAGTGGCAGTTTTAATATGGACACTAAATCTGAAATAATGTCTCTCAACATGGGTTTAAATTTCCATGTAAAAACCTAATTCTAGTTTAAAATATCCAGGTTAAGGTTGAAACTGTGTTTATTACATCCTCATTTTCGAGGATTTATTTAACCTGGAATCAAATAAGCCTTGGTTAACATCCGTGTAAACTGCAAATCCAAACTGAGAATAGAGCAAACGTCTTCTCTCCCTAAGAACAGCTCTGTGGTTGTCAGCACTTTCTGGGGTCTGGCCAGGAGATCAGTGTTTTGATTTCTGTTCCCCCAAACCTGGTGCACAGTTTAGTCATGGCATCATTCAAAGACATCTGTAAAGGGGAACAAAAATAGTTGTGGAAGAAGGCAATGGAATTTAGCAGCAAAGCACTATGGGATTTCTAAGTCATCCATGTTAGTCTAAACCCAAATTAACCATGTACACTTTGATCCTGGGTTTATTATTATTCCAAGTTGTAAATGTCTGTGTAAAGAAGAATCCAGGAATTAAGAATCCAGGATTTTAATACAGGTTAGAGTCCATGTAAAAATAGCCAGTCGGTGAAGCTACCTATTCATGTATTTAACTGCTTAAGCTGGTCAGTGTCAGGGTATGGAGGGGGCGGGGCCCACAGGAACAGCAGAGGAGGGGGCAGGGAGTGGCTCGGGGTGCCCAGGAGGTCGCGTTCCCCACAACCTCAGTACCTGTGTCTGTAGAGCCTTCCCCTGCTTGCAGTCTGCTGGGCCAGCAATTTCGTGATGAGAGACAGCTGTAGCACTTTGAGCGCCTGCAGCTGAACTGAGGGCAGGATCTGAAGCAAGGCACATAAAAGGAGGGCCATTGGGCTCTCTCCTTGCTGGTGACCAGAGCCTCTTGGTTCCTGTGATCTGGTCCGTGTGTTGGTATTTGGAGAACCTGTGGTTTGCTAGAATCCCTTCCCATTCCCTGTTCCTGTGTGACGAGTGATGCGTGTGGTGAGTGATTGTGTTTGAGTGGTGTGTGCTTCTGTCTCCCTTGCTGTTGGCCTTTCGTGCCTTCCTGTGTGTGGTTGCCCTACCCCCTCCTCACTTGTTTCCCCTCCTGGGTCCTGTGTGCGTGGAGGATCACTATAATCCAGGGCATGACATCTCCAGTGGGCCCCCTGATGAATGGTGGCTGGTTCAGGTGCCTTGTAGCATACAATTAACCCCACAGTGATACATCATACTGCAGGCTCCTTTAACACTACTAGTGTGCATCTGTGAGCGGGGGTTGTGTACTTGTGTCGTGTGCCCCCTCCTTCAGTCCTGTTTCCCCTTGCTATCCCATATTCCCCACAGTCAGGCTACAGTTCTCAGCATTCCCGGGGAAGTTGAAGGAACAACGTAGAATGCTTCACAAATCAAAGTCCAGTCCTTTTAGGAATTGTGGCCTGTTAAGCTAGCCTGCCTAAAGAGTACCAATTTCCATGCCTAACAGCACATGAGACTGATGTGGCCAGCATCAGCAAACGAAATGGGTTTTCCAATGAATTGGGAGGTCAATGGGAGGCAGCAGTCTAAGGTGAAACTTGAGCTGAAATGAATACGTGCCAAAATGAGCAAACCCATCATATCCAAATGACTTAACCCAAAACAAATAAACTAAGAAATGAAGACTACCTCTCTGATCTTCAGTTGATTACCTGTTTTAATAATTTCACTTGGTTCAGTTCATTTGGTTCGTTCATTCTGCCATTTCCAGTTTTTACCATTCATTTTCCACCACTCATTTTTATTGGGCATTTTCAGACAAGATAGTCCCTGCACACTATATAAGTTACAGGGCACCCATAGGGTTACATTGCAGCCCTGAAACATGTATAGTTGGGGGGGGGGTAGTGGGTAGAGAGTATCTTGTCTGAAAACACCCATTGTTCCTAGTGAAAATGAATGAAAAACCGGAAACAGACAAAATAAACAAACCGAGCAAACCATCCAAAATGAAATTGTGAAAAATTGATTGTCCAAATGTTTTGACAACTGTTTGGGAAGAAAGAAACTGGAGTGGGTAGGTGGGACCGCAAGCAGTTATTCTGCTGCTCGTTTCATCTCTAAGTAGAGCTGCTCTTGATGACTGATTGGAAGCTGCAGTTGATGCAGAATGCGACAGTCCGTCTGCTGTCAGGGCACAGATCACCAGGAGCACGTTATACCAATGCTCTAGAGTCTGCACTGGCTACCAATAGCTTTCTGAGTACAATTCAAGATGCTGGTTTTGACCTATAAAGCCCTAAATAGTCTGGGGCCCAGGTATCTGATAGACTTTCATGTCCCATCACAGCCTCTGTGTTCAGTCAGGAGCACCTTCTTGCAGATACCGTCTGCCTGTGAAGTTTCTACAACAAGGGCATGCAGAGAGGTGTTCTTGGTGGCTGCCCCATGATTATGGAACTCGGCGGGAGGGAATGCACAAGCCAGGATATGCGCGGAGTTCAGCCAGTCTGAAAGCCCCCCCATGCGGCTTTCTGGCACAGAGAGAGAGGGAAAGAGAGAGAGAGAGCAAGATTGACTCCCACTCTCCTGCTATTTCGGCTCGGTTAGCTCCCAACCTGCTTGGTTGGGAGGGCTGCCCTGTGGGCAGGAGAGGCGGGATATAAATTTTACATAAATAAATAAATAAAATACAATTTCTTGCTCTGTATCTCCATGTTTGCGCTGGCAAAGGCACGCAGGGGGGCTTTCAGACTGGCCAAACCCCACACATACCCTGGCTTGTGCATTCCCTCCCACAGCCAAAATATGCACAGGGGGACAGGTCTGAAAGTGGCCTAAGCCCAAGTCTGCTCATCTTCCAGAAACTATGTAAGACTTTTCTCTTTGGCCATGCGTTTGGCAGGCAGGGATAGGGTTCAGTGGGACTGGGGCAGGAGGGAAAGGGTTGTGGGGAGATAGTTGGACACCACCTTGAACCTTAATGGGAAGGGTGACATATAAATTTAAATTAAATAAATAAATAAATGAAACCAAGATGGACTTGAACCCACAACTTTCAGGGATATAGCTGAGAGCCTTAACTGCTCAACCAGCACACCTGTGACTTTTAAGGGTTTTTTGGTTCCTTTTTATATATTTAAAATCTGTAAATGGAAGAAGGTGCCATACAAACAACTGTAAATAATACATAGTGGTTGTGATCTGTTCTAACCTTTCTGTTTGTGCAGAGTAGTTTACTAGTTCACTCCTGTGTATACCACTCATGAGTTATCACTCTGCTCACTTGTGAAGATGAAGGCAGATGTCGTTACAGGACTTGGCCATCACATATTCTGTAACTTGCTGTACGTTTGAATAAACTATGTTATTAAATTAATAAAAAACATAACCACCCATAAATTCTAGCTGAGAAGGTATTTTTCTTTCTTATTAGTAAATGAGAATTTGTAGTAGTGTGAGCATTAATCATTAGCTTGTGAGTGCTTATCCACAACTTCCCTATTCGCTGATGCAAATCAGCTAAGAAAAAATTATAAATTGTAAATTATCATTTTTGTGTGAAAGAGAAAACTGAAAGGACATATTTTATTCACAAATGAAAAATAAATCCCGATTGCTCGTTTACTGCATGGCCATTGCAGAGATGTGCTCTCTTACTACTTACAGTATTTTTAGCTTACAGATTAAAATAAACTGTTAGACCATAAAATATCGTTCATAGTACAATACAAATAACCCACACAAAATTGGTCATTACTACAGTTAATGACTGGATTGATACAGCATTAGCGCACTCAGCATTTGCTTGGGACCATTAAATAAGGAGTGTGTTATTAACTGTTGATAAAAAACACAGTCCTACATACTTTATTTGGGAATATATACTTTGCTTTATAAATAGCCATGTAAAAATTAGCAACTTGGGGACAAATCGGCTTTCTAATTTCATGCAATTTCTTTCCACTTGATAAAATATAATGGCAACAATATTTATACTGTAAGGAGGGGAGACTGACAATAGCCCCGTATGAAGAAAGCGATTTCCCTGTTCCTGGAATTTCTACCCAGCAACGTTTTACAAAGAGTCTCATTACCATAGAAGGGGACGTAAGAGTGTTCTAGTGTCAACTAGTGAACTCCTTGGGTAATTTGCATTACCCCATATTTCTCTTACTACAGAGCAGAGTGGGCAGTGCAACCCTAAAAAATTTCTTCAGTTTTAGAGTGATTACCTGTTATAGTTCTATCGCCACAAGTAGTGATCTGTTTAAGTCCACCCCAATGTGTGACCTTCATGGAATAGGAAAAATTCTATATGAATTCTATTTTACTTATGTACCCGCAAAGGCATTTCATTTTCTGCATACCCTATGTTAACATGACAATGTCTGGCACAGTGAACTTTGTGGCAAATGAAACCTTGTGACCGGACGATTCTGGGGCTCAGTAGTTATAAGGGTACAGAGCAAGCGTGTGGAGGCTCAACAGATGTACTAAACCTGCCAGAGGTCTGCTGATAGAGAGTTTCAGGCCAGAGAGTCAGCGTAACAGAAAGAGGACTTGCTACCAGAGGTCCAGCATGGAAGCTTGAGACCTGTACAGTCTTGGTTACAAAGAACTGTGGTATGAGTTAATGAACAGATAGTTTTACAGGACTCCTTTTGTTTTTTTGGTTTTCTGTGTAATGAAATAAATGGGGTGTTTGTTTTTTTTATTTCCCATTAAATTGGCACCTGTCACTGAAATTTAAGCTAAGATCCCATTGCTTGAATGTTCTATTTTAGCACAATAAGCTTCTTTTACAGAGCTCCCTCTATTTGCCTTTGAGCAGGATAGAACCATGCAGTTAATTTCAACTCAAACACTAGTTGCTAACATAGCTGCTGTGCTATGGCTTCTGTGTTCACAAGCAAGCCTTAAATTGTCTTCTCCAACCTGTCCTAGAATTAGTCCAGACCAATTGCTCATAAGGCACCAACATACCAGCCAGAACATTTCTGTGCTCGTTGGCCAACTTGTATCCTTATATGCCCCATTCCATTTTTTCTTCAGAATAGAAAAACTCTTTAAAGGTTAAAATTGCAGCTTTGCAGTTTCCCTGCCAGGTTTTAGTGGGAGTAGAAAGGCTTCAGGATAGGGTGGATGGGTAGCAAAGGATCCAATCAGAAATTGAGTAGTTGCTCCTTACAGGTGATTTTGGCAGGAAGGCGAGGCCTGTCCCCTCAAGGGATATGTAGGCTCCATGGTTTGGAGGACTCCCAGGGTTGGCCCTCCTCTGGGATGTGAAAGACGTCCTTGGAGCAGCTCTGGGTGTGGTGGAGGAGCGAGAGTAGGCTGGGCCTGACTCTCCAGCTCTAGGAGGGGAAAAAGCGAAGGCAGCATGGGAAGCTTCTGGCACATGGGAGTGCATGAGTCTGACTGAGTAACCTGCCCTCCCCCCTCACTCGTATTGGGCCAGTGTGGGCTGTGGACGGTGGACGCCCTTCCCCTGCTCAGCTTGCAAGGGGCTTCTTGGCCCTGACCATGATGCGGGGATTCTGGGGCCTAACTCACATTGCCCCCCAATCCCTTCACCCTCAGGTGGTAGGAAGAGAGAAAAGACATGGCACAGGGAGTGGGAGCCTGGAACCCCTCCCCCTCCCCCCACCTAACCCTAATTCATAGGGAGTTCAAAGAGAGAGGGGTGGGGACCCAACACACAGGAAGGGTTTCTAAAGGAGGGGGAGGGTTGTCTTTTTTCCCCCTCAACAGCCATGGGTAGAGATAAGCATGGTGCCAGGGTGAAAAAGTCCCCCCCGCCGATGCAAAAAGGGGAGGGGGCATATAAACCCCTCCAAGAGCCAGTCCCAGGGGCAGTCCCAATAGCAGAGGATGGGTCAGCTAGGCCACTCCCCTCTAGAAGAGGAGAACCAGGATCAGGATGACACTGGCCTCTTTCACACCCTGCTTGTTCCATTTGCTGCTCCCCTAGCAGGACAGACTGCAGGGCTGCATGTCCTGTGTCCAACCCCCAGACAGGCAAGAATGGATGGGTGAGGCACCATGATGGCCCAATGTGCAGGGTCTGGTCTGGCACCATGGCCAAACCCCCTTCCCTTCTGCATTGGGCAGTCAGGAACCTGTGCCACAGTGTGCACTGGAGCCCAGTAACATTCCACGGAGGAGGGGAGGCAGAAGTCACATCCCCATTCCCCACTCTCTTATTACAGGGATGACATACAACCAGGTCCAGTTGGGAGTGAGGCCGAGATAAACATGGACACCCTTCAAGTGCTGCTATGTAGAATAGACTCCATGGAGCAGCGCATCATGATGTTTGGCAAGCACCATAAGCAACACTCATGCCCCAGTCCAGCAGCTACCGCCCACTGAGTTGCAGCGCAGTGGGGACAGAGGCTGGGGTGGCAGTCCCCCTAATTCTAGTAGGGGTGGTGCAAGGAGTAATGGGAAGTTTGACGTGTTGTGGGAAACCCTTTCAGGTACCTCCTCCTATGACCAGGTATGAACTCCTGAAGGGTGGATATAAAGAAGTATTCACCCCATTGGGGTTCACCTCCTGCAATCCACATGGGAGAAAATTTGGCAGGGCAAATATATAGACCTATTTGCTCTGCTCTTTAGCGATCCCAATCCTGACCCTGACAAGAGGGCAGATTCCAGGGAGTTTCAGAGAGTTAACTGGAGGAAAGTCAATAGGAACTGGGACTAACTGGGAATCTGTGTTCATAGTGTATTCGGAAGTAGTGATGCAGGTGTACCACTGCAGAGATATGGCACTTGGAAATATTTTGATATAGCATGCAAGGACTATTTCTCCAGGGAGGTTTCGGGGGACTTTGGTATGACAAAGCCTTCTACCAATGTGCAGCTATTACACTGAGAATTCAGTGGGAGGTGCATGTACACGACCTACAGTTGGAGTGCACGCAGGACAAGGAAATACTTGTTATAGCAAAAGGGGAGGCACCAGTGTGGGACAGGGCATACACAGAGTTAGGGGAAAGGAGTCCCCAGTCTTTTGCAATGCTGTGATTTCAATGATGGGGCCCATTGTTTTCACACAAATTACAGATTTCGGCACATCTACTTGCAGTGTGATCCCCCCGCCCCCCCCCCCCATCTAATCTTCAGTTTCCCCAAATGGGGAGGTTATTCATAATAGAGCAGTTCAACACAGACCAGGAACACCGGTTTGATGTGAGGTGCTAGGGGAAGCATCGTTTGATTACCCTGACAGGAAAGCAGGGGGACTACATTACTGCGTTTTTTTTCGCTAGGTTCACAATGCTGTTTCAAGGCATGAGGGAATGCCGTGGAAGCCATTTTGAAGTCAACTGTTGGCTTGGAGGCTGTTAGCAGAGGTAGAGATTCGCAGGGACATGGGAGAAGGCAGGGTGGTTCACACACCACCATCACCACTCCTGTATTACCTTCCTGATGGCAAGCTTGATAGTATCCCAATTGGAAGTGATCCCACATGGGTAACCATGACACACTACCTGTCCTACCCTTGGTGAATGTCATGATATCTACAGAGATATGTTCAGACCACTGTGCTTCTCTTATATTTGTTTTTGGAGGAGGAACACAGGAGTCCATGGAACTTCTATGGGCATTCTGTGACATAGCTAAGCAAATGGAGTACCTCTCACCTCAGATAAGATTGTGGGTCCTGTCCCAGTATTTACATAACTGGGATTGAGCACAAACATGATTTGGAATTATCATGGCTACCCTCTGATCAGTGAGAGGCCCTCCAGTGGGAGATTAGTAAGTGTTGGCTGCAAGGAAGATTACACTTTGGGAATTTCAGTCCCTGCTTGGTGGTCAGAGGTTTGCGTGGGGGGTTGTAGTGCTGGGTAGAGCACTTCTGTCTTGCCTGTGCCCCAAGATGGCAGGTGTCCCAGCCCCTCATCACCACATGGGAGTGACTCAGAAGTTAGGGAGGACTTGGTGGTATGGGCAACCTTCCTCAGTGTGCATAATGGTGTCAATGGGACTGATCCCATGCCCCGCAGATCCCACATGCATCCCCATTGCCAGCACATCTGCAGGGCATAGGATTGGCCCCAGTGCTGGGAGAGAGAGTCTGTTGCTAGAGGCCAAGATGCAGTTCACTCAGATGCAGTTGGGGGGTATTGACTCAGGAATATAATTTAAGGATAGCTAGGTGCAGAGAGGAGGCTGTCTAAGTGGGCGGTAACGGGTTGCTTGAGACAACATTCTGGAGCTATTCCCAATAGTGGCTGCAGTTCTCAGGAACTAAGGAATTTAAGGATCAGTGAATGGTGTTTGGTCGAAAAATACAGCAGATGTTCATGTGATTAATTCACTGTCCTACAGTTAGCTTGGGTCATGAGATTAGTGCATGTATTCGTCCAGTCCTGTTTCAGACATAACATCTTTTTTCAATAACGCACATTTCAAGCACCAACATTGGAACAGCAGGCACCATTTCTCAGTGTCAGGTGCAGCATCTTGCCCCTTCCCCCTGGAGGATGAGTCAAACACTGGAGCTCATCCCAGTGGAGATGTTGGCCTTCGATCATAGATTTATTCCACATGGTACACATCTTTGTGGCCCCTTCCACCAGGGTGGCTTACTAGCGGGTATGGGGAATGTCAGGTATTTAGGTCAGGTAGGTGCAGGGCAGACACATTCCAAATTCTCCTGCCACAAATTATCCAACATGGGCTGCGCTTTTACAAAGGGGAGCTTGCAGTGGGTGCAGTATCAACCAGGTGGGCCACACTGCCCTATACCTCGGGGTTGGCAGGCTATCTGGAACCCATCCTGTCACCTTTTCATGAAAACCATGTTTGGTTGATTTTATTTATTTATTTGCATTTCTTAGCCGCCCCGTCATGTCCATGGCATCTTCGGGAGGCTTACAACATAAAAATAACAATAAGTAAAATAACACTAAAACACAAAAATTAAAATAGCTAAAAATCCCCCTAAGAACAACCCCCACCCCCACACCTATTTTACCAAAAAAAAACCTTCCCCTCCTCCAAAGGCTTGGGAGAACAGCCAGGTCTTGCATGTCTGGTGGAAGGCCAACAGGCTTGGGGCCAGATGGGCTTCCTCCAGGAGGGAGTTCCATTAACGCGACCCGGCCACCAAGAACGTCCTCTCCATTGTGGCCCCCTGCTTTACACGGGGGACCTCCAGGAAGGCACCCTCGGTGGACCGAATGCTCAGCGAACATGCTACATAAAATCACGCTGCGTGTAAATATGCCGCATGTGGGATTTAGACGTGACATTTCACGCATTAAAGCCATTTGCATGTTCTTTTAAAGCCACAAATTAATTCAATGTTGAGGTATTTAATCTGCAGCTTTAAAAGAATGCACAATTGGTTTTAACGCGCAAAATATCATGTCTAAATCCCACACGCGGCATATTTACACGCAGCATGATTTTATGCAGAGTGTTCGCCGCGCACGTCTAAAAGCAGCCTCAGTGCTTGGCAACATCAGGTGGGCAGGTTGGTGCATGCCAGGCTGCCCATGTCTCCCTAGCTAGTAATGGACATGGTTGACAGATTGAGGAGGTTGTATTTGGCGCATCATCCAAAGTTGCATTTTTGGGGACATTAAGAATAAGTGATGGGGGGGCACACTGAGCATGCGCGAGGAGTAGCCGCACGGGGAAATGGCTCCGTCATGCCTGGCACAGATTTCAAAGACTAAGTTCGTCCAGCAGCTTTAAAAGAACCCGAAAACCATCTCCCCCATGAGCGGAAGGACCCGCAGAAAACTGAAGCAAAAAAGAAAGGGGGTAAGCGACACCATCCAGGCATTTTGTAAAGCTCAAGAAAGAGCCCCCCTGGGAATGCTTGCGGCGGTAGACAAGATGGCGGCTGAGCAGGAAAATGCAGAACCCGAGATAGGCGAGGAGGGAGAAGCCATCCCCTACTTAGTGAACCTAACTAAGATGTTAAAACAACAAGATGAAGTGGCCAAGGCAGATAGAGACACTATTAAAGAAGGCCTGGCGAAGGTGATCTCTCCGTCTGATATATTGAATAAAAAGTTTGACACCATGGCCAGAAGGGTAACGGAGGTAGAGAGCCAGCTGGGTCTCCAGGAGGACGCCATGGAGAAACATGAAAGGAAAATAAAAGATTTAGATGGCCAAGTGTCTAACTTACAACATAAAATAGAAGATCTAGAAAACAGAAGCAGAAGATGCAATATCAAAATCATTGGGGTTCCAGAGCAGGAAGAGCCTGTGGTTGGGAGAGACTTGGTTGCTGACATTATAAAGCAGGCCTTCCCTGCAAATTCCGAGCTACATGATATTGAGATCGAGAGAGCTCACCGGGCTCTCAGGCCTAAGCCACAGG
>QEPC01001106.1:678456-705267 GCA_003113815.1 Sphenodon punctatus
GGTTCGTGTTTGCGTTCGGTCATCCGAACAGGCTGAGTTCGGGCCGAACTCCGAACTGCTGAACCGCGTTCGCCCATCCCTAGTTAATTATTTTTTTCTGTTTTTTGTTGTTGTTTCGTTCTGCAGTGCTACATGCGGGGGAGGAACCAGATACAAGGACAGGTTTGAGTGGGGCTTTGCAAGACACATGGGAGGGCGCCCACTAAATGATTGTGCAGAAATCAGGACCAACACAGACTCGCAGAGATATTTGGATAGATGGAGGGAAACTAGACATGACATGCGGGGGCCCCCTGGGAAAGGTCCCAACCGCATAAATACAGTGAACAGTTACAAAACAGAAACATGACAGAATTAATGGTCTGTTCAATAAATGTCAAAGGCCTAAACAGTTCCATAAAGTGTAAAAAACTATGGCAGTTTGTGGGGCAAAGGGCCAATCTGTGCTTCTAACTCCTCAATAGCAGTCCTGAAGTTACAGCAGCTCAGTCTCCTGAAGGTAGAATGACAGTGATGGACCCATTACAGAACCTCTTACAGTTTTCGCTAGCTTCCAAAATAGCTACATTATGCCAGTAATTGTGTCTTTTTCTTCTCTTAGTTTTCATCACTGGAAGTGATCCCAACCCCTCTCCCCACATGCATGACTTATATGCACATGGTCATGTACCCGTGCAGCTTGTGTGTTATAGGTCTGATAGTATGGATGCATGCATGGTCTGCACCACTGTATTTACATCATTTGCTCAATGGTGAGCAGTGTAATCGTATTAACAGAATAGTCATTTTTGGCTTGTTAGCCATAACTAAACTAAACTAATAGAATAGTCGATGACTAGTAGTCTTCAGGGTCTCTTACCTCCCCTTGTAAGTAGGCATGTGCACCTGCATCTTCTCAACTTTGTGACGATATCAATTTCTCTCCCTATGCTTTCTTCTCCCTAGTCTCTCCTCCCATGTTCATCTTAAAGTATAAGCACCTAGAGGCCACAACCTCTTTCTAATAACAACTGTTCAGCACCAGGCACATTGCTGGCAATATATGAATAATATATTATAATTGTTATAGTAGACAGTTGTAATACAGTTGTATCTGGAATTACTAACCAAGAATGGGGCCTCATTGTTTCCCATGCACAAAGTAGAAAACCAGTTTTACCCCATACAGCTTGCAAGACAGGCAAACAGAGAAGAAACAGAAAAGAGAGCAGTGAAATGAGTTTGGTCAGATAGAAAGTGGCAAAATCCAGAATAAAAGATAGGTCACTTGAATGGTAATCAAATGCCCTTTCAACTAGACCAATTAGCTGTAATCTAGTATGTTCATTGCTGAAAGAGAGGCTTTAACTCATAAGGGTGGAGACTTGGATGATTTATAACATTTGTTCCTCGGCCAATGCAAGATTAATAAGATATTCTATTTCTTCCTGTTGGAGATTACTCTATTATAATATAGGTAACACCAGTGGCATCTGGTGGGTTCTAAGAATGGTGGGGCAGTGGGAGGGGCAGGGGGGGCAAGCCAATGGTGGGTGGGGCCCACCAGAATTTTGAAATTAATATGGAATTTAACAGCCTCAGTTCCCCATTTGTAAAAAAATGGGAATGTGTATGTGCCTGTCACTCCCTGTGTTCCCCTCAACCCTTAAATTGTAAGTCCACTGGGCAAGGACCTGTCTCAACCACCAGCAGTCAATGTGTTTAATGGCAGGAGCACCATAGCAAAGAAAACAGAAGTACTATAGAAGCTAGCCCAGATTACAGAAATTTCCAGTACTTTACCTAAGTTGTAATTCAAGTGAACATTACAATATCTGAAATACACAGACAGCATAGGCCACATCTAAAATGCATGGAAAATGCTGCAGAACCCAGCAAGGTTATATGAAATCCTAAACAGCACATTATAAATGCTGCAATTGGTCCCATGGAGGGAAAAGATTCCCCACCTCTGATAAAGTACTTTCAGTCCTTCCTACAAGCTGAAAGCTCCCAGACCAGTGGATAAGAGAAAAAAACTACATGAAAAAATCCTTAAAGGGGCTGGCTGTCATTCGAAGTAGAGAGAGGGGAAAATTCAAAGTGGCTAATACAGCTATTTCCTCCTTCAAAAACACTAAAACCACACAAGGCTGCATGCAAATTCAATCAGCAAGTCACCAAACAATTTTGTCACCAAATAAATTCTTTGGAAAAGCTTCTAGATTTTGTCTGTGATTCTCTCCACTATGAGCCCACCAAAATATCCCAACCATTCAAGGTTCAACTTTCTCAAGCATCAAACACAGAAGGACAAAATTCAAAGGGGCTGTCATTAGAAAGCGCAACACTGTAAGGTCAATGTAAGGTCACATGAAAAACCAAGTATATTTGAAGTGTACACACTGCTACATTTTTTATTGTTATTATTAAGTATTTATCTAGGGAAAGCAATGTACCTGGTGCTTTAAAACTGTTGAAAATAGACAGGGTCCCTGACCCGGGGGGCTTACAATCTAAGAAAGACAATCTCCTGATTCACTCAGTCTACACTACGCCTACACACAATATATCTACTCCAAATATCCAATATCTAAACTACATACAAACAGAAACAAAATATTTTAAAGATCTAAGAGAAAAATATTTTTAAAGTCAATGCAAAAACCAAAAGTTAAAAACCAAAAATTATAAAACATCCAAAAATATATTTAAAATACCCCCAGACCCTTTAAAAAAAATCCCAAAATGTATTTAAAATACCTAGATAGCCAAAATTACCCAAAACACAAAATAAAAAATAAAAAATACATTTAAAATGCCTAAACAAAAACATCCCCCAGCCCCAAACCTAAAAAAACAAATCCAAAATAAAATAAAAATAATTTAAAAAGAATAAAAAATAAAAATAAATAAAAACAACAAAATAATAAAAAACAGAAAAGTTTAAAAATTATTACTCATCCAAAGGCGGGATCCAGTTGTTCTCTACAGCAGCCTGTAAACTGGGTGAAATCTTGAGCTCTCTCCCCCACTCCCCTCTGGTAAATAAGGGAAGAGGAAGAGAGAGAGGCTAAATGTGTTTACTGTGCTAAAAACCCACATAGTTCCAAGCCTGCTAGCTCCACCTCCCTGCTCCTTCTCCTCCAGCTCTCTGGTGTACTCACTCTGTGCAGCAGTCTGGCCTTGGGGCGTCTAGTTCAGCTGCCTAGACATCCTTTAAAATGCTGTGGTAAAGGCGTTGAATTGTCGCTAAAAGGTTTCCCTGCCCAGCAGTGTCACATCAGGCCAGTCAAGTGCCTGCCTGGTTGTCAGCTCCACCTCCAGAGTGCAGCACTGCCTGTGGCTATGCATGCATAAACAGATCATCTGAAGCTGTCAGACAGATAAGTTAGCACCTCCAGAGCAGCTGCTGTGGCTGCGCATGCACAAAAACAAAGCTGAGCTCGCTAGCCCAGTCACATCATGCACAGATCATGCATAGGAAGCAGGCATGCGCAGTTGTCCAGCACGTCCCCAAGACCCGGTAGTGCAGCACTGGCAGCTTCATCAGTGTTGTGGTCAATGCTGCAGCAGCTGCAACACACCTGCCTGGGCCAGTTTTTAATACAAGCTGGTGAGTTGGGTCAGGGAGTCCTTTGGGGCGGATGCACACCACCCCCGACACCCCAAGGGGCAGACCACCACTGGGCACCACAGGAGTTTCTAAAAGGCTAATGTTGGATTTTACACATTATGAAAACAAACGAGACAGTAGCCCTCATTAGCCAACATTAGCCCGCGATTCACCTGTACATCTGTTAGGTGGCTGCCAGATGTTCGCCCACTTCCGTCACAGGTGGGCAGCTGACTCCTACCCAACACAATGTCTAGAGAAGGTGGTTGATGCAGCACAGGTTAAGACCTGCCCCATTAATCTAAGCTAATGTGAACCCTCCTATCTGTTAATGTCTTGTGCAGTCCCTGTGCATGGTGAGATCTGCCAGAACCATGGACAAGGCCACGATGGCAGCAAGGATTGGGCCCAGGAGCAGCAACCACTGCCCACCTATCAGTTGATGATGCGGGCTGGGAGCAAACAGACACACACACACCTGTCAGCTGATGGTGCAGCTGGGAAAAGCTGCCAGTGGCATGGAGGGACCGAGGGAGGTCACCCTTGCCCAGGGGTGGCAGGTCTTGGAGCCCAGCCAAGCCCCATGAATTCTCTTCCTCCCTTCTCGTCTCTTGTCCTTCATGGCAGCAGGAGCCACTTCCTGGGTAAGCAGCAGTGGTGTGCCCAGTTGCACAGCATGTGGCACAGGTGCTGCCTCCACCTGTGTGCTGGGTTTAGACCTGCCACCCCTGGGCAAGAGGGACTGGCCTGCAGGGCACTCTCTGGGTACAGCTCTGCCCAGGCAGAGTCACTGGTTTTCCTGTTCCACAGACATTGGCCAGTAGCAGCCAGGCAGGGATGACAGCACCTTGGGCTGGGTCTGGGGCCATTTACAGCCCCAGATAGGATTCCTCTGGCCTGGAGTCTAGGAGCACTCTGTTGCCTGCGGCAACTTTTCACAGCCTGATTCTGCTTCTGGTGGCTAGCGGCTGCTGCTCCTGAGCCTGAGTCCTGCTGTTCGGTTTCTCGGTCCGAGCCAATCCGGGGAATGTGGGCAGCGTGATGGCTGCCAGGAAGCTGCGCATGTGTTCTGCTCTCCACACCGGCACATGCCAGGTGGCAATTGTGTTGCTGCTCCACAGGTTGGGCAGGGGATTCAGCTGTCTCATATATTTTCACCCTGACAATATTTTACTCAGGATCTACACTTTACCTGAGTAGTTACATTGAATGTCATTGTCACGTTGAGTTTTACCACAGTGGGTGGTGCTGGAGCTGTTTGAATGGAGGTGACAGACTGTCAGGTGGAGGATTTATTTCAGCAGTTTATTATTATTATTTCCTTTCACGTTTGTGGGTTATCATTTTGAATCTGTCATTTCTGTCTGTTTGTAAAAGAGTTTATATATATATATAAATAATATTATGCCTGTGGCAGCCCTTTCCTCAAAGTACTCCTTTCACAGAACCCTTATCTGAGCCCTGTGGGGAACTGTTGTGCTTGAACTGGTGTCTGTGAGGCTTCCTGGCAATGAACAGCACTGCTGCACATCTGCAAAGGCTTTTTCTTTTCATCTGGATATGGGTTAGGAGGAAACCTGCTCAGTTGTTTATGCCATAACTCTAGCACACCTAATTGGCTGTTGTCTACTATTTCAAATGCCCAACAGGAATGGAGCAACTTTAAGGTTTATTCTTATGTGCCTGCTCTGCTTGCTTGTCTTCTACACCTGCTTGCTGCTAGATTATTCCTGACTCCGACCTCACTTCCCCCCTTTCTGTAGCCCATGCTCAGTTCTTCCCAGCCAGTGTCCCGGCTCTGAGCCCCTCAACACCGTATCCAGATTGCCCTTCTAACTAGTATTCCTATCTTTTCTACCTGTTTTGTGATGCCGCATCCTTGTAGTCTTTTTGGTTTGGTTGTTTGACCCACTGGTATGGTCCTGATCCTGCTTCTTTCCTTATTCTGACAAGACTGCCACAACCTGGTACCTTACAGTCAGCCTAACTCTAAGGATCAGGTATTATAATAAGTACATTGACTAGGGTAAGAAAGTAGGACTTGGAAANAAATAAAATAAAAATAATTTAAAAAGAATAAAAAATAAAAATAAATAAAAACAACAAAATAATAAAAAACAGAAAAGTTTAAAAATTATTACTCATCCAAAGGCGGGATCCAGTTGTTCTCTACAGCAGCCTGTAAACTGGGTGAAATCTTGAGCTCTCTCCCCCACTCCCCTCTGGTAAATAAGGGAAGAGGAAGAGAGAGAGGCTAAATGTGTTTACTGTGCTAAAAACCCACATAGTTCCAAGCCTGCTAGCTCCACCTCCCTGCTCCTTCTCCTCCAGCTCCCTGGTGTACTCACTCTGTGCAGCAGTCTGGCCTTGGGACGTCTAGTTCAGCTGCCTAGACATCCTTTAAAATGCTGTGGTAAAGGCGTTGAATTGTCGCTAAAAGGTTTCCCTGCCCAGCAGTGTCACATCAGGCCAGTCAAGTGCCTGCCTGGTTGTCAGCTCCACCTCCAGAGTGCAGCACTGCCTGTGGCTATGCATGCATAAACAGATCATCTGAAGCTGTCAGACAGATAAGTTAGCACCTCCAGAGCAGCTGCTGTGGCTGCGCATGCGCAAAAACAAAGCTGAGCTCGCTAGCCCAGTCACATCATGCACAGATCATGCATAGGAGGCAGGCATGCGCAGTTGTCCAGCACGTCCCCAAGACCCGGTAGTGCAGCACTGGCAGCTTCATCAGTGTTGTGGTCAATGCTGCAGCAGCTGCAACACACCTGCCTGGGCCAGTTTTTAATACAAGCTGGTGAGTTGGGTCAGGGAGTCCTTTGGGGCGGATGCACACCACCCCCGACACCCCAAGGGGCAGACCACCACTGGGCACCACAGGAGTTTCTAAAAGGCTAATGTTGGATTTTACACATTATGAAAACAAACGAGACAGTAGCCCTCATTAGCCAACATTAGCCCGCGATTCACCTGTACATCTGTTAGGTGGCTGCCAGATGTTCGCCCACTTCCGTCACAGGTGGGCAGCTGACTCCTACCCAACACAATGTCTAGAGAAGGTGGTTGATGCAGCACAGGTTAAGGCCTGCCCCATTAATCTAAGCTAATGTGAACCCTCCTATCTGTTAATGTCTTGTGCAGTCCCTGTGCATGGTGAGGTCTGCCAGAACCATGGACAAGGCCACGATGGCAGCAAGGATTGGGCCCAGGAGCAGCAACCACTGCCCACCTATCAGTTGATGATGCGGGCTGGGAGCAAACAGACACACACACACCTGTCAGCTGATGGTGCAGCTGGGAAAAGCTGCCAGTGGCATGGAGGGACCGAGGGAGGTCACCCTTGCCCAGGGGTGGCAGGTCTTGGAGCCCAGCCAAGCCCCATGAATTCTCTTCCTCCCTTCTCGTCTCTTGTCCTTCATGGCAGCAGGAGCCACTTCCTGGGTAAGCAGCAGTGGTGTGCCCAGTTGCACAGCATGTGGCACAGGTGCTGCCTCCACCTGTGTGCTGGGTTTAGACCTGCCACCCCTGGGCAAGAGGGACTGGCCTGCAGGGCACTCTCTGGGTACAGCTCTGCCCAGGCAGAGTCACTGGTTTTCCTGTTCCACAGACATTGGCCAGTAGCAGCCAGGCAGGGATGACAGCACCTTGGGCTGGGTCTGGGGCCATTTACAGCCCCAGATGGGATTCCTCTGGCCTGGAGTCTAGGAGCACTCTGTTGCCTCCGGCAACTTTTCACAGCCTGATTCTGCTTCTGGTGGCTAGCGGCTGCTGCTCCTGAGCCTGAGTCCTGCTGTTCGGTTTCTCGGTCCGACCCAATCCGGGGAATGTGGGCAGCGTGATGGCTGCCAGGAAGCTGCGCATGTGTTCTGCTCTCCACACCGGCACATGCCAGGTGGCGATTGTGTTGCTGCTCCACAGGTTGGACAGGGGATTCAGCTGTCTCATATATTTTCACCCTGACAATATTTTACTCAGGATCTACACTTTACCTGAGTAGTTACATTGAATGTCATTGTCACGTTGAGTTTTACCACAGTGGGTGGTGCTGGAGCTGTTTGAATGGAGGTGACAGACTGTCAGGTGGAGGATTTATTTCAGCAGTTTATTATTATTATTTCCTTTCACGTTTGTGGGTTATCATTTTGAATCTGTCATTTCTGTCTGTTTGTAAAAGAGTTTATATATATATATAAATAATATTATGCCTGTGGCAGCCCTTTCCTCAAAGTACTCCTTTCACAGAACCCTTATCTGAGCCCTGTGGGGAACTGTTGTGCTTGAACTGGTGTCTGTGAGGCTTCCTGGCAATGAACAGCACTGCTGCACATCTGCAAAGGCTTTTTCTTTTCATCTGGATATGGGTTAGGAGGAAACCTGCTCAGTTGTTTATGCCATAACTCTAGCACACCTAATTGGCTGTTGTCTACTATTTCAAATGCCCAACAGGAATGGAGCAACTTTAAGGTTTATTCTTATGTGCCTGCTCTGCTTGCTTGTCTTCTACACCTGCTTGCTGCTAGATTATTCCTGACTCCGACCTCACTTCCCCCCTTTCTGTAGCCCATGCTCAGTTCTTCCCAGCCAGTGTCCCGGCTCTGAGCCCCTCAACACCGTATCCAGATTGCCCTTCTAACTAGTATTCCTATCTTTTCTACCTGTTTTGTGATGCCGCATCCTTGTAGTCTTTTTGGTTTGGTTGTTTGACCCACTGGTATGGTCCTGATCCTGCTTCTTTCCTTATTCTGACAAGACTGCCACAACCTGGTACCTTACAGTCAGCCTAACTCTAAGGATCAGGTATTATAATAAGTACATTGACTAGGGTAAGAAAGTAGGACTTGGAAAGCATAAAATGAAGTATGGATTGCTTCATTCAAGCAATGCTGGCTCAATAGACACCCTTTTCAAGCACCTGGATAGTGACTGAGTGAATTTATTCAGTTACTCTTTGCAAGGAAATTGCTTTCTTAGATATACAGTGTGATCCTCCATGTGCTTAAGGAGCATATGTGGTAAGGGCTAGTACCTACCTGCACCAGTTCCATTAAAGAGCATTGCTATGTGTGTGATTATGATGAGCCATTGGGTACATGGACGCAGGGGTGCCCAACCCCAGAGCAAGTTTGGGGATCCGCTGCGCAGATGGGCAGAAGCTCCACTTCTGGCCATTGCTCCAGAACTGGGCTACCTGCTCTGCTTCTGGATGTTCCGAAGGTCATCAGTGGGGCTTCCCAGGAGCAGAGACAGCCTGCTCCACCTCTGATCCACCTGCACATCTGTCAGGGCACCTTTAAACAGATGGCCCGCCTTGGGGTGAGGTGGAGCAGAGGTGTGGATGCTGTCTGTGTGAAAACACCCTTTCTGTCTGTGTATTTTCTTGTGATTTTTTACTGTGTAAAAGAGCAAATATGCAGCAAAGGTACAACAACAGGGACACTGTGAATGAATTCAACCGGAGCAAACTTGACTTGTGTAACAGAGACGTGTGGTAATTTTTTTTTAATGACAATGCGGTGCTTACAATCAGTTAAAGGTTCTTAGGTTCCCACCCTGCAGATTAGAGGAACCATTAGGGATATTCATGGGGTTTATGTCTTTTCACCAAAATGTGGGAAGCTGCACGAAACCCACTGTGTAAATCTGTAAAGTTGCACAATTGTCAACGGTTTTCATCTGACGGCATTTCATCAACCACTAAGTAATTGGAAATTCTGCTATGCAATCTATCAAGCGTCAGGAAGAAGAGACTAAGGAGATCTACACTGAAAAGTTTTATACCTTTTGGTTTGAAAGAATCCAAAGGTGCAATCCTCATTTGTCAGGTGAGCAAGGAGGTTACACACACATAAGTTGTATGTTGAAGTGCTGCATTAGATTCAAGGGGGCATCGAACCATCATTTACATCATTCCCCATTGTCCACTCTCACTTGTACATTCAGTATTACTCCTGGAGAACCTACAACAACTGTTTGTGTGGCCAGCCCACTTGTTAAGTATGGACTCGTACACATGGCTCACACCCAAAAGGAACCAAAACACCATGTTCTGCCCCAACTGTAGCTTCCGAACAGTCATCAAGAGTATGCATAGAGAACCTTGCATGAGTTTTTAAAGGCATGAATGATGGCAGCCAGATCTGAATTGGAAAGAGAAGGCCGCAGTCTCCTCACTAGATGTAGTTGGTGAAAGGCACTCCTGACCGTCACTGTGACCTGATGTTCCAGATGTACTGAAGGATCCAAGAACACTCCAAGGCTGTGACCGTGAGTAATCAGAGGAAGCTGGGCCCCATCAATGACAGGACTCCCAATCCTCCTCAAGTCACAGAACCTGCCAACCATCATCACTTCGATCCTGTCTGGATTCGGCCTCAAGTAGCTCACCTGCATCCAGCAGCCAACTGCAATGAGGGACTGGGTATGCACCAAGACTGCAAGACCTGGGTCTGATGAAAAAGAGAGTTAAAGCTAGGTGTCATCAACGTACTGATGACACCTTAATCCAAACCCCAATACAGTCTCGCCCAGCCACCTCAGATACATATGGACAGAAGAGAGACAAAATGGAACCCTGCAGAACTCCATAGAGGAGGCCCCGAGCGGTTGATGAGCAATCACCCATCACCATATGCTAGGACCTCCCCAACAGGAATAAACAGAAATAGTGCCTATTTCATGAAATAAGCAACGCTGCTAATTCATGAAATAGGCAACAGAACTACCTAATTCATGAAATCGGCAAATACTCTGCCTAACTCATGAAATAAGCAGTGCCTATTTTATGAATTAGACAGAGGATTTTCACATTTCATGAATTAGATGGCGGCACTGACTATTTTATTCAATATGCCATATTTTGCTTCTTTCATGAACGCAATTTCACAAATGTAGCATAACACACAACACAATAGTCTACAGAATGTCTGTTTGTTGGGCCCTATAACATTGCACATCTTACATACACATTTTACAGAACACCTAATCCTAAACTTTGCCTGTACCTCGTCCAAGTGAAGAAGATGCCATAGATGATAATATATAATTTGGCAAACACCAGTCAGGTATTAAATAAAGCATGATTAATCTCAGTGCAAAAGCATCCATACATGCATCTTGACTATGAATTGTTGACACTGTATACACTTCCAACCCATTCTACACCGTGCCTAATTCTAAACTTTGCCTTTAGCATATGTAGTGTGTTTAACAATATACACACACTAAAAAGAAATATTGAAAAAGCAGAAATAGTCTGAAGATGGGATTGCTGGAGAGAAAAAAACACACACAATAGATCATTTCAGACTCTGGGAATATTAAATCCAGCAGTGTTTGCAAATACAGGAACTAAAGGACACAAATTAATTAGGTATTGAATTCCTGCAATTTTTTTTTTAAAGGAAAATCATTGATTTCTGCCCTAAGTTATTTACTGACAGTCATGTCATGTACAAGCTAATGGAAAACTACCTGCAGTCTCCTTGTTATTTCTATATTCTGCAAGAGGATGTAGTCATAAGAAGCATGGACATATGTAGCCATCTATTATGTTCTTCTAGAGGTTGATGTGTGAGACTGAGAGTCTTGATATTCCTTTCAATATGTGGGGCTAACTATATTCTGTAATGTTCCTGGAAAGTCTGAGCAGGTGGGGGAAAACAGAAGTTACAGAATGTAAGTTTGGGGGATGAAATTTTCCCTTGACCTTGCAGTGATTTTGTAAAATGGAGATTACTCTGCACTGCACCGAAGTATGTGTATCTCAGCCTGTGTCCACCCCACAGAAAATATGACTACAAGGGGGGGGGGGTCTTCTCTAAGGTTCTCCTGAACTTAGGCCCTTTTTAAATGGGGCACGGCTGCAGGGGATCGGTGTGCCCGGTGGGGGTGCAGCACCTGGTGCATGGATACACACCCATCTCCACCCACCTCCACACACGAAGCAGTCGCCATTTTGGCCAATTTCTCCATGCCTGGGTGGAGATGGGTGGGGTGCAGGAGTGTGCATACACACACACACCTGCCCGCCACAGCATTCACGGAGGATGCACCTGAGCATGCCCACGCAGCCAACCTGCATCGGCATGCATGGGTGCATCTCGTGTGCAAAAAGGGTCATACTGGACCACCCTGCTCAGCTTGTGGATGTGCTGGCCAGGTGGTCCCAGAAGAACCTTGACTCCCACATCTTCTGCCAGTACTCCTTCCATGGGGGCATGTGCACCAGGGACTTTGAACCCACCACTGAAACCTGCATCAAGAGGGGGCTCATGCAGCCTGTTGTTCTGTGGGACCCTGCCTAGCCACTGAAGCCCTGGTTTATGAAGGCCTCAGAATTGCCCACATCCTGGAGCAAAAGTACCTCGGCTAACAGGCAACTCAGTGCCACCCACTCTGTGGTGGAGATGGCTTTTGAAGCAGCACTGGAGAGCTATTGCAGCCAGGATCAATTTCCAGCTGGAGACCACTTCCCTGCTAACTACTGCCACCTGTGTTCACCGCAACATCTGTGAGACAGGCAGGGCTGCACTGGAGAACCTCTCCCTCCACCCCAAGTTAGTGATAGCATGCAGAGCCCATGTTCCAGGACCAGCAGCACATATCCAGAGAGATCCAGGACAGCTTATGCCGCCCCATAAACTGCATTGCTAGCACAAACACCCAGCTTTAAGTGACAATTTAATGATCACAAATAAAGTCTTTAAAAATATTCAATAAAGTCTTTAAAACTGTTCACTGTGTGTCAATGAGTTTTCCTATGGACCAGTCAGTGCTTCTCCTCAACAGAATCACATACTTTCCCTGCTGGGGCCTCACGCCCATGATATTTCCTACCCTTTCTGTTTCGTGTGTTCCCTATTGTTATTTCCAGGCTAGCCAGCTGCAGGCATGAACCCCTCCTTTTTCCTATTGGCATTCACAAGCTGGTCGGGTCTGGGAATGGCAATAGGAAGTGCAGAGCACAAGTGTGCTACTGGCTCCTAAGTCCCACCCCCTTCCCTCAAGTGCTTCCTACCCACAGCCCCCTAAGCAGCTTATCACTACTAATAATTATTTCTATAGCGCTGCTAGGCGTACACAGCCCTTTAGAGCCACAGATTTACAGAGACAGGTCCCTGCCCCATGGACTTACAATCTTACTAAGATGAGCAAGGATGAGGGGAATGCACAGGGAAAGACACACATACACATTCCCATTTTACAGTTGGGGAAACTGAGGCTGAGAAGTTGCGATTTGCCCAGGGCTGCCCAGTGAGTTCATTGACTAGGGTGAGATTCAAAGTAAACCCTGGTCTCCCAGGTTCAAGTCCAGCACCTTATCCACTATGCAATACCACCATTTTCCACACACCACCATGTGCCCCCTGCCCTCACGTGCAAGTGCATGGCCAGAGAACTCCCTACTCCCCACAATGCCATACTTTCCCCACTCTCCTAAACGTCCCACCTTTCCCAGAATAAGCACAGAAACCATGGATTGAGAAAAAAGTAATTTAATAAACAATAAAAACATTAACTTGTATTAACTTTATATTAACTATATGAAGTGCTTTTTAAAAAAAAATTTGTTTTTAATTTTTTCTGGTAGCTTCCCCTTTTTGGTACAGCTTGGCAGACTTGCTTTGGAGCAGGTAATGGCGGGGCAATGTTCTTCTCCCACCGATCCACTTTTGGAGGTAGTTGAGGGGGCAGCATGTTGGGCTTGGTAGTGGAGGTGGAAGCATGTCTGGACCAGGGCAGGTTGACCTGCGCACGCACAAGGCAGAGAGGGTTCAGGTGGTTTGTCTGCTGGGCTGGATGCTGTGGAAACCAGGGTGGGTGGGTGGGATCCAGGTAGCATGGCATAAACTGCCAAAGTGGGTTGGTGAAGGTTGTCTGCCCTAAGCAACAATGGTTGTGCTTGTAGCAGCTACATGCTGGAGAAGAGAGGTCTGGATCTGGTGGAACTGGGACAAGAGATCTCCCATCTCCTTGCTCATTGTCTCCAGTACACTCTCTGAGCACTCCAACTGCCACCAGAGACGGACCCAGTGCCTCTCCTCCTGCCGGCGGTCCAGTGGTCCTTGGCAGCAAAGGCCTTGAGTTCTGCATCTTTCTGCCACAGAAATAGCCCATACTTCTGGGTCATGCTCTGAATTGCATCCCAGAACTTGTCCACCTACTGCATGGTAGCTCCCTCACCAAATCCTTCCTGCACCACCAGTTGCAGATCCTGGTTCGGCTGGGTGCTCATGGCTGGGTGTTCCTTCTGTACCTGTTGTGGTAGCAAACCTGTAGCAAGCCAACAAGGAAAGCTATTCATTCAGAACACCTCACCCCAGTCTTTCCGTCCTCTCACGCCTTTCCCACCCAATATAACAGCCCCCTGCTTGTACTAAGGGAAGCAGGAATAAATACCTAGGATAGGTTTATTTATTTATATTTAATTATTTATCAAATTTAGTACCCCGACCCTCCTGCCATAGGCAGCCCAAGGCGGTTTACAAGAATAAAAACATATATAAAATTTGCATGGGGCCCTGAAGACAACAAAAACAATAAAACAGTAAATAAAAGGGGAGCATCACCTCCCCCATAATTAAAATCTCATATATAAATAAACACCCCACCCCACCCTAAAAATCCCACCCTCACCCTCGCCAAAGGCCTGGCAGAACAGCCAGGTCTTACATTGGTGCTGAAAGGAAGGAAGATCCGGGGCCACCAGGGCCTCCACCAGGAGGGAATTACACAGCCGTAAAGTGGCCACCGAGAATGCCCTCTCCATATTAGTCCCCCTAAATACTTGAGGAACCTTGAGAAGGGCACTCCCAGATGACCGCACGGGCTGGTCAAGGGCACGAGGAGTGAGGCGGTCCTACAGATAGGTAGGGCCCAAGCCATGTAGGGCTTTATAGGTAAGAATCAGCACCTTGAATCAGGCCTGGAAGACTATAGGCAGCCAGTGCAGAGAACGGAACACCAGTATAATGTGCTCCCAGCGGCCTGTCCCTGTAAGGAGGTGGGCCGCCGCATTCTGCACCAGCTGCAGTCTCCGAACCATTCCATGGGCAGTCCCATATAGTGCACGTTACAATAGTCCAATCTTGAGGTAATGAAAGCATGAATGATAGTGGCCAGATCAGAGTCTGGGATATATGGCCAAAGCCGACACACTAGATGTTATTGGCGAAAACCACCCCTCTCCACAGTCCCAACCTGGACATCTAGGCAGAGCTGCAAGTCGAGAAGCACTCCCAGATTCTTGACCTGAGGTACCACCGAGGGGCGGGCCCCATCAATGATGGGGGATGTCACATCCATCGCCTTCCCCACTAACATTACCCCCATCTTGTCAGGATTCAGCCTCAGTCGACTCACCCTCATCCAGTCTCCCACAAGCACCAGACATCGTGTAAGCACCGAAACTTCAGGGCCTGGGTCCAATGAAAAGGAGAGAGAGAGTTGGGTGTCATCAGCATATTGATGGCAGTGGCACCGAACTCCAGTACTCCAGATGATCTCACCCAACGGCTGCATATATATGTTGAACAGAAGAGGAGAAAGAATAGAACCCTGCAGGACTCCACATGAGAGGTCCCGGGGAGATGAAAAACACCACCCACTGGGTTCTCCCTGAACGAATGGAACCATTGAAGAACAGCCCCGCTAATCCCTGCTTGGTCCTTCAAACACGTCACCAACAACTCAAGGTCAACAGTATCAAAAGCAGCCAATAGATCTAACAAAATCAACAGCCTCCCTTAGCTGCCTGAGGCAGGATGGGTGTGGAGTATCAAATTTTAAAAATAAAAAATAAATAAATAAGCAGGGACAAACGGCCCTAGTCTAACTCCCAGTGAAGGTCATTGACCAGAGCCACCAACAGAGTTTCAGTGCCATAGCCCAGACGAAAGCCAGACTATGAGGGATCCAAAAAGCTGAATCAGTCCAGATGCTCCTGAAGCTGCCGAGCCACTACCCATTCAATAACCTTCCCTAAAAAGGGAAGGCTAGAGACAGGCTGATACCTGGCAAGGGCGTCAATGTCCAATGCTTTTTGAGCAGGGGATGAACCACCGCCTCCTTGAGGCAGCCCGGCACCCCGCTCTCCCGAAGGGAGGCATTGACCACCTCAAACAGCAACAGCCCCAGTGTCTCCCAGCAGGTCTTAACTAGCCAGGACAGGCATGGATCTAATTCACAAAAGGTGGCTCTAACCGCCTCAAGGGCATCATCCGCATCAGAGAGCGAAATCTGCTGAAATTGATCCCAAGAAATTGAACAAGGCAGAGCTTCCACAGCCTTTGGCTTCCCCATTGTAATAAGTGCAGCATTGAAGTTGTGGTGAATTCGAGTGATTTTATCAGCAAAATAATCAATAAATGTTTCACAGCGGTCACTGGAAGATTCCAAGTCCAGGTGGAGGGAGGCCAGACCGACCAGCCCCCTCACCAGCCAGGAAAGCTCAGCTGGACAAGATTTAGCTGACACAATGAGGGCAGAAAAGAAATCTTTCTTTGCTGCCCACACAGCTACCGCATAGGCTTGGAAACTATCTCTTTGATGCAATCGGTCAGTTTCAGCACGAGGCCGATGCTCCAACCGCCGCCCTTCAGGCTTCAACAACCGCAGCTCCTCAGTGAACCAAGGACTCTGCAATGTCGAAACCGAGGGAGCCGACGCTTGGGAGCCATCTGATCGATGGCCCCAGTCAGCAAGGTATTCCAAAGCTCAATGAAGCCATCGAGTGTCCAGTCGGCAAGATCAGCAAATAACTCCCCAGAGCAGTCCAGAACCTCTCTGGTTCTGTCAATCTCCAGGGGCGGACCAACCCAGCTGGTTCCACACCCCTCTGTGGACCAATGTTCCAGGAGACAGGCTTGTACGAGGTAATGATACGTCCATGACATGGGGACTGCTGACACCTCCTCCACTAACAGATCCCCCGCCTCAAGTCTAGTGCAGAAAATCAGATCGAGGGTATGTCCTCCATCATGTTTCGGAGCGCTGACCGTTTGGGACAGGTCCATGGTTGCCATGGTGGCCATGAACTCACGCTCTGCTCCTCCAAGCATGGTGTCAGTGTGAATGTTGAAGTCCCCCAAGACTAATGTCTTCAGGAACTGTAACTCCACGCCCAACACCATCTCCGTCAGAGCATGTAGGGATGAAACTGTATAGGTAGGTGCACGGTATACAAGCAACACCCTTAACTTGTCTCCTGCCAAATCAATCACAAGATGCAGTCCTCAACACCTGACAGAGCCTGCACTGGATACCTCCTAACAGACCATGAAACCCTAAAAATAATGGCTACACTGCCCCCCCCCAACACACACACACATACACATACACACAAACACACACACCGTCCTTCTGGCCATGGCTGATGCTGCATGGAGAACCCAGCTGGAACAAGGTCAGCCAGAAGAGGCCCCGACTCAGTGTCTAGTCAGGTCTCTGTAATGCAGACAAGGTCGGCTGCAGAATCCAATATTAATTCATGGATAGTTGTTGATTTATTAACAACTAACCTTGCTGGGGAGGTTGCTGCTGGGGAGGTTGTTTGCTGTGGCAGGATTGGAGTGGCAAGCCGATCTCCTCACATAATCACTGTAGAGAGAACAACATACAGAAATCGAGCACCATCATTAGCACCCTTACCCCTTTCCTCCACACCCACCACTTTGGCTTCCACCCCTCCCCAAACCCGCCATCCTGCCATAGTGCCTCTCCCCACCAGCCCACGATCCCACCATGGTGCCTTCCCACGCCCTTCCCACACATACTATTCGCCTCCAGTGCTGCTGCATCCCAGGGATTATCCTGCTGCTCCCAGCACTCTGCTGGCAACCTGTGAACACAGTAATAATAATAATGAATTAATAAGATAGCAATAAATGGAAGCCGTTATCATGCAGCTGTGCAAACATAGCCCCACCACCACCACCATCAATGGTGAATTACTGTTCTCCTCTGCCTCCTCTATAAATGTGGCCTCCAGGTCCTCCAAACCCTCCACAAGCTCTGCCAGTGGCTTCTCAATCAGAGACTGGCTCTCAAGATTGACCTCATCGTCGATCATTGCTGGTTCCAGGGTGGAGACAGAACAGAGGGATCTCTGCTAGTGGTCATGAATTCCATGCGGGGAGCAAGAGCAGTTAAAGCGGGAGTGGCTGGCGTAGGAGCTGGCAGTGGAGGATCCATATTGACCCAATTCTGGCTTCAGGTGAAGGTGCAGATGTAAAGGCGTGATGCCCCAATGTTGTCATTCATGCAGAGGAACCAGTCCAGCAGCTTGTAGTAGGGAGACATTTGCCTCCTGCAGCAAGAGACAACATTGTTGTCCTGGATCTCATTGTACCCTCTGCATGAGTCCTTGACGCACTACCAACACCGGTTCATGTTCCCTGTTGTCTCACTTGAGTGCCATTTGTGCTGAGACAGGGAATATTGTACCTTCTGCTCCCCCCCATAGAGCAAGGAAGACTCTCTTCCTCGCTTCAGAATATACAACTCCAGCAGGTGAATTTGTAGTCAGAAAGGATGCTTTCCGACGTTACATGGGAGGGGTGGGAACTTTCGTAATCGCCACCATGGCTCACTAATTGCCAGGATTAGCACTCATCAGAATGCACTAATCTCCTTTTAGCATGTGAGGAGGATGCTCAAGCATGACTGGGTCCCCAAATGTAACCTTTACAAGGACAGGTGTTTTCACGCACTAAAGGGGGATTAGTGAATTCTGATGGGTGCTAATCCTCACAATTAGACAGCCGCTGTGGTGACTGCAAAAGTTCCTGCCCCTCCAAGCTAATGTTGGAAAACAGCCAGAGTGCCTGGGATGGAAGACCAGAGATAGCAGTGCTGATAGCTGCCTGTGAACACAATTATGGGAGGGGGGNTTGTTGATTTATTAACAACTAACCTTGCTGGGGAGGTTGCTGCTGGGGAGGTTGTTTGCTGTGGCAGGATTGGAGTGGCAATCCGATCTCCTCACATAATCACTGTAGAGAGAACAACATACAGAAATCGAGCACCATCATTAGCACCCTTACCCCTTTCCTCCACACCCACCACTTTGGCTTCCACCCCTCCCCAAACCCGCCATCCTGCCATAGTGCCTCTCCCCACCAGCCCACGATCCCACCATGGTGCCTTCCCACGCCCTTCCCACACATACTATTCGCCTCCAGTGCTGCTGCATCCCAGGGATTATCCTGCTGCTCCCAGCACTCTGCTGGCAACCTGTGAACACAGTAATAATAATAATGAATTAATAAGATAGCAATAAATGGAAGCCGTTATCATGCAGCTGTGCAAACATAGCCCCACCACCACCACCATCAATGGTGAATTACTGTTCTCCTCTGCCTCCTCTATAAATGTGGCCTCCAGGTCCTCCAAACCCTCCACAAGCTCTGCCAGTGGCTTCTCAATCAGAGACTGGCTCTCAAGATTGACCTCATCGTCGATCATTGCTGGTTCCAGGGTGGAGACAGAACAGAGGGATCTCTGCTAGTGGTCATGAATTCCATGCGGGGAGCAAGAGCAGTTAAAGCGGGAGTGGCTGGCGTAGGAGCTGGCAGTGGAGGATCCATATTGACCCAATTCTGGCTTCAGGCGAAGGTGCAGATGTAAAGGCGTGATGCCCCAATGGTGTCATTCATGCAGAGGAACCAGTCCAGCAGCTTGTAGTAGGGAGACATTTGCCTCCTGCAGCAAGAGACAACATTGTTGTCCTGGATCTCATTGTACCCTCTGCATGAGTCCTTGACGCACTACCAACACCGGTTCATGTTCCCTGTTGTCTCACTTGAGTGCCATTTGTGCTGAGACAGGGAATATTGTACCTTCTGCTCCCCCCCATAGAGCAAGGAAGACTCTCTTCCTCGCTTCAGAATATACAACTCCAGCAGGTGAATTTGTAGTCAGAAAGGATGCTTTCCGACGTTACATGGGAGGGGTGGGAACTTTCGTAATCGCCACCATGGCTCACTAATTGCCAGGATTAGCGCTCATCAGAATGCACTAATCTCCTTTTAGCATGTGAGGAGGACGCTCAAGCATGACTGGGTCCCCAAATGTAACCTTTACAAGGACAGGTGTTTTCACCACTAAAGGGGGATTAGTGAATTCTGATGGGTGCTAATCCTCACAATTAGACAGCCGCTGTGGTGACTGCAAAAGTTCCTGCCCCTCCCAGCTAATGTTGGAAAACAGCCAGAGTGCCTGGGATGGAAGACCAGAGATAGCAGTGCTGATAGCTGCCTGTGAACACAATTATGGGAGGGGGGAGGGGGAAACACTATTAAATAGCAATAAACAGAAGCATTTATCATGCAGCTGTTTTATACACACCCTGGTGCATTAACTTATCACTATTGGCTGGCTGGCTGACTGTCATTCTCAGCCATGGCCACAGCAATGGAAAGCCTGTGGAAATCACTCCTTGGAATGTAACTGTTTGGGAAGTACGAGCATCAGGCACATGCTGCAAACCAGCACAAGCCAGAACGCAGGTTTGAATTTGGCACATGTTAGCCTTTTAAGGCAGGCGTAGACTGAGAGCGGAGAAAGGGGCAGTAAGCGGTCACTCCTCAGAATGTTCTAGGCTTTTCACCTGTTACTCTACGGTACTGGCAGACCCATACACACAACCTAATTGATGGGATGCAGACACCTGGGCACACATTAGCCTGTGTTCAGAGCAAGCTCTCTGCATCCTCTGACACCCTTTGTGACTGGTGGGTGGGGCCACATGGCCAGTGGGGTCAATGGAGTAGACAGGTCAGAACGAGGAGAAAAGCCAGAGGAAGCCGAGGAAAGGGTTCAAGAGGGGCCAGGCCAGGCCAGGCCAAAGCCCAGTAGAGGGTGGGGCGGGGTAGGGGTTCCAAATAGGGAAAGAGAAATCCCTCAGAAGCTCTGCAATGACTCACAGGCACAAGGGCAGGGCAGAGCACGGCAAAGCAATTTTCATCACTGACAAAGGGAGCAGGGAAGCTAGCACTGAGTACAGGATCAAAGGAACAGAGGCTAGGGATATCAGAGGGGAACAAGTCTAGGACAATAGGGAAGCAGGGACTAAGGCTCAGGGGCGGCTGGTTAGTTTTGATGTTGGAGGGGCACTGGGGTAGTAAGGCCTGGCCTAGGGGCGGAGCCTAGCCTAGGGGTGGAGCTTAGCCTAGGGACAGAGGCAGGGATATGGTAGGCGGAGCCAGGCCATAACCCAGCCAACAGCAAGGAGTTCCCAGAGTTAACATTGGATGGACATTACATTACTTAATCCAGCAATTTCAGTTAGGCAGGTTATCACCTTCTTTGCCAGGTTTAAAAGCAGGCAGATCACCAGACTAACAGTTACATCTCACAATTTCAAAACCTCAATTGAATCACGGGGCATTAAATACTAATTCCCCCACACCCTCTACTGCGTGTGTGTTTGGGGGGGATTAGTATTTAACACTCCACATCTTCAAGTGAACAAAACCCATATAAAAACCAGAAAGCCACACATAAACAAGCCAAACCTTTCCCACAAGCCCCCAAAGGCATCCCCAGCAGCCAAACACCTGTGCAAGCACACAGGCCTTTTAAAAACAATTTGGCCAGTTTCACGGATGCATCAAATCAGACACATCCAGACCAGCATCCCTAGTAGCTTCACCAACAAACTGCCTGTTCAAGCACGCAGGCCTCTTTTTAAAAAACACTTTGGCCCCTTTCGGGGCTGCATTCCCACCAAAGCAGGCCCCGAGCCCAACCAGCATCATCCCCAGCAACCATACCTTATCCCCAGCAGCCAAATGCCTGTCCACACAAACTACTTTCCAGCAACAGCAGGAAGCAGCAGTGAAACAGCGAAGGGACCATTTTTTTTAAAAAAGCATAGCCACGACCAGTGGAACCACAAATTTACAAAATGGCCTCTTTACTCATGCTGGGAGAGGAGAAGGAAAGCAGCAATGCATTCATTGATGCATTGCTGCTGCTTTCCTTCACTCCTCCCAAGCAGGAGTAGAGAGGCCATTTTGTCATCATGCAAACACAGAGCAACACCCTCCCCACAAAAAAAATCCCCCCAGTCTAACTGTCCCCACAACACCCTCCCCCCCCAAAATCCCCCCCATTCCCCAGTCTCACACACCCTCCCCCTNGCAGGCAGGCAGGCACCAGGCAGTTGAGTTCAGAGTTCAGTGGAGGCTCTCGGCAGCAAGAAGTGCTGCGGCGCACATGGTCAACTGAGTCAGTTTAAGCATGTGCGTGCAGGCACATCTCGCCACCGAGCACCTCCACTGAGCGCCCAGGTGAGGCTTTGCATTGAGCCCATAGGGCTCAATGCAAAGCTGCCACGAGCGGGAAATTTCATTTCCCAGCAGCGCGCTTGGACTGACCGCTCAGCCGCCTGACATGCGTTCAGTCCAAGTTTGTCCCTTCTGGGACTCCAGACAGAGTGCTCACGGACTGAGTGCTCTGTCTCTGCCGGCTGAAATTGACATCAGAGCGCAGCAGCAGTCAGAGCAGCATGGCGCTCTGATGTGAATTTCAGCCAGCAGAGACAGAGCGCTCGGTCAGTGAGCGCTCTGTCAGTGGCACCCGGGGGGGATGGGGGAGAGAGGGGGCATGGCACTGCCCCAGGCGCCCTCAGGAAAGGGCTGCCACTGCTAAGGCTACAGAGAAAGAAGGAGTGGGGCAGAGCAGAGGAAAAATAGAATGGGGGGCAGGCACCAGGCAAGAAACCAAAAATGACAGACAGACAGACAGACAGACATGTTCCAGTAAGGAAGGGCGAACGCGGTTTGGAAGTTTGGAGTTCGGACCGAACTCGGCCTGTTCGGACGACCGAACCGAACTCCTGAACCAATCCCGAACTGACCAAACCGAATTCTAACTGAACGACAAACCGACCAAACAGTTCGTTCATGTTCGGCCATGTTCGGATGAGTTTAGGTGGGAAAAATGTGACTGAAGCCCAGGGAGGGGGAGGAAGCTGTGGGCCAGACTTCCTGGTACTGGGGGGTGAAGAGGCTTGGAGTAGCAGCCAGCCTACCCAATCACCTTTCCTTTTCAACTGAACACTGGCTTCACAGTCTGCGATTGGCCAGGGGCTAGGCTGCACAGAGTCATTCGGGTCTTGTGGTAAGGCGGGATCAGCAAGTAACAGAACTCTTTGCCCTGCCCCCCTTCCAACTCCTTCTGAGCCAGCCACTGATCTGTCAGCAGCATTTTCAGAAGACTCCCTGACTCCTAGAAGTTTGCTTCCCTCATCCATTGACAATCCTCCTCCCATTTCACCCATCCAACAGATTTACCTCCCTATTATCATTTAGTTAGATTATATTAGATAGATCTAGCAGTTATTTTTATTTTTTACCCATCCCTGTGTTCTATCTCCCTACCCTCCATTGAATCCATTCCTTTCCCTCGCCCTCTCCCTCCATATTCCATATTCCATCACTCATTCCCTTCCCCTGGTTTTTTATTTATTAGTGTAGGATTAGAATGATTTAGGTTTTATTTCAGTTTCTGTACCCCTCCCTGTGTTGTTGTGAGCTGTCTGTGTACTCCCCTCCCTCCCATTCCTGTGTAATATTGTATATATATATATAGAGAGAGAGAGAGAGAGAGAGATTATAGTAGTTGTTAGGTAGGATTATAGTTAGCTATTACAATTAAGTTAGCTTAGTTTATAGAGATATAGCGATCTAGTTTTAGAGTGTGTTTTTTATATTCCATTGTTTAGTTCCATAGGTTTTATAATAGTTATTAGATAGTTAAATAGCAGTTAAATTTAGTGTAGTATAGATCGATACATATCATATTTCGCATAAGGAGGAAAGGCCCTCCCCAATACCTAAGCTCTCACATAGTTTGGCAGCAGACCTTCCGAGACGTGCATTCAAATCCCCGGCAATCAGGATCTCATCGTCAGGGAATTTCCGTAAATGTTCCATCAGTTTATCCTTCATTGCTTGCCAGAACAATTTTCTCTGCCCTCCGGGGGGATTATAAGCGTTTATCAATAACAACTTCCCAGGAAATCCCTGGACCAAAATATGTAGCACCAGTACATTATCTTTTAATTGGCTCCAACTCATCTCCCAGGCCTCGAGGTTATCTGCCAACATAGTAATAAGGACCCCTTTGGGTTGGCCCTTGCCCCCAGATTGCAAAGCAGGTGTGTACCAGGTAGCGTATCCCTGTATACTAGGGGGATTCCAAACACACCAAGTTTCCTGGATACAGAGGATCTCAAATTGCCCTAGGTATGCACAAAACTCTTTATTCCTTAGTTTTGACAGCCACCCGGCCACATTCCAGGAGACCAATGTTAATTTACTGGCCTCTTGGGCTGTCATTAGTCAATCCATCATAGTTTTCTACCCTAGTATCTCCCCTTGGTTTGTTAACCCTATTGCTGATGCAGAGGAAACCTCACCCAGATCCTCACCAAATATTTTGCTTTCCAAAGCCGGCATACTTGTTTGTGTGTTATCCTCCTCCAGGGGGTTCAAGCTAGGTATAACATCCCTAGGTGCCATATTGTGTTTGTCAGGTGTAGATGTAGAAATGACTGTCTGGGACACTTCTAGTAGATCTCTGGATTGTCCCCGCACTGAGATAAGTGAGACCCGAAATGATGGAGAGTTCCTCTCTGCAATTCCCTGACTCCTCTGAGTACACTCCTGCCCTCCTACTTCTGTCTCCCTGTCACATATCTGTGTAATTTGTTTGTGTAGTAGAGAGAAAGAATTCAAAATATCCACTTGCTGGATGGGCAGGGGATCAGGGCCCATCTGGTTCCTGCGACTCCCTCAAGGGCCTGGAGTCGGTACCCTACTCCTAGGGTGTTGGAGAGACTCTATTTCCATTTCCTCCTCCCCTCTAGCTTCCTGTATCCCTCCCTCAGCCATGGGTGCTTTAGTGGTTCCATTGGGGGGCTGGGCAACTATATCCTTCCTCCTCACCTCAATCCCAGTTCCCCCAGTCCCTCCAGCCTACTCGTGTCTAGAGTACACATTGGCCAGGCAAACCCCCTTTTGAGACAGGAGCTCCTTTGCTTGTACTATTGCATTCACCCATTGACAGTGGTTAAAACACACCACAACTGTTCTCTGAAACTTTAAAGAGCTCAGTAGCTCTACCTGAGTGATGTCTTTGCTGGTAATTGGAATCCTAATAAGGGTTCTTAAATGATCTACAACTTCCCATATAGAGCTCCATGATGGAAAATATCCATCCAGCAAGGGTCTGATGTTGAAACAGATAGAGTTCCCTTCCCTCTGGAAATGGATCAGGTTACATTTCCCCTGGGCATCTGGAATGTCAACAGCCAAGGATGGTTTCCTTTGTTCCACTGCCATTGGGCACATAGTACCCTTCCATTTAATGCTGGGTATTATAGGTTTGACAAGACCAGGAGTACTAGGAGTTATAGGTTTAGCAAAACTGACCATATCCCTCCCCCCCTTCCCAGAATCATTACCCCCTTTCCCTGCTAAATTATGCCCATAAGGGCCCTTCTCTGGGCGTTGTGCCATTGCTTTGTTTGTGTCATGGATCACCGTAACTAATCTTACTGTCTCTAGTTGTTTCACTCCTGGAAAACCCCTCTGTGCCAGGTCTATGAATCTGTCATCTTCTGTTCTAGAGCATTTATATGCGTAAAAGTGCACTGGGTGGTATGTGCTGTCAGAGTACAATGTCTAGCCAGAAGTTCTGCTATGGATAGCAAACCTTGCTCCTGAAAACCCTCACTTCGGGGTCTGCCTAAATCACCTTCTAATTCTCCCATACTTCCCACAGCAAGCCTATCCTCAACTAGAATTTGTTCGGTAACCCGCAGATCTTGACTCTCCTGAGAGGCATTACACAGAGGGCCTATCTGACCCTGCCCCGGGCTCAGCAGCACCTAGGGAGAATCCCCTGGAGATCCGCTGGTCAGAGCATTAAACCGATTAGAGGTTAGAAAATAACTGTTCATCTTCCGCTGTTTCTGAGGAGGGGATAATGACCTTGTCAGGGGTAAACCCCTCTTGTTCTTTGAGGGCATGACAGACAGTTACTTGTTACTGCTCCCACTGTTCCTTCACCCCACGCCCATCCATGCCTGAAGTTACTAACATATTCTGTTGTTCCAGCCTAGGGCCAGTCAAAGTAAAACAAAGGGATTCTTGGTTCACGGCCCCTGTTCAATTTTCTTCTGCTGTGCTCCAGCTCCTGGGAGCGCCGAAGGGAGTGCAAAAAGGAGCACTATGATTGTAAGCCGCCCCGAGCTGGGTTCAGGATGGGGCGGGGTAAAAATTTAATAAATAAATTAAATAAATAAATAAAAAGGGCACGCCCTTGTGCACAGCCCTTCCTTTGGCACACGGCCCTTCAACTTGAGGCCAAGGCGCGTGGCCAAGGTGCTGCCTTGGTCTAGCTGTGCGTTTTCTTTCCCGCAGGTAGGAGTCCCCACCCTTCACGCTGGTCACCGCAACAAGCTCCAGGTGAGTCTACCGGCTCAGCAATACTGGCTCCCTGCTTCTTGGTGCTGCCTTGGTCTAGCTGTGCGTTTTCTTTCCCACTCAAAGGCTACTGAAATCACATGTCCTCTGGGCTGCCCTTGTTTATCTCCAACTGTCAAGAACAGTTAAACCTCTTAAGCTGCTGCCTGGGAAATTGAAGTACTCCAGAACAAAACCCCACTCCCAAATCCCCTGGATAAGCAACCCCAAGTCTTTTGTCTTGCTGTGGAAGATTGTCTCCTGGAGATCGCTTGGGGTCTTTCCAAGCAAGTAAAACTCAGCCAGCTCTGACAGATTGGTGCTTGGCTATCTTTTAGGACCCACTGACACATGTTCAACTGATGTTCGCATAAGGAGCAATGCATCTTGCTGTGGAAGATTCTCTCCTGGAGATCGCTTGGAGCTGGAGCTGTGATGAAGTTTCCAAGCAAGTAAAACTCAGCCAACTCTGACAGAATCGTGCTTGGCTATCTCTTAGGACCCACTGACACACATTCAACTGATGTTCGCATAAAGAGCAATGCATCTTGCTGTGGACGATTCTCTCCTGGAGATCCTTGCACAGAGAGTCATCTTTGAACTGCACCAAGAAGCAGCCACTCCAGCCCCAGGACCCACCATGGGGCCTACGTTACTGGCAGGGAGGGCTGTGGCCAATACCTACACGCTGCCACTCTTCTAGCCCTAGGACCCACCGTGATGGGTCTGGGGCTGTCATTCCTC
>QEPC01001106.1:705361-721931 GCA_003113815.1 Sphenodon punctatus
TGTAGTAGAGAGAAAGAATTCAAAATATCCACTTGCTGGATGGGCAGGGGATCAGGGCCCATCTGGTTCCTGCGACTCCGTGAAGGCCCTGGAGTCGGTATCCTACTCCTAGGGTGTTGGAGAGACTCTATTTCCATTTCCTCCTCCCCTCTAGCTTCCTGTATCCCTCCCTCAGCCATGGGTGCTTTAGTGGTTCCATTGGGGGGCTGGGCAACTATATCCTTCCTCCTCACCTCAATCCCAGTTCCCCCAGTCCCTCCAGCCTACTCGTGTCTAGAGTACACATTGGCCAGGCAAACCCCCTTTTGAGACAGGAGCTCCTTTGCTTGTACTATTGCATTCACCCATTGACAGTGGTTAAAACACACCACAACTGTTCTCTGAAACTTTAAAGAGCTCAGTAGCTCTACCTGAGTGATGTCTTTGCTGGTAATTGGAATCCTAATAAGGGTTCTTAAATGATCTACAACTTCCCATATAGAGCTCCATGATGGAAAATATCCATCCAGCAAGGGTCTGATGTTGAAACAGATAGAGTTCCCTTCCCTCTGGAAATGGATCAGGTTACATTTCCCCTGGGCATCTGGAATGTCAACAGCCAAGGATGGTTTCCTTTGTTCCACTGCCATTGGGCACATAGTACCCTTCCATTTAATGCTGGGTATTATAGGTTTGACAAGACCAGGAGTACTAGGAGTTATAGGTTTAGCAAAACTGACCATATCCCTCCCCCCCTTCCCAGAATCATTACCCCCTTTCCCTGCTAAATTATGCCCATAAGGGCCCTTCTCTGGGCGTTGTGCCATTGCTTTGTTTGTGTCATGGATCACCGTAACTAATCTTACTGTCTCTAGTTGTTTCACTCCTGGAAAACCCCTCTGTGCCAGGTCTATGAATCTGTCATCTTCTGTTCTAGAGCATTTATATGCGTAAAAGTGCACTGGGTGGTATGTGCTGTCAGAGTACAATGTCTAGCCAGAAGTTCTGCTATGGATAGCAAACCTTGCTCCTGAAAACCCTCACTTCGGGGTCTGCCTAAATCACCTTCTAATTCTCCCATACTTCCCACAGCAAGCCTATCCTCAACTAGAATTTGTTCGGTAACCCGCAGATCTTGACTCTCCTGAGAGGCATTACACAGAGGGCCTATCTGACCCTGCCCCGGGCTCAGCAGCACCTAGGGAGAATCCCCTGGAGATCCGCTGGTCAGAGCATTAAACCGATTAGAGGTTAGAAAATAACTGTTCATCTTCCGCTGTTTCTGAGGAGGGGATAATGACCTTGTCAGGGGTAAACCCCTCTTGTTCTTTGAGGGCATGACAGACAGTTACTTGTTACTGCTCCCACTGTTCCTTCACCCCACGCCCATCCATGCCTGAAGTTACTAACATATTCTGTTGTTCCAGCCTAGGGCCAGTCAAAGTAAAACAAAGGGATTCTTGGTTCACGGCCCCTGTTCAATTTTCTTCTGCTGTGCTCCAGCTCCTGGGAGCGCCGAAGGGAGTGCAAAAAGGAGCACTATGATTGTAAGCCGCCCCGAGCTGGGTTCAGGATGGGGCGGGGTAAAAATTTAATAAATAAATTAAATAAATAAATAAAAAGGGCACGCCCTTGTGCACAGCCCTTCCTTTGGCACACGGCCCTTCAACTTGAGGCCAAGGCGCGTGGCCAAGGTGCTGCCTTGGTCTAGCTGTGCGTTTTCTTTCCCGCAGGTAGGAGTCCCCACCCTTCACGCTGGTCACCGCAACAAGCTCCAGGTGAGTCTACCGGCTCAGCAATACTGGCTCCCTGCTTCTTGGTGCTGCCTTGGTCTAGCTGTGCGTTTTCTTTCCCACTCAAAGGCTACTGAAATCACATGTCCTCTGGGCTGCCCTTGTTTATCTCCAACTGTCAAGAACAGTTAAACCTCTTAAGCTGCTGCCTGGGAAATTGAAGTACTCCAGAACAAAACCCCACTCCCAAATCCCCTGGATAAGCAACCCCAAGTCTTTTGTCTTGCTGTGGAAGATTGTCTCCTGGAGATCGCTTGGGGTCTTTCCAAGCAAGTAAAACTCAGCCAGCTCTGACAGATTGGTGCTTGGCTATCTTTTAGGACCCACTGACACATGTTCAACTGATGTTCGCATAAGGAGCAATGCATCTTGCTGTGGAAGATTCTCTCCTGGAGATCGCTTGGAGCTGGAGCTGTGATGAAGTTTCCAAGCAAGTAAAACTCAGCCAACTCTGACAGAATCGTGCTTGGCTATCTCTTAGGACCCACTGACACACATTCAACTGATGTTCGCATAAAGAGCAATGCATCTTGCTGTGGACGATTCTCTCCTGGAGATCCTTGCACAGAGAGTCATCTTTGAACTGCACCAAGAAGCAGCCACTCCAGCCCCAGGACCCACCATGGGGCCTACGTTACTGGCAGGGAGGGCTGTGGCCAATACCTACACGCTGCCACTCTTCTAGCCCTAGGACCCACCGTGATGGGTCTGGGGCTGTCATTCCTCGCACAGAGAACCAATCTTCAACTTCACCATGAAACAGCCACTCCAGCCCCAGGACCCACCACCAGCGTCCTGGGGCCTACATTACTGGCAGGGAGGGCTGTGGCCAATACCTACACGCTGCCACTCTTCTAGCCCTAGGACCCACCGTGATGGGTCTGGGGCTGTCATTCCTCACACAGAGAACCAATCCTCAACTTCACCAAGAAGCAGCCACTCCAGCCCCAATACCCACCATCAGGGTCCTTGGGCCTACATTACTGGCAGGGAGGGCTGTGGCCAATATCTTCATGCTGCCACTCTTCTAGGCCCAGGACCCACCGTGATGGGGCTGGGGCTGTCATTCCTCGCACAGAGAACCAATCTTCAACTGCACCAAGAAGCAGCCACTCCAGCCCCAATACCCGTCATCAGTGTCCTTGGGCCTACGTTACTGGCAGGGAGGGCTGTGGCCAATATCTACATGCTGCCACTCTTCTAGCCCCAGGACCCACCGTGATGGGCCTGGGGATGTCATTCCTTGCACAGAGAGCCAGGGTTCCCTTCTTCCATAAAACTAAGCCACCCTGTAGTGTTTAAGGCAACAACCTTCTCTGATGGCATCGAGTTCCTCGTTAGGCTAAGAAGCAACACTCTCCCCTTTGAGAGTGACAGTTCCACCCTAACCCTTTCTAGGGATATGAGACAAGTCCATGTGGGGATGGGACACCAGGTGACGCAGCGTGAATGATGGGAGCCAGGATGATAAATCTTTTCCACAAAGTAGTAGCAACCTGCTGCTCATGGCCATTGGCCAAGCAACTGCCCACCCCCATTGCATGCCTGTCCTGATGGCATCGAGCTCCTGTCTAGGCTAAGGAGAGAGAGAGAAAGTCTCTCCACTGCTAAAAGGAGAGACAGACACACTCCCACCCATGCTGTCACCTGCAGTACATGGACATAGAGAGAGAGAGAGATAGACTGCCCACTGCTAGAAAAAAGGGGAGAGGTGCATCCAGCTCAAGCTGCCACCTTCCAGAACCAGCAAGAGCTCTCATCTGTGCTCATGCTCAATACCCTTGGCCACATCCAGCATCAAACCTACCAGAATAAGATGGAAATAAACACACAACATATTATATGTGCCTGCCTGTGTGCCTCCCTGTACCTGCTACCACCTATCTCATGATTGACCAATGATTTAATGAGGTGTGCCCAACCAAGCACTAATTCTGGGGACATCATTCAACTCACATAGGCTGTCATTCCACTGTACCTGAAGCAGTCATGCCAGTCTGTGGCAGGTCAAGGAGCAGCGGACCCTGGAACCCCGAGACGGGATCTGGAAGATGAGGAGCCAGAGGAGTCGGGGATAGCCCTGCCTGGAGGTGAGGAAGCGACTGACGCAGCCGGACCGAGCGTGGTGACATCATCATGGAGCAACCCGCCCAAATCCAGAAGGGCGCGACCAGGAAGGAGACGCGGGGGGAGCTTCAAGAGGCTGGCAGAGAGCAGAGAGGAGGCAGCATGACATATCGGGGTGAGAGGAATGCAGCACCTCGAACCAGACTGGGGTAGGGGCCTGTGAGGCTGAGGGGCAAGGAAGGAGTCCCGTGACGTAACGGGGCCACTCCCTGGAACACAGGGGTGTTGAACTTACGGATTCAGGACTGGGAGAGGGTGGGTAGGTTCAGGCCTTGACCTGTGGGAGACCTCCATGGGGGGCCCTGGGTACAGTCTCAGGGTCCCGGGGGGCCTTCCCAGAGAAAAAGGGGGATTCCCCTCCCTGCCGGCTCCGAGTGTGGAAGCTGGTGGGGCACATACATAGGGGGCTCACCACAACTGGTGCCATGGCTCAGATCAGGAAAGGGGAGGAGATGGTGAAACAAGAGGCCAGCAGAATTATGCCCAGCCACCCCAGCATGGACGCCGAAGCCATGATGAAGTGGTTCATGGAGTCACACCAGGCCCAACTAGAAACTCAGCGGGGTTTTTTCCAGCAGCTCACAACCGAGCTGTCCTCAACCCAAGTGAGGACCCAGGCCCATTTGGCAGAGCAGGTAACCGCCTTAATTACTCCCGCCTTGGTGGCAGTTACCACCAGTGGTCAAGGGGGAGGTGAGGCTAGAGGCCTGCAGGTACGCCTCACTAAAATGGCCCCGTCAGATGACCCAGAGGCCTTCCTCAACATTTTTGAGAGGGTAGCCATGGCATCTAGATGGCCCGAGGATCAGTGGGCCATTTTCTTAGCCCTGTGCCTGTCAGGGCCGGTCCAGGCCGTATATGACCGGATGGAGGCTTGTGATGCGGCAGATTTTCATAAGCTAAAGGAGGCTATCCTGAGAGACCTGGATATATCAGAGGAAACCTATAGGAAGCAGTTTTGGGGAGAAAAGTATCCCCCCGGGGCTTTTCCCTGTGCCGTGGCCCAACAGCTAAGAACCCACTGCCTCAGATGGCTGAAGCCACAGGAGAGATCGGCCCAAGATATCGTAGAGCTGCTCATGACGAAGCAGTTCATACACATACTTCCCCCCGGGGGGCCAGCATGGGTAACACGGCACCAACTCGCCTCTCTAGAAGAGGCGGTGCACCTCAAGGAGAACTATGAGGCCCTTGAGGGTACCGCCAGTTATGGGCTAAGGGAGGGCCCTAGGAATTACCTGAGAGAAGAGAAGGAACCCCAGGTAGGAGGGCCCCAGGAGGCACGCCTGGGAGGCTCAGGTAGGGGCCATAGTAGAGAGGATGAGATACCAGGGGGCAGTGGAAGAAAGGAGGGGGACACCAGGGCTCCGCAAGGGAGTAGCCTGCGTCACCTTCGGCCTGACCCAGGGCACTACCCAGGACCCTACCTGGGGCCCAATGGCACCCAGGAGGGGGCGGGAAATCCCGGGGCATGGGTATGCTACCAGTGTGGGTGACCCAGTCATTTCAAGCGAGACTGTCCCCTTATGGATTGCACGTTCGCTGATGGGTGGCTTGGGGAGAACCCTGGGGGTGTCCGGGGGGAGTGTAAATCTTTAGTGAGGGTGTGGATGGGCAGAAGAGAATACAGGGCCCTTGTAGATACGGGATGCGGGAGGACCTTAGTAAGAGACGGCCTGCAAGGACTCCCCCGGGCTCCCAGCCCCAATACCTGTATACGATGTATACACGGGGAGGTGCAGTGGTATCCCACTTGCCAGGTGGTTCTGTCAGTGGCCAGGTGTACCAAGACCCAATCAGTAGAGGTAGTTTCGGGGTTAGTCCACCCAATCATATTAGGGCGAGACTGGGGGGATCTGGCCACACTCTTGCTGCCGTGCGACGCTCTGTGGGGGAGCAATGAGGACTCGAGCGGACCAAGCCAGGAGGAACGGGGCCATGACGAACACCCAAACCCACCAAGAGATGTACCCTGGCTGGTAAGACCTTTTGACTTTGTACAGGCCCAACATAACGACCCGACTTTGGCCCAGGCCTACGAGCAGGTCGCTGTCATTAATGGGAAGCCCAGGGTTCCAGGTCAGACTTTGGCATACCCCCACTTTGAATTGGTAGAAGACCGACTCTACCGGCTACATAAAGACCCAGAGAGGGGGGAGGAAGTCTACCAATTGTTAGCCCCCGAAGAGGTGCAACGGGAGTTACTGAGAATGGCCCATGAAATTCCCTGTACGGGGCACCTCAGGAGGGAGAAGACTTGGGAAAGGCTGGTGGTCCGTTTCTACTGGCCAGGCATCCGGGCGGCAGTGCAGCAATACTGTGCTTCCTGTCCCGAGTGTCAGTTGACCACAAAACGCGGGGTGGTCCCAGCCCCGCTGGTTCCCCTGCCTCTGGTGGGGGTCCCATTCAAACGTATGGGCATGGACATCATAGGGCCAATAGAGCGATCCAGTGAGGGATACTGTTATATATTAGTCACGGTCGATTATTCTACCAGGTACCCTGATGTGGTAGCACTGAAATCAATCAAAGCCCCAGTAATAGCAAGGGAGTTGTTAAAAATGTTATCCCGTATGGGATTTCCCCACACCCTGTTGACCGACCAGGGGACCAACTTCATGGGGAGGCTCATGAAGCAATTATGTCAGCTGCTGAAGATTAGGCAGATACGGACTTCGGTCTACCATCCCCAGACAGACGGGCTGGTCAAGAGGTACAACTAAACGCTGAAGGCCATGTTACGTAAGTTTGTAAGGGAGGAGCCCAAAACCTGGCCTTCATTACTCCCAGCTCTACTTTTTGCCTATCGAGAGGTTCCCCAGACCTCCTTGGGGTTCTCCCCATTCGAGCTGCTCTATGGGCGCCGCCCGAGAGGCCTCCTAGATTTAGTGCGGGAAGGATGGGAGGAAACCCCATTCCCCCAAGCACAACGTGATTCTCTATGTAACCCAACTACGAGAAAAGTTACAGAAGATGCGGGAATGGGCCGAGCGAAACGGCCTGGAGGCCCAAACCAGACAGAAAACATGGTTTGATAAGAAGGCCAGCCCACACCAGCTACAACCAGGACAGAGAGTGTTGGTGTTGCTGCCCTCCACAGAGTCCAAGCTACTGGCTACATGGCAAGGACCTTACGAAGTACTGAAGCAAGTAGGCGAAGTGGATTACGCGGTACGACAGCCAGGAAGAAAGCCTGAGGTGCAGACGTACCACGTCAACTTGCTAAAGGAATGGAAGGAACGCGAAATAGACCAGACAGACGCACTGGAGGGGGAGGACCCAGTCATGATACCCCCTAAGGAGAGAGAATGCCCATCCAGCTGGGGGAACACCTTGACGAGAGCCAAAGGAACCAGGTGAAGGCTTTGGTGGCATCTTTTCCCCAGGTATTCACCAGTCAACCTGGGTGCACCCCACTAGCCCAACATGACATAGTGACGGAACCCAGGAAAATAGTCCGGGAGGTGCCCCAGAGGCACCACCACCACCTGATGCAAGTAATGCAGGAGGAAGTCCGGACCATGTTGGGGCTCAGGGTGATTGTGGAATCGAGCAGTCCATGGCACAGCCAGCCGGTGTTGGTGGGCAAGCCAGACGGGTCCACCCGGTTCTGCATTGACTTTCGTAAGGTGAATGCCATTTCTTGCTTCAACGCATACCCCATGCCCAGGGTGGATCTCCTGCTAGAACGCCTGGGGAAGGCCAAGTACCTGTCTACTTTAGACTTGACGAAGGGCTACTTGCAAATTCCCCTCAAATCCGCGGCTCAGGAAAAGACGGTCTTCTCTACCCCGATGGGGCTGTACCAGTTCACCAGAATGCCTTTCGGCCTACACCTTTCAGAGGTTAATGGACAGAGTGCTTAACCCACATGGGGCTTATGCTGTAGTGTACATAGATGATATCATCGTTTTCAGCACATCCTGGAACGAGCACCTTGAACACCTCACGAAAATCGCACGGGCGCTAACCCAGGCAGGGCTTACGGCCAACCCCAAGAAGTGCCATCTGGGACTAAGGGAGGTTACCTACCTGGGCTACCTGGGCCAAATCCACCCGCTATGGGACAAAGTCAAGGCAGTAAGGGATTGGAACCCTCCTACCACAAAGAAACAGGTGCAACAGTTCCTAGGGTTCGCCGGGTACTACTGACAACACGTGCCCCATTTTGCCACCATCGCCGCCCCCCTCTCGGACACAACCAGGAAAGGGTAGCCCACTCACGTGGCATGGACCCCAGCCGTGGTGAAGGCTTTCAATACTCTGAAGGCTCGCCTCTGTCAAGCCCCAGTCCTATACACACCAGACTTTATGCAGCCCTTCATTCTACAAACAGAAGTCTCCGAGGTAGGGCTGGGGGTGGTCTTGTCACAACAGGTAGGTGGCGTAGAGCATCCCATAGTGTACCTTAGCTGGAAACTGGAGCCCAGGGAGCAGGCCTACGCGACCATAGAAAAAGAAGCCCTCACCGTCCGGTGAGCAGTTGTTGCCCTCCGTTACTACCTAGCCAGAGATACATTCACATTGGTGACAGACCATGCCCCATTAAAATGACTGACATCCATGAACGAAAATAACGCTCGCTTGATGCGCTGGTATCTGGCGCTACAACCTTATCATTTTGAGATTTGTCACTGGGTCTGGAAACTGCACCATAATGCTGATTTTTTCTCTCGACAGGGAAACTCTGCTCCGCGGCCCTGCCTGCCCTGAAGGGACATCTTAAAGGGGGGGGGGCCAGCAGCAGCGGACCCTGGAACCCCAGGAGGGATCCAGAAGGCGAGGACCCGGAGGACCCGGAGGAGCCGGGGATAGCCCTGGCCAGAGGCGAGGAAGTGACTGACGCAGCCAGGCTGAGCATGGTGACATCATCACGGCGCGACCCGCCCAAACCCGGAAGGACGCAACCAGGAAGGAGACACGGGGGGAGCTTCAACAGGCTGGCAGAGAGCAGAGAGGAGGCAGCACCACAGATCGGGGCGAGAGGAACGCAGCACCTCAAACCAGACTGGGGTAGGGGCCTGTGAGGCTGAGGGGCAAGGAAGGGGTCCCGTGATGTAACGGGACCACTCCCTGGGACACAGGGGTGTTGAACTTACAGATTCAGGACTGGGAGAGGGTAGGTAGGTTCAGGTCTTGGCCTGCGGGAGACCTCCAAGGGGGGCTCTGGGTACAGTCTGAGGGTCCCGAGGGGCCTTCCCGGAGAAAAAGGGGGATTCCCCTCCCTGCCAGCTCCGAGTGTGGAAGACAGTGGGGCACATACGTAGGGGGCTCGCCACACAGTCCCAAGAACCATCATCAAGAATCTGGGACCATCATTCCAGTCATGGGGGGGCTGTCATTCCATTCTACTGCATCCAGAAGCCGGGTGCCAACCCCCCCCAGCCTACTCCTCTGCACCCACCCGCGGATGCCCGCTGAAGTTGCCGGGGGAAAAAGCCCCTCTGACCACCAGCTCCCGGCGCCTGCTGACTGGCACTGCTGAGGAGCCTGTCTCTCTTTCTCTCTGGCACACCCACACAGACATAAGCCCTGCCCCTCCTGGGCGGCTGTCTGCAAATTGAGACCCTGTGGCTGGCACATCTTTGGGTGAATAGCTTCCCTTATACATGTGGTGCCAGCCTGCCAGGTGCTGCTGGTAGGGATAGACAAGCTGAATGAGATTCTGCCGCCTGCCAGAACTTCAGCACATAGGAGGAATAAAAGATTGGACACATCAAACAAAGCGGGTAACAACAACAAATAGAACTTTTATAAAAACCTTTCAAACCAAAAAACAACAACAACTACAACAATACATTTATAAAACCCAAACCAAACATTTATATATATGAGGAAAAAAGAAAACGTAAACTTATGTGGACCTGTCCCCTAGAACATGGGGGAAAGGCAAAAGGGGCGGACGGGACCTAGGGGCGGGCATCCCGCCCTCCTCCATTTTGTACCCATGCTCTACAGCAAATTGCACATCCCCTGCCATGGATGCCTGCCACTTCGAGACCGACTGGCGGTGAAGCTCCACATCATCAATCTCAGTCTGGAGGTACCGGGAATAAGCCTCCACCCTGCGTTTTCGTACCTCCAGCAACTGAAACCTCTCCACCAGTCAGTCCTCCATAGTCAGGGCTAGCTGCCTTAGGGCGTCCATATACTTTTTCTGCTCCTCTAAAAAGTTCTGGGTCGGCCTCTCGAGTACGGCCCAGAAAGCCCTTGCCACTTCAGACTCCTCCCAGGGGGATGGAGATGGAGAGTCCTCAGCAGAGCTGGAGGTGGGGGAAGGACTGTGCTGGTGACGGGAATGATGGCACTTTTGGTTTGCCTTCCCCCCCTTCTTCTGGTGCTGATGCTGCACTACAGCCACACCAGAGGTCCCACGCCTCACCAGCAGGTTGTGCACTTTTTCAGCGTGCATGATTAGGCCTGATGTTGTCCCCTCTCTCTGCCTCTTCAATATTTTCCTGCAGATCTAAAAAGAGAATAAAAAGATAGGAACGTAAGAAGTGCCATACTGTGTCAAACCAATGGTCTGTGAAGCCCTGCCTGCATTCTGTCTCCACAAGTGGGTGGACTGGGTGGCCAATCTCTCTCTGCAGGGGACTTCTCTTCCTAACAGGTCAGGTCATAGGGCAATTCATTCCCTATTGTTCCAGTCCCCGTGCCTTACCTTGCATGTGGTAATTCCGTCGCCCTTGTCATAATACCTCCAGACATCTGACCTTGACCGCTGGATGTCTGGGGAATGTCACTGGCGACCTTGGCCTAGAGGTCCTCCTTGGCCTGGCAGTGGCAGCAGTGTGGGGCCCGGCATCTGATTCCTCTCTGTAATGGGAACACATTTAGAACACCAAAGTAATATCATGCATTTATGATGATGATGATGCCTCTAGTCCTCCTTCCTTGGGGTGCTAGGGATTGCAACTAGAAAGCACGTGCAAATCCTGTCCTCCCTGGGGTGCTAGGGGATGCTATGGATTTCAACTAGAAAGCCCCTGGCTGGCACGTTCAAAACCTGCCCTTATTTGGAGGTGCGTAGGGCTTGGGATGGCAACTGGAGAGTGGAGACCCTTGCTAGCCTGGCACGTGTTTGGGTGGGGGTGCTGCTCGTGCCAGAGCCCCAACACTACAGTACCCTCCCTCTCTCTCTGTGGCATACAGAGAGTGCTAGGGGATGGGATGCTAGTGCTAGGGGACCCTGCCTGGCTGGTTTGTGCAAATCCTGCCCTCCCAGGGGTGCTAGGGGATGCGAGGGATTGCAACTAGAAAGCCCTGGCAGTGTCTGGCACATTCAACTCCTGCCCTTATTTGGGGTTGCGTAGGGAAGTAAAAAAAAAGTGTACAAACCTACCAGCACCTCCTGAGGCCATCGCTTGCTCCGCTTGCTCCTCCTTCGAGGAGCCGGGCACCACCATTGGAGGTGTAGTATGGGCAGCACCAGCAACCTCCTCTTCCTCCACCTTCTCCTCAAGCAGCAAGTTGGCCCCCAACCATGGAAGAAGCACCTTTGAAGAAGCTTTCTTCATTTATTTATTTTTTAAAGCGCACACACCCAAAACACACGGTCAGTCACCAACACTCACCAACCACAACAACAACAGCAGCACACACAAACACAGCCAAAACACACAAACCAAACAGCCACGCAGCTAAACACACGCTCACTCGCCACACAGTTCCGCACACACTCGAATTTCCTGTTTCCGGCGCGATCACGCTCTCACAATACTTTTCTGAATGCTGAACTGAACATGACCGAACCGAACGGCTGAACCCAAACCTGACGACTGAACCGAACTCCCGAACCGAACGCATGCACCGAACCGAACCGAACAGCCGAACCCAAACCACAACCTGTTCACACATCCCTATGTTCCAGAAGGCAAAAGCTATGCTTTTCTACTGCTGGTAACCAACCAGGAAGCAGGGTGAGGGAGGGCAGAGCTACAGAATAGATATAGGCAGGAGACTAGGCAGAGTTAGAAACAAGCAGAACAGACATTAAGGAAGGGAAGGGTTGGACTGGAGACAGAGCTGGGAGGTGGTGCTGGTGGCTGGGTGCTGCTCCAGCACCTTGAAGGTTGGGGGTTGAGGATGGGGGTAACACCTAAAAAACAAGCAGATGGACGGCCACCTGGTGTCGGCTACAGCAGGCTAGCATCTCATTTGTTAACACCCATAGAAAATTACTGCAGAGTGCAAGTAAGGGCTTCCAAATCTGGTGCAGAGTGTGTATCCCATGGCTGGCCCTTTTCAAACGGGCCATGGCTTTGTATGTGGTCCATGGTTACAGTGGTGCGGGGGGTGGATACGCACCCATGCCCCTGCACGGAGCAACCTGCGTTTTCGCCACTTGGTCCGTGCAGGGGTGATGGCTGGAGGTGGGTGGAGACGCGTATTACGCAGGACTGCACACGCACGCACACTTACCTGCTGCAGCTTTCAAATGAGACACACTCACTGCGTGGGCATGCGTGAGTACATCTCATTTGAAAAAGGCCTCTCTTTAAAGGGAAAGCCATCCATTTCTGAACTCACACAAAGCTGTATGCTGACAGTGAAGGTATTCAATAGATAATTAAGACTGTGAAAATGTAGGTGATATAGATCTGAAGTCAACAGGGACAGACAGTTCAGTTTCCAATATTTTTCTCCCACTGGTTTGTATCTGTGGTCTTTAATGACTGAATCAATGTCTCACAGGAAGGACATCAAGTTTTTAAAATATTGCTGCGTCATAGTTAATTTGCAAAACTTTCCCTTGCCTGTCAGGGTGGTTACAATGACATCTTGCAATGATTTAGTCAAGAACAAAATGTTTTCAAACCCTCTGGGTTTTTANGTGGTTACAATGACATCTTGCAATGATTTAGTCAAGAACAAAATGTTTTCAAACCCTCTGGGTTTTTTAATGGAAAGTGTAATAATAGTTCAGTTATATATATATATATATATATATATATATATATATATATATATATATATATATATATATTTCATTTTATATATGAAATTACAATTACTTCATATTTTGCACCAAAATCTATAAAAGGCTCCAATATTTTGGATGTCTGTTATTTTTGCAAAAGAAAATATATCTAAATTCATACTTGTATTATAAAGGTGTTGTTTTTTTTCTTATTGAATTTTTCTTTCGACATGATTGATTTCTATATTGACTCTAGGAAATGGAAACTAGTAAGTGGAATCTGACATAAAAGAAATATTTGAGCTCTGCGGTGATATCATTGACTACAATAAGTGCTAAACGAGAATACTAATTGCTTCTGGCTTCCTGCACACATGGAAGTGCACTTTTTCCCTCCTCAAGGTAATAGCCACACTCTGTTCCAGCAGGGTGAATAAACATGGTCTTGCTCTACCTGTCATCTTAACTGGGGAAGGGAAGGTGGGAAGAATGAGGTATAAGATTGGAATACTGGGCACAGAGAATGTCAGAAGTCTCTCAGTGTTCCTCTCCACATGGAATAAAAATGAGATTAACCTGAAGCTATATGCATTTCTATGCCAGCCTCAAATACACTCTGTCTATGCTCCTGTTTGTATTCATCACCCTTCCAGATGACCAGTGACACAGGCATTGTTAGTAATCTGTGCTGAACAGCAACCCTACCGTATGTCAGATGTACTATAAGTCACAAAACTGCAAGCAGAGCAGTGATGACATTTTACAAGTGAATTTTTACCACAGCCTTCTAAAAAGAAATGTGAAATATGTGATCCTCAAGCGGGATAGTGGACATTTTTACACACACCTTAAAGTGCTGGCCTTTCAGTCTTCTGGGTTTACAAGTCTACAAGTAAGTTCCGGATGCATCTTCACAAAAACACTGCCCTGAGGCAGCCTAAAGCAGCTGCAGCTGTAGACATGAGGGGCTGCCATGGAGACCAAGTGACCACAGCTGCCTGGAGCAAAGCAGTTTACAGCAACCTCCTCTTCCTCCACCTTCTCCTCAAGCAGCAAGTTGGCCCCCAACCATGGAAGAAGCACCTTTGAAGAAGCTTTCTTCATTTATTTATTTTTTAAAGCGCACACACCCAAAACACACGGTCAGTCACCAACACTCACCAACCACAACAACAACAGCAGCACACACAAACACAGCCAAAACACACAAACCAAACAGCCACGCAGCTAAACACACGCTCACTCGCCACACAGTTCCGCACACACTCGAATTTCCTGTTTCCGGCGCGATCACGCTCTCACAATACTTTTCTGAATGCTGAACTGAACATGACCGAACCGAACGGCTGAACCCAAACCTGACGACTGAACCGAACTCCCGAACCGAACGCATGCACCGAACCGAACCGAACAGCCGAACCCAAACCACAACCTGTTCACACATCCCTATGTTCCAGAAGGCAAAAGCTATGCTTTTCTACTGCTGGTAACCAACCAGGAAGCAGGGTGAGGGAGGGCAGAGCTACAGAATAGATATAGGCAGGAGACTAGGCAGAGTTAGAAACAAGCAGAACAGAGATTAAGGAAGGGAAGGGTTGGACTGGAGACAGAGCTGGGAGGTGGTGCTGGTGGCTGGGTGCTGCTCCAGCACCTTGAAGGTTGGGGGTTGAGGATGGGGGTAACACCTAAAAAACAAGCAGATGGACGGCCACCTGGTGTCGGCTACAGCAGGCTAGCATCTCATTTGTTAACACCCATAGAAAATTACTGCAGAGTGCAAGTAAGGGCTTCCAAATCTGGTGCAGAGTGTGTATCCCATGGCTGGCCCTTTTCAAACGGGCCATGGCTTGGTATGTGGTCCATGGTTACAGTGGTGCGGGGGGTGGATACGCACCCATGCCCCTGCACGGAGCAACCTGCGTTTTCGCCACTTGGTCCGTGCAGGGGTGATGGCTGGAGGTGGGTGGAGACGCGTATTACGCAGGACTGCACACGCACGCACACTTACCTGCTGCAGCTTTCAAATGAGACACACTCACTGCGTGGGCATGCGTGAGTACATCTCATTTGAAAAAGGCCTCTCTTTAAAGGGAAAGCCATCCATTTCTGAACTCACACAAAGCTGTATGCTGACAGTGAAGGTATTCAATAGATAATTAAGACTGTGAAAATGTAGGTGATATAGATCTGAAGTCAACAGGGACAGACAGTTCAGTTTCCAATATTTTTCTCCCACTGGTTTGTATCTGTGGTCTTTAATGACTGAATCAATGTCTCACAGGAAGGACATCAAGTTTTTAAAATATTGCTGCGTCATAGTTAATTTGCAAAACTTTCCCTTGCCTGTCAGGGTGGTTACAATGACATCTTGCAATGATTTAGTCAAGAACAAAATGTTTTCAAACCCTCTGGGTTTTTAAATGGAAAGTGTAATAATAGTTCAGTTCTAATTTTATATATATATATATATATATATATATATATATATATATATATATATATATATATATATTTCATTTTATATATGAAATTACAATTACTTCATATTTTGCACCAAAATCTATAAAAGGCTCCAATATTTTGGATGTCTGTTATTTTTGCAAAAGAAAATATATCTAAATTCATACTTGTATTATAAAGGTGTTGTTTTTTTTCTTATTGAATTTTTCTTTCGACATGATTGATTTCTATATTGACTCTAGGAAATGGAAACTAGTAAGTGGAATCTGACATAAAAGAAATATTTGAGCTCTGCGGTGATATCATTGACTACAATAAGTGCTAAACGAGAATACTAATTGCTTCTGGCTTCCTGCACACATGGAAGTGCACTTTTTCCCTCCTCAAGGTAATAGCCACACTCTGTTCCAGCAGGGTGAATAAACATGGTCTTGCTCTACCTGTCATCTTAACTGGGGAAGGGAAGGTGGGAAGAATGAGGTATAAGATTGGAATACTGGGCACAGAGAATGTCAGAAGTCTCTCAGTGTTCCTCTCCACATGGAATAAACATGAGATTAACCTGAAGCTATATGCATTTCTATGCCAGCCTCAAATACACTCTGTCTATGCTCCTGTTTGTATTCATCACCCTTCCAGATGACCAGTGACACAGGCATTGTTAGTAATCTGTGCTGAACAGCAACCCTACCGTATGTCAGATGTACTATAAGTCACAAAACTGCAAGCAGAGCAGTGATGACATTTTACAAGTGAATTTTTACCACAGCCTTCTAAAAAGAAATGTGAAATATGTGATCCTCAAGCGGGATAGTGGACATTTTTACACACACCTTAAAGTGCTGGCCTTTCAGTCTTCTGGGTTTACAAGTCTACAAGTAAGTTCCGGATGCATCTTCACAAAAACACTGCCCTGAGGCAGCCTAAAGCAGCTGCAGCTGTAGACATGAGGGGCTGCCATGGAGACCAAGTGACCACAGCTGCCTGGAGCAAAGCAGTTTACCAGGAGAACTTTTTACACACAAAAGTTCTGTGAGAAGTTGTATGCTGAAGTTCAAAGATCCAGTTATTTAAGACCACTTCCTTGCTATGAGACCACTTCCTTGCTATCAGACCACTTCCTTGCCTCTTTCAACATTTCCCACTGTCCCCCCTCCTCTTCCCCTTCTCTACGCCCCTTCCATGACCTTCAAGCTATTGATCCCCTGGACTTTGCCTCCTCTCTCTCTCCCCTTCTTCCTACAGTCTTCTCTTCCTCCTCCCCTGACTCCGCTGTCTCTGCTCTCAA
>QEPC01001106.1:729051-789968 GCA_003113815.1 Sphenodon punctatus
AACTCAAGCTGTATGAGATTCTGTGCCTGCCTGCCTGTGTGCATTCCTGTACCTGCTGCTACCACCTATCGCTTGATTGAATGAAGTGTGCCCAACCATGTGCTAATTCTAGGGACATATTATCATTAAACTCACATAGGCTGTCATTCCATTGTACCTGAATCAGTCATGCCCGCCCATCCCAGGAGCCATCAATAAGATTTTTGGACCATCATTCCAGTTACTGGGGCTGCATTCCATTCCACTGCATCCAGAAGCCCGGTGCCCGCATGCCAGCCTGCCACCCCCCCCAGCCTACTCCTCCACACCCACCTGCAGATGCCCACTGAAGCTGCTGGAAAAAAAGCCCCTCTGACCACCAGTTCCCAGTGCCTGCTGCCTGGTGCTGCTGAGGAGCCTGTCTCTCTTTATCTCTGGCACACTCACACAGACACAAGCCCTGCCCTTCCTCGGGTGCTGTCTGAAAATTGAGACCCTGTGGTTGGCACATCTTTGGGTTAATAGCTTCTCTTATACATGTGGTGCCAGCCTGCCAGGTGCTGCTGGTAGGGATAGATAAGCTGTATGAGATTCTGCCACCTGCCAGAACTTCAGCACATAGAAGGAATAAAAAATTGGACAGTTAAAACAACGTGGGTAACAACAACAAATGGAACCTTTTTTTACAACTTTTCAAACAACAAACAACAACAATAACACGTTTATAAAACTAAACCCAAACATTTATATATGTGAAAAGAAAGGAAACTTATAACTTATTGGTCTGTGGACCTGTCCCCCAGAACATGGGGGAAGGGCAAAAGGGGCAGATGGGACCTAGGGGCAGGCATCCCACCCTTCTCCATTTGGTACCCATGCTCAATGGCAAATTGAACGACCCCTGCCATGGATGCCTGCCACTTGGTGACCGACTGGCAGTGCAGCTCCACGTCATCGATCTCTGTCTGGAGGTACCGGGAATAAACCTCCACCCTGTGTTCTCTTACCTCCAGCACCCGAAGCCTCTCCACCAGTCGGTCCTCCATAGTCAGGGCTTGCTGCCTTATCCTGTCCATATATTTTTTTTGTTCCTCTAGAAAGTTCTGGGTCGGCCTCTCAAGTTCAGCCTGGAAAGCCCTTGTTGCTTCAGACTCCTCCTGGGGGGCTGGAGATGGAGAGTCCTCAGCAGCGCTGGAGGGGGGGGGAAGGCTGTGCTGGTGGCCAGAATGATGGCGCTTTTGGGTTGCCTTCCCCCCCTTCTTCTGTTGTTGATGCTGCACCTACGGCCACGCCAGAAGTCCCACACCTCACCACCAGGTTGTACACCTTTTCGGCATGTGTGATGAGCCCCGACATGGTTCCCTCCCTCTGGCACCGGAATATTTTGTGGCAGATCTAAAAAGAGCATAAAAAGATAGGAACATAAGAAGTGCCATACTGTGTCAGACCAACAGTCTGTAAAGTCCTGCCTACATTCTGTCTCCACAAGTGGGTGGACTGGGTGGCCAATCTCTCTCTGCAGGGGACTTCTGTCATAGGGCAATTCATTCCCTATTGTTCCAGTCCCCATGCCTCACTTTGCATGTGGCGACTCTATTGCCCTTGTCAAAATACCTCCAGACATCCGACCTTGACTGCCGAATGTCTGGAGGTGTCACTGATGACCTTGACCTAGGGGTCCTCCTTGGCCTGGCAGTGGCAGCAGATCTGGGGCCGGCATCCGATTCCTCTCTGAAATGGGAACCCATTAAGAACACCAAAGTAATATAATGTATTTATGATGATGATGGGGGTGCTGCTCATGCCAGAGACCCCCACAAACTACAATACCCTCCCTCTCTCTGTGTGACAGATTCTGCCCTTATTTGGGGATGTGCAGGGAATGGATGGCAACTGGGAATGGGATGGCAACCCTCTCTCTCTGTGGCATACAGAGAGTCCTAGGGGATGCTAGTGCTAGGAGACCCTGGATGGCTGGCACCTGCAAATCCTCCCTGAGGTGCTTGCCTTGCTAGCCTGGTACATGTTTGGCTGGGGGTGCTGCTCGTGTCAGAGCCCCCCACACTACAGTACCCTGACCCTCCCTCTCTGCCATACATCCACTGCCACCCGCTGATGCCCACTGTTTGTGCCTGACTGATGCCCACCACCCACCCACGCACCCACCCGCACGTCATTGAGCTTGCTCTAATGCTTTGTCCTCAAAGTAAAAAAAAAGTTTACAAACCTGGCAGCACCTCCTGGGCCCGCCGCTTGCTCCTCATCTGAGGAGCCGTGCACCACCACCAGAGGTGTAGTAGAGGCAGCCTCTTCCTCCTCCTCCTCCTCCTCAAGCGGTAAGTTCTTCCGCAGCTGGGGAAGAAGCACCGCAGATTTCGTCATTTTTTTATTATTATTTTTTTAATCACACCCACATCACACACCCACAACACAACACACTCAAACACAGCCAACCCTCTCTCAAACACACAAACCGAACACACACCCAACCAAACACACACTCACTCGCCAAACACTCCGCACGCACTCAAATTTCTGGTTTCGCTCATGCTCTCACAATACTTTTTTCCGAACGGCCGAACTCGAACCAAACTACCGAACCGAACAGCCGAACCTGAACCCAGCAAATGAACCGAACGCAAACGAACCGAACGGCTGAACCTGAACTGCAATCTGTTCATCCATCCCTAATAAGAAGTAAGAGCCCACTGGAATTCTTCTGTGTGTGTGTGTTGTGGAACAGTTACAATAAACCTCATCAGTTCAGCATAGTGGTGTCTCTGGAATAAGCCTCATTTACTTATTCTGCATTAGCCTCTGAGCTTAGCTGCCACCGCACAATCCTAACTTGAGAAGGATTGTTCCACCTCTTTCCTCTCTCTTAGAGTATAATTTTCAAACTGAAGCTTAAACTATATTATTTCCAAGATGATTTCCTACTAGCATCAAGAAAGGAGATGTAAACCCATCAATAGTACTATAAATATATCTGTTCTGCAACTAATAAAACATGCCTAAATTATTGCAGCCATATCTCACATGAGGTGATTTACTCTATTACGAACAAAATAATATTTGTCTTGGTGTGTACACTATATTCGTTAGTTGATGAAAGAAGTGGCCTGGGCAGCAGAGAATGTGTTAAGTCTTCATGCTCTTCAGGATACTAAGGAATATATTTCAATGACCTTCCTTTTGTCTAACTCTAATGGGGGGTGTCAAAACACAAAAGCAAAATGTAGTGAACTAACAAATCAAACCAGAAAACCCACAGGAGTTCTTGCTAACATGCCTAACCTACTTGTGAGCTATGCACAAGATGTATTAAGTATGACTATAGGTTTTCTGCTGCTATCATTATTTCCCATACTGGATATTTTTGGTTCAGGGCAACCACTGATTACTCCCACATTGTGGAAAAAAAATATGTCTTTTGTCTTTAAAACAAACAAACAAACAAATAAACACAATGCAATTCCTGGAAAATGCATTATACCTTTGAATAGATTTCCATTTTGGTCTTGAAGCTTAAAGCTCATGTTGATAAATTCAGAGTTCTGTCCTATTAAAATACCCCAGTTCAGTCAAAAACTGTTTGTCATAAGGACTGCCATACTTGTTCAGGCCAATGGTCCATCAAGCCCAATGTCCTGTGTCCAAAAGTAACCAGTACTGGTGGTTCAGGAAAAGGGTATAAGAATCATATACGGAGTGGTTCATCATCTATTGTTCATTCTGGTAGTCAGAAGTTGCATTCCCTAGTGACCACCTTGGCTAATGGAATAGCCTCCCAGGGGTCTATCTTCCATGAGGTCATCCCAGCTATACTATTGGCCTTCACAGCATTCTGTGGCAGTGAGTTCCACCGGTTAATTGTGAGTTTTGTGTGAAAAAGAACTTACTTTCGTTTGTTGTAAATCTGTTGTCTGATAATTTCTGGTGCCATTTTCCATTTCAAGCATCCTTTTGTATTAATGATTACTTTTTACTTACAGTCATGTTCCAGAGCATCAGCCTCACACTAGGTTAAAGCCATTTTGGTATTAAAGTGTTCCTGATATGCCTTTCAGTGGATTGGTGGGTTGCTGCCAGCTGGAGAGGCCACCTTCCTAGAATAGTCTCAGAACATGGAATAAGTGAATAGCATTACAAGTGGCCATATGCCATTTATGGTCACTGATGGGACACTGAGGAGATGATGCTCCTCAGGATATAAGTGCTTTCAATCCAGGGGCAAAGTTGCATCAGGGGAAGGGAGGGGGTCAGCAGAATGGTGCTGGTTTTTTCCTCTACAAGGAGCAAAAGAAAGATGAAGCAGCGGCTGTGGAGCTGCATATTTCCCAAGTCCATCTAATCCTTCTCTTTATGAGGGAGCATGTGACGTGGGCAGCCACAGAGAGCTTACTGCTGACAGGGAAGGGGAAACAGTTTCCCACAATCCAGGGTAGCAAAACAGGAGATGGTCTGTGGGGGAAGCCAAGGTTTAGGGGGCAGTTGCTTTCCCCTGACCCTATCAGATGATACCCCTGATGCAATATGACAGTCGTTTCAATTATTGGACTACATCATAATCTACAGACAGAGCTGACTTCATGCAGGGCTGCCCCAGACCTATACCCCTTATCCTGCACTTTCAGCAGTCCTGTGTTCCTGAACAGGAAACGTCCCCTTCCTGCCAGGAGACACCACAGGAAATGCTACCCTGGCAGCTACTGCTGTCACCAATCCTGAAGCTCCTGGGGCCTCATCCATGCCACCACTCTTCAAGCTTGTGATGGTGGGTCATCCAGGGCAATAACAGAGTGTTAGGAGTGGCAGCAAGCCTCATGGGGCCCCTCCAGATTGGTGACAGTGACAGAAGACCTTGTGGGACCCCTCTGAAGCAGCAGTAGTGGCAGCAAGCCTTCTGAAGTCCCTCCAGAGCAGTGGCAGTAGGACTCCCAGGACTCCTCCAGAGCATCAGCAATGATAGTGATACCTAGGGATGAACGAACGCTGTTCAGACGTTTGGGGTTCGGCCCGAACTCGGCCAGTTTGGATGGGCGAACCGAACGGCCGAACCAAATGCCTGAAGCCCCGAACAGTTCGGCCACGTTCGGATGAGTTCGGCCGCGTTTGGGCGGGAAAAACAGGGCTGGCAGGCCCGGGGGAGGGGGACAGCTGAGGAGCAGACTTCCTGGCACCAGGGGTGGAGAGGCTTGGACTAGCAGCCAACCTGCCCAATTACCATCCCTTTTTTCCTCAGACCACTGGCTTCGCAGTCTGCGATTGGCCACGGGCTAGGCTGCATGGAGCTAATGGGGCTTGTGGTGAGGTGGGCGCAGCAAGTAACAAAAGTCATTGCCCTCCCCCCTTCCAATTCCTTCTGAACTAGCCACTGAGCCTGTCAGCAGGCGTTTTCAGAATTCTCCCTGTCCCAGCAGTTTGTGTACCTCCCAATCCATTGCCATCCTCCTCCTATTTCACCCATTTCCACCCATTTACCTCGATAGTTTCATTTATTTAGATTAGATAGATTTAGGTGTTGTTTTTATTTTTTACCCCTCCCTGTATTCTTTCTCTCTACTCTCCCCTGTTTTTGGATTTATTTAGAGTAGCATTAAATTTATTTAGGTTTCATTTCAGTTTTGTACCCCTCCCTATGCTGTCTGTGTCCCCCCCCAAACCGTGTGTGTGTGTCTGTCTATCTATCTATCTATCAGATAGTTAGATAGTTACTATAGATAGATAGTTGTAGGAGTTAGCTTAGTTATAGAGATAGACAGAGATAGTGTGTAGTGATTCCATTTTAATATTTTTAGTGTGTTTGTAGGACTAGGCCTTTGTAGATATTAGATAATATTCCATTTAGTTCCATAGGTTTTAGAATAGTTAATAGCACTTAGAGTTAGTGTAGATATATATAATATTATATTACAAATTTGAATAAATAAATTAAAAAATATATATGGGTGGGAGAAATGGAGAAGGGAAACAGGAGAAGTCAGCCTGCTGCCCATAAGGCGGGCAATGGGGCAAGTGGCAGAGGTGGCAGGGGCTGTGCCAGCAGAATGGCAGCAGGCATCAGCAGCAGCCCGAGCCCATCACCCCGCTCCAAACTGCACAGGCCTGATTTTGGCAGTCAGGCTTCAGAGGCTCCCAGAAGTGGCACTAGGGCTGTGGTTCGGCAGCGCCTCCTACCACCATCCTCCACTGTCACACAGGGCACTGGAAGGCCTGTGGTCCAGGAGGCTGCGGCTGTCTCTGCTGTGGATGCAGGTGCAGGTGCTTCAGGGTTGGATGTTCCTCCAGAGCCACCAATGTCCCCGACCCCCATTATTGAGGCGATCCCCAGCAGTCCAGGGCTGGTGGATCCTACCATGGCTGCTATAGGCAGGGCCCAATCCCCGGGCAATGGCGAGGCACCTGAAGGGATGCCACAGCACTGTGCTGCTAAGCAGGCAGGCAGGGGCAGTGGACTCCAGCGGGTTCCCAACTGCTGTGGCCAGTTGACTGCCTCCATCCGTGGGCAATTGTCCTGCTCTAACAGCTGCCTCTAGCAACAGGAGCGGTATCACTGCTACTAGCTAGGGGAGAGCAGTAGCAACAGCAGCAGCAGCAGCAGTGCACCATGGGGGGGCAGCTGCCAAGTCCATCGGCAGCTGCAGGATGTGGAGGGCGGCGTGGCTTTCAAGTGAAAGCCACATGTATGTTGGGGGAAATGATAGCGCTGGATGGGTAGCCCTTCTTGGTGGTTGGAGACATGGGGTTTAGGCACCTGATTGGCTTCCTGGCCCCCCAGTTTAAGCTGCCCTCGGGCACCACCCTGAGTCATCAGGTGGTGCCAGCCATGTACCAGACTTTAAAGGAGCGGGTGAGGGAGCAGCTAGCAAGGGCTGGGGGGGCCACTGTCCACTTCACCACAGACCTGTGGTTGAGTAGAAACGTGCAGTATGCTTAACTGGCAGTGACAGCACACTTGTGGCAGGACCCAGAGGCAGCATTAGGCACTGACAGGAGGGGTCCCGAAGCAGGGTATAGGTAGGCCTGCTTCAGGCAGAAGTAATGGATGGCCCCCACACCACTCAGAACAGCCCTGACCGCCTTGGTGAGGGAGTGGGTCATGCCAGGCATGCCCTTCACCAAGGGGTGCGTGGTGATGGACAACGTGGCCAACATATTGAGGGCAGTCCATGAGGGGGGCTTCACCAGCATCCCTTGCGCTGCACACACCCTTCACCTGGTGGTCAGAGACTCTCTGGGCTTGGCGGAGAAGGGGATTGCGGCAGGAACCCGTAGCTCCCGGATCAAGCGGGGGAGGAACCTGGACAGTTTCTTTAACTGGAGCGTGAAGGTCAGCAACCTCCTCCGGGCGAAGCAGGCAGAGCAAGGCTCCCCAGTGCACCAGCTGGTACAGGATTTATTTTATTTATTTATTTAATCGCATTTATACCCTGCCCCTCAAAAATTAAAACACAATTATAAAACATTTTAAAAACACTCATAAAATCAACGGTTAAAACACGGCTAGGGAACATAAAAAATAATACAATAAATAAGGGTGGAGGGGGATAAAAAACCCTAACCCACCCTTCCACCCTCCCCAAAGGCCTGGATGTGTCCACCCGGTAGAATTTGACCTTCCTGATGCTCAAGCGGCTTCTCGAGCAGAAAGCCACCTTGCATCAGGTTCAACTGGTGACGGACAGCGGGGCACCTCCAGGGTACGATGGGGTGAAATGGGAGATCCTGGCTCACATGGTCTTTGTGCTGAGACCGTTCCTGGCCATGATGGAGACCATCAGCTCCTCCACAGCCACCATCAGCCAGGTGATCCCTCTGGTCCACATGTCTCCACAGGAGGCTAGAGGAGATTCTCTAGGGGTGGGATTGTCACCCTCAGGGCAGGAAGCTGGTAGATGAGGTGGTTGCCCTGGTGCGGCAGCTGAAGGCAGGGATGAAGGTGCGGTTCCATGAGCTCCTGCAGTGGGAGGAATACATTTTGGCAACCATGCTGGACCCCAGGGTCAAGGGCAGTGTGGCACGTCAGACAGCACTCTATGGGCACTGGAAGGGTGAGCTGGTGGTGAAGGTCCGGCAGGCAGAGCGGACTTTCGAGAGTGCACGGCAGCAGCAGCAAGATGCCACTGGGGATGGTGAGAGTGGGAGCAGCCACTCCTTTCAGTCAGCGGGGCTATCCCTGCCCCCAGCCCTAGCAGAAGCAGCACCAGCAGCAGGCTGAGCAGCAGCAGCTCGTATGTGCAGGGCAATCTGGCGAGCATGGGCACGTGCACAGCAGGGCAGGCAGTGTGTCTGAGGGCAGTGGTTGAGGTGGTGCCCAGGCAGAGTTACGTGAGGTAGTACGACAGCGCCTCAGCAGCAGTGGAGAGCTACCTGAAGGAGGAGCTGTACATTGAACCCAGCAGCAACTCCTAGGCCTACTGGGCTGGCAAGACCAACGTGTGGCCAGGCCTGTCCAAAGTGGCCAAGGGTCTCTTGTCCTGCCCACCAAGTGTCCCCAGCGAGTGGGTGTTCTCCATGGCGGGGGACATTTGCTCGCCGCATCACCTGAGACTGGGGGCCAAGTTGGTGGAGCAGTTGCTTTTTATAAAGGTGAACCTTCCACTGTTGGGATTCCCCGAGCTGCCCCTGGACATGGATTGATGGTGCAGTGGCACATGCCATCCCATGCCAGGGGCAGTCTTGGGACGGGGCTCCTCTTCAATCTGGGCTGCTGCTGCTGAGGTGCTGTCCCTCCCTCCCAATGCCCGGCACCTGCCCTCCCTCTCTCTCTCTCTGACTAGATGGCCTTGGCCAGCCTATCTGACTGACCTCATGATGCAGGGTGGCATTAGGAAGCTGTAAGCCTGCCAGCCAGCCTCTGGCAAGACAATCTCGGCCCGCCTATCTGACTGGTTCTCTCGCGTGTGCTGCACAGTATTCGCCAGCCTATCTGAGTGCCCTGCCAAGGTCCCAGCCTGCCTTCCCTACTGCCTCTTGTGCCACGATGCCTGTGCCCACCTGCCCATGTTACCAAGATGAAACCCTGCCTCAGTCTGCCTTCTGCTCATGCCACGCTGCCTATCTGACTGGCTCTCTCTCACGCGCGCTGCACAGTCTTTGCCAGCCTATCTGAGTGCCCTGCCAAGGTCCCAGCCTGCCTTCCCTACTGCCTCTTGTGCCACGATGCCTGTCTGCCCACCTGCCCATGTTACCAAGATGAAACCCTGCCTCAGTCTGCCTTCTGCTCATGCCACGCTGCCTGTCTGCCTGCCCACCCAGGTTGCCAAGATCAAACCCTGCCTCAGTTTGCCTTCCCATGCTCATGCCGAAGTGCCTGTCTGCCTGCCATGTGAGCAAAACTGAAACTCTGCCCCATCCTGCCTGCCTCTCATGCCAAGGTGCTTGTCTGTCTGCTCTGGCAACCCTGGGTGATGTGCCCCACTAGCCTGGTAATCCTGCTGGTGCTGTCTGCTGGTCCATGGGTGCTCTCCGCTGGAAAATCCAAATGTGCCCATGAAATCCTGCTGTTGTTGTCTGCTGCTGTATGGGAGTTCTTCCCTGGCAAATCCTACCATCCTGGATCCATGGGTGCTGCACACAGGCAAATCCTGCTGCTGCCATCTCTGCTGTTCCACGGGTTCTCTGCCCATCAATCCAATGTCTGCTGCTGCTGCCAATGCTGCCAATGCTGTCTGTGACACGGGTTCTGTTCCCTGGCAATCCAATGTCCACTGCTGCTGTCAATGCTGGCTCTGCTGTCTGTGCCATTGGTTCTGGTGCTGGGCAATCCAGTATCTGCTGCTGCTGCCAATGCTGCCTCTGCTGTCTGTGCCCCGGGTTCTGTGCCCCAGAAATCCAATGTCCACTTCTGATGCCTCTGCTGTACCATTGGTACTTTGCCCCGGCAATCCAGTTTCTGCTACTGGGTGGCCACGTGATTTTCACCACTGGGCAAGGCTTGACCAATTGACAGAACAGCTTGTTCAGATCTGGAGAGTAGGATGCAAGTCTCCAATGCCCAGCCAAGTAGTGGTACCAGCCACCAAACCCTGGCCAGGCCTCTGCCGCTGTTCCACCAGTGCCAGCCAGTCTGCTATGCATGGTCAAGCAGGGGTGCCATCAACGAAGTTCTGGCCAGGCCTCTGCCACTGCTCCACCAATGCCAGCCAGCCTGCAATGCCCGGCCAAGTAGGGGTGCCAGCCACCGAGCCCTGACTGTGCCTCTGCCGCTGCTCCGCCGATGCCTGTCAGCCTGCAATGCCCATCCCAGTAGGGGTGCTAGCCCCAGGACCCACCATCAGGGTTTTGGGGCCTATGTTCCAGGCAGGTAGGGCTGTCGTTTCACTTTATTGTGTGCAGATGCCCCACTGAGGCCAGCCAGCCTGCAATGTCCATCCAAGCAGGGGTGCCAGCTGCAGGTACTGTGCCCAGGCAATCCAATGTCTGCTGGTGGTGGTGGTGGTGGTGGTACTGCACGTCAGCCATTTGCTCCTCACTCTTTAGATGGGCACATCTCGGATGAGCCCATCTGAGGCTTTCCCAACTTGCAATAGAGCTTCTTGAGCTCAGTCAAGTAGGATGCCAGCCTACAACACCCGGCCAAGTAGGGGTGCCAGACACCCTTGAGCTCAGTTGTAGGATGCCATCCTACTGCTCCGCCGATGCCTGGCAGCCTGAAATGCCCAGCCCAGTAGGGGTGCCAGCCACTCCAGCCCCAGGACCCACCATCAGGGTTCTGGGGCCTATGTTCCAGGCAGGTAGGGCTGTCATTTCACTTTATTATGTACAAATGCCCCACCGAGGCCAGCCAGCCTGCAATGTCCATCCAAGCAGAGGTGCCAGCTGCAGGTACTATGCCCAGGCAATCCAATGTCTGCTGTTAGTGGTGGTGGTACTGCACGTCAGCCATTTGCTCCTCACTCTTTAGATGGGCACATCTCGGATGAGCCCTTCTGAGGCTTGCCCAACTTGCAATAGAGCTTCTTGAGCTCAGTCGAGTAGGATGCCAGTCTACAACACCCGGCCAAGTAGTGGTGCCAGACACCCTTGAGCTCAGTTGTAGGATGCCATCCTGCAATGCCCGGCCATGTAGGGGTGCCAGTCACTGAGCCCTAGTCAGGCCTCTGCTGCTGCTCCACCAAGGCCAGCCAGCCTCCAATGCCTGGCCAATTAGGGGTGCAAACCACCAAGCCCTGACCGGGCCTCTGCCACTGCTCCACTGATGCCTGGAAGCCTGCAATGCCCAGCCAAGTAGGGGTGCCAGCCACTCCATTCCCAGGACCCACCATCAGGGTTCTGGGGCCTACATTACAGGCACGGGGGGCTGTCCATATACATCATCGAAAAGCTGACACTCTAGTCCCAGAACCCACCATCAGGGTTCTGGGGCCATCATTCTGCTCACAGGGAGCCGTTATACCACTGCATCAAGAAGCAGCCACTCCAACCCCAAGACCCACCATCAGGGTTCTGGGGCCTACATTACAGGCACAAGGGGCTGTCCATCTATATCATCTAGAAGCTGCCACTCCAGTCCCACCAGGACCCACCATCAGGGTTCTGGGGCTATCATTTTGCTCACAGGGAGCAATCATTCCACTTCATCCATAAGCTGCCACTCCAGTCCCAGGACACACCGTCAGGGTTCTGGGACCTACATTACAGGCATGGGGGGCTATCCATCCATGTCATCTAGAAGCTGCCACTCTAGTCCCAGGACCCACCATCAGGGTTCTGTGGTCATCATTCTGCTCACAGGGAACTGTTATTCCACTGCATCAAGAAGCAGTCACTGCAGCCCCAGGACCCACCATCAGGGTTCTGGGGCCTATGTTCCAGGCAGGAGGACTGTCATTCCACTTCATCCAGAAACTGCCACTCCAGTTCCAGGACCCACCGTCAGGGTTCTGGGGCCATCATTCCACTCACAGGAAGTGTCATTCCACCACATCAAGAAACAACCAGCCACTCCAGGTCCAGGACCCACCATCAGAGTTCTGGGACCTATGTTACAGACACAGAGGGCTGTCCATTGGCAGCTGCAGGACATGGAGGGTGGCATGGCTTTCAACTGAATGCCACGTGCATGTTGGGGAAAATTATTGTGCTTGATGGGCAGCCCTTCTCAGTGGTCAAGGACATGGGGTTCCTGGCCCCCCAATTTAACCTGCCCTCACAACCACTCTGAGTCAGGCTTCCAAAGATCCCTGGCAGCCTGCAACATCTGGCCAAGTAGGGGTGTCAGTCACCAAGCCGTGGCCGGACCTCTGCCACTGCTCTGCCGATGCCTGGCAGCCTGCAATGCCCAGCCACTTGGCCGGGCCTCTGCCATTGCTCCACCGATGCCAGCCAGCCTGCAACACCCAGCCAAGTAAGGGTGCCAGCCACCAAGCCCTGACCGGCCAATATCTGCTGCCATTGAATGACGCCTCTGCTGCACCACGGCAATTGCAGATTAGAATCTCAGATCAGAATTGATTCCTTGAACAGCTAGAGAATTAACATTTAAGCTCAATCGGGAAGTGTACAGAAATCAGAAAAATGAGAATTAATTAAAACAGGAAGCCATTTTACTGATAAGCCTGGAAAGACCTCCTTAATCAAATGTTACAGAGACTGGCCACAATTATCCTGTAGCCTGAATGCATTATAAATCTTCACCTGCTTTAAAAGAAAATTATATAGGATTAATTGGATGAAATGCAATCCAATTTCTGCTACTGTGCCCCGGCCATCCAATGTCCGCTGCTGCTGCCAAGTGTAAATGCTGCCTCTGCTGTGCCATGGGTTCTGTGCCCTAGCAATCCAATGTCCACTGCTGCTGCCGCTGTCTATACTATGGGTTCTGTGCCCCAGCAATCCAATGTCCGCTTCTGCTGCCTTTGCTGTACCATGGATTCTGTGCTGCGGCAATCCAATGTCCGCTTCTGCTGCCGCTGCTGTGCCATGGGTTCTGTGCCCAGGCAATCCAATGTCTGCTGCTGCTGCCACTGCCGTGCCATGGGTTCTGTGCCCCGGCCATCCAGTGTCCGCTTCTGCTGCCTCTGCTGTGCCATGGGTTCTGTGCCACGGCCATCCAGTGTCTGCCTCTGCTGCCTCTGCTGTGCCATGGGTTCTGTGCCCTGGCAATCCAATGTCCTCTTCTGCTGCCTCTGCTGTGCCATGGGCTCTGTGCCCGGGCAATCCAATGTACGCTGGTGCTGCTGCTTCCGCTGCTGTGTCATGGGTTCTGTGTCCCAGAAATCCAGTGTCTGCTTCTGCTGCCTCTGCTGTGCCATGGATTCTGTGCCTGGGCAATCCAATGTCTGCTTTTGCTGCTGCTGCTGGGTCTCAGATGGCCATCCATGCCTCCATGGGCACCCCCAGCGGCCAAGTGCCAAGCCTGACTTCCCGAGCAACCCGGGGTGCCAAACCCCAAGCCTTCCCGGTCTCTGCTGTTGCTGTGTATCCAACAGCCTGCCATGCCCCTATGGGCCCCCCTGGAGAAGCCCAAGCCACCAGGCAGGACCGAACTTTCCAAATGTTCGGGGGGGGTCCGAACTCCATGGGATTGAACTCACGAACCGGAACTAAGTTTTGGGGCCAAACAGCCGAACCCCATTCTGTTCGCACATCCCTAGTAATACCACTATCCTATGGATTTACAGAATCTAAGCCGCCCCTATCCCAGCTCCTACCTATTAATACTCTGAAGACACAAAGTACCAAATAACAAGGTGGATGAGGCCAATGAAATAAACAAAGTGACTGAAGAATTGAATACCCAAGGTAACAGAATGTCCAAATAAAGAAAACAAATAGAGAAATGGCTGACAGAACCAAATGAAAACCAGTGCATATTTCACAAACGAATTGGTTCAAATCCATCCTCTGACTTCATTTTGCATTTATAAATTCAAATAGATCAGGTTTGACGTATTATTTATTTTGTTTGGATATTGGTTTTACCTCCTAGATTAAGCCTCCATGTTTCATGCATTCACCTAACAGTTAGGGCTAGGACAAGGGTGACCAAACTGTGGCCCACACCCTGCGTTGCCTTAATGGTCCTGTGTCTGTATTGTCATTATACAGAGGTCTCAGCAGCAGAACCTCTGCAATCAGAATTGCACAGTAGCCATATTACCACCTCCACCAGCCAATCACAAAGTAGGAAGGCCAGTAAGGGGCGGTGTCTCAGTCCAGGAGAGCTTCAAAGAGGTGTCTGCACATGTGTGTTTGCCTTGTGGCTCCTGGCCATGTAGGGGTTTGGTATGTGGCTCTTGGTGTTTGGAACCTTGCCCACCACTGGGTTAGGAAGTAAGTTTTTCTCTGATCGAGTTATTCCATAATTGTTTTGGACCTTGAAACAATCAGATACTGGCTGCTGTCAGTGATGGACTCTTGAAGGGGTGGCTAATTCTTCTGAATCACTGTGATTTTGTACAGTGACTCCCTTGTTTCTATGAAAACTGGCATATAAGAGTCACAATTACCTTTCATGAACATTTTTTGCCTCTTCCAATAGGTCAGGCAGCATTAGTGCTACAATTGCACTGTATCCTCAATACCTTAAGTGTAGCATATAATCACGTAAACAGTTTCACGTGGGAGTCGCACACTGACATGCTGATAAACTGCTCTAATGGCTATTTACAGAGTGCTTACACAATAAACACAGTGCTCAGTACTTATGGGCATTGAAATGCTTCTCAGTTTCATTAGGCAATTAGAAAATGCCTGAAAAGGTGCTATACAAAACCGATTTAATCCTCATTCATCATGATTGACCCAATAGATTGGTGGGTGAAGGTGGCATAAAGAAAGATGAACAAAAGGCTATAAAACGAGTAAGGGTGAAAAGCTTTTTGTGTTCAGGTTTTCTAGCTCTTCCTGATGGTAAGTGATCAAGGAGCTGCTTCTCAACAAGAATTTTTCTGCTGTCTTTTGCTCTTTTGTCAAACTCCACGTATATCACTTAGGGAATAATCCTTGAACAAGATGGTCTATTTGGCCACTCACAATACAACACATCTATACTAGACAGGGCTTTTTACAGCTCAGATATAATTAATAGGGCTATTTAACATATACTTTTTCTGTCTTGATTTATAAACAAAGTTAGGATTAGCCATCTAGGGATTAAAAAAACATAGGTCATAAAGTGAAGATGTGTCTCCTAAAACTATAGTAATAAATTTCAGTGTCAGGATTTTCAGATATCCAGTTTTCTTCGCCTAAGTTTTGAACTAAAAAGTTTGAGTGCTGATTACATTTGCCTGAATACATTCAAAATCAAATCTTTTTATTGTAGTCCTTGGCTTTTACAATCTTGCATTACAAAACTTACAAACATACATTATAAAATAGTAACAAAATACATATGCACACCACCACAGGCCGTTACATAGTTATATAAAAAATTGGATCGTTTCAAGGAAAAATATGAAGCTAATAAACCTTCCTACTGCCCGTACTCCTACTCCTCCCTACTGCTAGTCTTTGAATTTCATCTGTCTCTGAGTGCAGGGTCAGATCATCCCCTCCTAGGGGTGGCCCCTATAAATCCCCGGGCCTCTTGCCCCCTGGCCTCAGCCCCCCACCCCAAAGGCATGGGCCCCACCCAACTCCTGCCATAGAGGAGGATAGGGTCCTCACACCAGAAAGCGGGAGCCCCAGTCTGGGGGAATCCCTGATCCCCAGACTAACACGGCCCCAACAAAACCTCCCTTACTAGGTTATCCTTCTAGCCACCCTCTAGTGGGGAACATGTACCCTTCCAATATGTAGAATGGCTTGGGCAAAGCTCGCCACCGCCCTGGACTGCCCTGAGTCTTTTGGCCTTAGGAATCTCCTGGCTGTGTTAGTAGGAGGATCCGACCCCTGGATATACCCCGTAAGGTGCCTCAGCCGAGGGCCCAGGAAATATGGGCATCTAAAAAGAATGTGGTCCAGGGTATCCACTCCCCCGCTTGGCAAAGCTGGCATACCCTCTGTGCCCGAGGGACTCCCCCATATCACCCCTCCACTAGTGCCGAGGGGAAGGAGTTAACCCTCATTCTGAAAAATGCCCATCTTTTCTCCACATCTAACCACTAAAAGAGATAATACTCCCCCATGTCCTGTGGCCTGAAGGGGTCATACAGGGGTGCCACCTTTTGTGCTATTAACAAAGCCTCCTCCTTCTGCACCACCTGGTCCCTAATCCTCCTTTTAACGAGACTCTTAACTGTAGTCAAGCCCAATGGTTTGAGACATTCTGTCGAAAATCCCAGACGGTGCACCTCCTCTTCCACCTCAAGTACTCATTCAACCCCTAGCCCCCCCTCAATAGCCAACACCAGAAGACAATGCTTAGCCAGTGGTAATAGAACTAACCTGGACCAATAGTTTATCATGGTCTGAAGGGCATGAGCACGCAACGGTGTACACAATGCCTTGGCCCGAAGAATGGCCTGGGGTAATCCTCGTGGGGCGCCTAGAATAGTCCGCAAAAAAATGTTTTGTATTCCTTCTAATAGGGATATATAACGCACCCCCCAGATGGGAAAGGCGTAAAGTATCTGAGAGATAACTTTTGCCCTAAAAAGTCACAACGCTGGGAGAACTAGTTTGCCACCCTGGCCAAAATAAAATTTTATTATTGCCTGCGTCATTTTTTTGGCTTGTTTTATTTGCCCCCTCATACTGCACTTTCCATCCTGATAGCAAGGAAAAAAATACTCCCAAGTACTTAGAACTCCTGACCTGCTCTACGAAATTCTCCCCAAATGACCATATATGTGTTTTAACAGCCCCTCTGGCTCTCACCACCATGACCTTTGTTTTCCCAAAATTTATTTGTAGGAATTCCTGATGGCAATAATCTCCAAATGCTTGCATAAGCCGGCTTAGTCCCACACGCATTTGTGACATCAACACTGTGTCATCCGCGTATAGGAGAAGTGGTACTCGCCGGTTACCAATTTTGGGAGGGTGCGAATTTATCTCACTCAGCACCTTGACCATGCTATTCAAGTACAGGTTAAACAGAGAGGCCAAAAGGCACCCCTGTCTGACCCCCGCCTGAACACGAACTGGGCCAGATAGAACTCCCTGATTATTACAGAGAACTCACAAGGTGTTCCCTGTGTGCAGGCTTATCAGTAGGTACAGTAATCTAGGATCTATACCCATCCTACTCAATTTCTCCCATAGTCGTTCTCTGCAAATGGAATCAAACGCCTTTGCCAGGTCAACGAAACACAGATATAGTTGTCCCCGAGGGACCGTGTATTTGGCAATCAGGGAAGACAGTACAAATATATGATCTGTCGTAGCTAACCCTTTTAGGAACCCTGCCTGTTCTGGCTCCAGTATTCGGACTTCTTCCACCCATGCCTGTAGTTTGTCCAACAGCAACCTTGTATATAATTTTGCTATAATACTAAGGAGGCTGATGGGCCTGTAGTTTTCTGGCAACTTAGGGTCCCCTTTTTTGTAAATGGGGATTGTGATACAGGTTTTCCAAGCTGGCGGGAAGGTTCTGGTCTCATTAAGGTAAGTAAAGAGTGGAGCCAGAATCCTGGCCCACCACTCTGGATTACTTTTTAGTACTTCCGGAGTGATGTAATCTGGACCCGGGGCTTTCCCTGCTTTTAGTTTAAATATTAGTGGCACTAGCTCTTCTGGCCCAACCAGAGACCATTGTGGAAAACCACTCAGTGGCTGAGTAGCCGGTCCGTACACTATCACCGTTGGTGATGAAAACAGGGTCTCATAAAATTCCTGCCACTTAGCGGGATGAACCCCGACCTCCGTATAATACTCATTATTCCTTTGCGATTCCCTTATAGTTAGCCAAAATTTGCGGGCATCATTAGCCTTAGCTGCAATGAGGAGCTTCGCCCATTGTGCCTCCGCAAACTATTTCTTTTTAGCGGCCAAGAGTTGCCGATATTCAGAATGCAGCCTCATCATCCTAATCCTTAGGATTTGATTCGGGCTGGCCTTAAGCTCTCTGACCGCTCTGCGAAGAATTGCTCTACCGCCACGGCACTCCCTATCATACCATGTTGGGAGTCCTCCGGTTCTTTGTCCCCGCTTTGGCGGGATCTCCCTAGTAATAATGGGGGTAAGCAGAGCTAGAATTCCCTCATAACATGATATCACATCCCTTTCACCGTCACTAGCCATCTTCAGCAGGCTCAGAACTGGCGGGGAAACTGTGAACTGGTCCAGTGCTACTGCCACTTCCTCAGACCATTTTACTCGCACCACCCGGGCACTTTCCATCACCCCTTCTGGAATCGTCACCGAGGGGGATCCGTCCCTCCTGAGATTGGGCTCCTCTATCATCAGCACCAAGGGTAAATGACTAGATACGGGTGAGGGGACAATCTCCAAACTAACGATCATGGGGAAATAAGCTGAGGTTATCAAGAAAAGGTCAATTAGGCTGGACCCTAGGGGCAAATGAAAAGTAAATTCTCCCTCCCTATCTCCCTCTACCCGCCCATTAATGATGACCAAGTCCAACTCACCCATTAGATGGTCCACTCGATATTTCCTGGGCCCCTCCACCTGGTCCCTAGATTGTTGTGGGGGAATATACAGGGGGTTGGATACATCCTCCATACTAGCCTGTGTATCAACTATATTTCCCATCCACGCATTGAAATCTCCTCCTATAAGAAGAACCGCTGCTGGGAATCTGACAACTGCTGTCTGGATTTGATCTAACATAATATCCCATATCTAGGGATTGTAATAGACTGAACGGTCTGGCGGGATATATACTATACCAATGATCAACTCTAGGCCAGACGGGAGAGCACAATGTAAAAGATAAAAATAAGCTTTAATGAAGCTAAGACACTGAACCTGGGAATTAAGCTCTGTGGAAATAAAAAAAGCAAGGCCCCCACTGGGCCGCCCATGTAATTCAGACAGGTTTGCATCAAGCCAATAAGTGTCATATCCCCTCCAAACCTTCTGCATGGGGGGCTCAGTCAACCATGTTTCCTGCATTAAAATCACATCATTTTTAATTAAACAGTTCCAAAGCTCCGGATTATATTGATGAGCCCTCCATCAGGAAACATTCCAAGAAACAAAAGATAGTAAGGGGGGACTTTGACTCTGACTGCCTGCTAGTCATTGTTTCAAAGGGCGAGCTGGAATTTTAGATCACTGCCTTAGAACCCATCCTAAAGGGATCAGAACAGGGGGCTCAGCAGCCTCTTGTTGCTCTAATTCCGACTGATTAGCTACAGAGTCGTTAGCTGGCTGAGCTCGGCCGACTTGAGTCCTATCAGCTGATGGTAATAAGCCCCGGGATAGCCTTTGGGGTGTATGCAGTAGCAAGGGGAGTGAAGTAGATGCCCTGCCCTTACATCCCAAATTGAGGGGGGGGGGCTGGGAGATTCCACTCTTTGACCCCCCTGCCCCCCTACCGATGAGTGTTCCTTCGGACTGATGGTACTAACTTCCTCCACACTATCCCTCTCCCTGCAGGGGCCTCCCAAAGGTGGAGGACCAATAGAGGATTTGATTGGGGTAGAAACCCAGGATTGGGGTGTGATCAAGGGCTGGCAGTTGGCAATTGATCTCCCCCCCTCACACCTGGGACCCCTCCCTTTTCCTCCCTTTATTAAATCAGTTTTTAGGTCTCCGAGCTGAAGATATAAGGATTCGAGCCTCTGGAGACAGCGAACCTGCGTAGACGCTAAGGAAGATAATGATGGGGAAGTATTTGCCAGATGGTTCGAATTCAGGGAAGGGGGTAACGCTCTGCCCCCTCCTGCTGGGGCCAGAGGTTCCACACCAGGAGTGGGATCCTCCACAGGGCAGATCCGCCGGCCCGGCAGCTGCCCCCTAGAGCTTCTCCTTGGTGGTATTGGGGGACGACTCTCCAAAGAGGGGCTCGCCACCCCCAAGCTTGGACCCCTGTCCCCTAGAGGTACAAACTGGGAGCCCCTGTCTACCCTGCGTATAATCCTTCCATCCTGAAGTTCCCCCAAATGCCTCTCCTGGACCGGGGGTAAAATCTGGTATGCCCTGGCGACAACAATCGCCTGCTGCTCTAATATGGTCCTGTATGTCAAAATACGATTAGGCAGTTCGTTTGAAGCAAAGACAACCAAGACCATTTTCTTATCCTCCGCAAATAGTAAGTGATCACATGAAATTATGTCTTTACTTATGATCCCTACCTTCCACAGAAGGCATCTTAAGTAATCAGCAATTGCAAGGGGGTGCCCCACACTGGGGCAGGGCAGCCCCCTTTCGAGCAAATAGTAAAAATCAAAGCTTCCGGCAAGAGGCCAAAAGACTCGGCTGACTCTGAGCATATCATAGGTATTACTGGCAACTGCTGCCTATGACCCCGAGATAGCTGGGGGCCAGGGATTGCTGTTCCATAGGAACTGGTTGGAGAGATATTCTAACTTTCCTGGGGCCATCCTTACTCAAAGTGCCCCTTACAAGAGGCAGGGATGAATCCCTTGGACCCCTTACCTCCCCTGTTCCTACTGCCACCAGTTCCTGGAGCAGCCCCTCCATTGAATCAACTTTCGACTGCATATGGGAGAGTTTACCAAACATATACTGCACTGTTTCGGCAGTCAACATGATGTGCTCAGTTAAAAACATGGCTAGTCTTTCCCCCACCATTGGAGTCTCACTAGGGGACTTATTTAAGGGCTCCCCTTCTGGGTCAAAGCCAACTCTCAGATCCGACCCCAAGCAATTCCTATAACGAGATAGTCCCACCTGACCTCTCCGCTGGGCCAACAAGCCCCCACCTTCCAGAGAAACACCCTTAGGCCGTGGAGAGGAAGACGTAAGGAACCCCCTATCACCTTCGCCCAGTGTTGGTCTGCAAATATAAGAGTCCAGCCACCCCTGAATAAGTTGCCTTGGCGGCAAGGATTTCCTTCCTCCATACTCCACCCTTCCCTGGCCTGTCGAGGCCATCGGGGATCCCAACCCAACCCTGTGGGCACCCTCTCAGTCAAGTCGCAAGCAAGGAACAGGGGGCTGGCTCCTGGTCCGGCACACGCCGAAGGGGGACTCACGGCCTCTTTTCTCTCCCCACAGGATAACGCTCCACCCCTAAACTGGTCTCGCACAGCTGACAGGTAGGTTAGGACAATCAACGGAGGCTGGAGGGGGGAGGGGGATTCCCCAAGCTGCTGGGAGGCTGGGTTAAGTAGTCAGTCAGCAAGTTCCAGGTGCCTGATTTCCCCGCGATGCTTGCTACAACGCTCCCTCTGCCCGGTCATGGATTTTCAAGGAAGGGGCACCCACGCCTGCGCACAGCCCCACCAACGGCCCCACCAATGGGCGACACCCTTTGGCTGTCGCCCTTCAGCTGTCGTCCTTCGGCTGATGCCCGCAGGGCCCCAGCCTCTGTATAGTACCTGAAACACAGGAGGGGAGCCAATAAGGGCTAGCGTAGACACAAGCACCCTCCTACTCCCCGCTGCTCCTTCCCCACACTGGTGCACTGTCTGGGACTGCCTGAATACATTGCATAACTGAGTATCTAACTTTTTGACATTCCGATTATTATTATTACTCTTGATTTTTACCCCACCTCTCTTTTATTGCCACTTATGTAAACAGGGTTTTGTCCATGGAAAACACTATTGAATAATACTTGTCAGAGGAAAAGCTTGATGCCCAAAAATGCAGACATGGAAAAACTGTGTGTAGCCGTAGAAACAGAGATTAGAAGCCTCTCAAAATTCCTCTTGGTGGGTTATGTTTGCAAAGTGTTTATGTTGCATGCAATAAACAAATTGCACATGCAACTTCAAATTATCAAGTGTAAATTCAGAACTCGTTTTTTGTGAGGGTTTTTCCTCATTTTTGGCATGCACTTTAGCCCCAACTATTTGATAACTGGGCTCTAAAAGGAGGCTAGCATGGCTCTTTGAAGATGAAAGCCAAATTTTGAATTACAGTATATTTAGGGCATGCCAAACTTTAACTTTAAAAATACTGTTGCCAGTTTGAAGGGAAGAAAGTACCTCAGGATGATATTTAAGCCAAATTATATTGAACCTTACAGTGTTGGGAAGCAACCTTATTTTAATGTCAATATGGAATAACGTTGGACAGCAACATAGAGATTTTAGGATTCTAGTAATTCTGAGTTTACGGTCCTCTGCCATTGAGGACAAAGGCTTAGCTCTTGTTGGCTTTAATGGTGAAGAATTGCACCTTCTGGTTGTCATCCTTAATCCACTTATTTCAGAGTAGTTCCTCTGAAATTAATGGGATTGCTCCAGAGTAAGTAGTTTGAGGATTGAAACCTGAATGATAAAATAGTTGAAGACTAGTAGCTGAAGTAGTGTTATTAGCTACAATTTCCCTTTGTAGCCATGGAAACTTAAAGTTGTGAGGTTGTGGGGGTGGGGTGGGGAGCAGGGATGAGGGTGGTGGAATGATCTCTATCACCATCTGTTGGAGATCACAACGAATGACATGAGCAGCGTGTGGATGACTTCTTTTGCATATTTACCTCTACGTAACTGGTTTTGAGCATTATGGGGACATGATGGATAATTTGGGGCACATGTACAAAATTAGGCGTTTGGCTGTTTTTAGACAAACACCTCCCACACATTATATATGTTGTGGGGCACCCATAGGGCATCGCTGCAGCCCTGCAACATAGATAGTGGGTGGAGCGATGCTTATCTAAAATTGCCCTCTGCTGGATAAGCGGCGGCGGGGCAGTTGTCATGCCCCCGGCCCCTCCAGGAAATGGGCAGGACACGGAGGTTCAAAGAAGTGCTGCTTTGCAGCCCGGGAGTCATGGCACCGCCAGAGCGTGCAAATTACTTGCCCCTGATTACCTGCTGGATCCACGTGAGGTGGACAGCAGTGTGTGAATGTGTTCCCTGCTCAGTTCAGGATGAGCAGGGAATGGAGCAGCGGCGGCCTCTCGCACCTCGGTGTGAGCATGTTCAGCCCGAAGATCTTTAACAGAAGAGCGGTGGCATGGGGCGCACCAGGAAGCATGGCCCCAGACCCGGGACAGCGAGGAGGGCTGGGAGTGAGGCTGAGCTTGAAGTAGGAGAAGGGGCCAAGGAGGTTGGGAGTGGGGGTGACCTGCAAAGCAGGGGGTCCAAGGTCCTGGCCGGTAAAAGGCACAAGAAGGGGGCTGGCTCAGCCCCCCCTCAGGGGCGGGGACCGCCCTAAAGTGCCTCACCACTTGCGAGGCTCTGATTTTCGGTGCTGGGCCCAGCACAGCGGTGGGAATGCCACCACAAGAGGAATAAGACCACACAGTGGGGGGTGAGGTACCACAGCCAGGCCCCTCTGGGGGGACCATAGAAGGGGGATGGACAGGGGCTGGCACTGGGCTATCTGCTCCAGCTCCAGTCATGCAGGCCTTAAGCGGGGTCTTCTTATAAGAAGCAAGTGGGGAGGGTGCAGCTGAGCAGAGTGAGTTGTGGGCAAAGCAAGGAGGGACAGCCCCCCTTAGGAGGGGTACCAGGCCCATAGTCCCCCCCTCCCGCTCGCTTTTCAGGCAAGTTCCCCCCTGGCGCATTGACAGAGAGGGAAAAGAGGGGATTTCTACCCCCATGAGCCTGTTGCCCCCCTCCCCTTCCTCAGGCTGTGAGAGATGGAAGTGGGGCAGCAGGGAGGGGCATGAACAAGATTAATGAAAGACAAGGAGGGGGTCCCCCCCCTTTGCAGTATAATTACAGGCTGTTGGTGAGCGAAGGAATGAATGGTGCAGGACTTGAGGAGCCGCATATTCTTGAGAGGATTGCGGCATTGGAGCAGGCCCTGGTGGATAGAACTACGAGGGGCGCACCACCGGCACAGAACCCCAGGGTGGAGACAGGTACATGTCCGGGGGGAGGGAAGGGGCCCCACTGGATCACAGGAATGGACAGGGTGTGTGGGGGATGGGGGATAATATGACCCCTTTCCCTAAGCATGCCTTGGGAATGGGGGGGCATGCCCCCCCGAGGTGTGGCAGGGTGGCCCCTCGGCCGGCATCCAGGCTGGTAACACTAGCAGAACTGGACATAGAAACCCAGTGGCAAAACGCCCTCCACAGTACCTCTGGTGGAATGGGGGTTGGGTACAGGTTGCCCTCCCAGTGGTGCTGGGGTCTGGCGCCGCAGAGGATGTACGACAGGGTAGAATTGCTCCCAACTTGAGGTTGGTAGTGGGGATGGAAGACGTGGTAGCACAGAAGATCCGGAAGGAGGTCTTGGAAGGAAGAGTAGCCAGACCATTTGCCACCCCACCACTGCCTGACATGGTCTTTTCTCCATTGGGCGTAGTTCCAAAAAAGCCCCATGGCAGGTTCGTTTAATTCATCATTTGTCCTTCTCACGGGGCCACTCTGTTAATGATAGCATTCCCAAGGGCCTTACGACTGTCCATTACGCATCCTTCGATGCAGTGGTGGCCTTGGTAAGGGAGTTTGGAAGCGGGGCATTACTGGCAAAGTGTGACGTGAAGTCCACCTTCGGCCTTTTGCCTGTGCACCCGGACAGTTTCTCGCTTTTGGGTTTTCATTTTCAGTAAGGATTCTACTACGACAAAGCCATGCCAATGAGGTGCTCCATTTCATGCTCAGTCTTTGAGCGCTTTAGTTCTCTTATTAAATGGGTGGTGCGACGAGCGGCCAGAGAGGGAGGCATCACAAAATATCTGGATGACTTCCTCTTCGTCGGGTGAGTCGGCATGAATGAGTGCATCAAATTGGTTGACATTTTTCAAAAGGTGATAGTGCACTTGGGCATCCCATTGGCAGAGGAAAAGACTGAGGGACCTAGCACAGTTCTCACATACCTAGGCATAGAACTGGATACCGTGGTGGGGGTGTCTCGTTTACCCATAGACAAGATTGAGGCATTGATCCTCAAGCTGAAAGAGTACATGGTCGTGGAGAAGATCATGGTCAGATAGCTTCAGTCGCTGGTAGGGAGTTTGAATTTTGCGTGCAGGGTCATAGCGCCAGGTAGGGCATTCATGACCCATTTGTATAGGAAGCTTTCTGGGGAACCATTTCCTCATTAGCACATAAGAGTGAACAAGGACATGAGGGAAGATCTGGGGATGTGGCTCAAATTTATGGAGGAATTTAATGGGATTAGTGTATGGAGAGAGCTGCAGGTTCATTCGGACGCAGCAGGCTCTCTGTGATTTGGGGTATATTTTAAAGGCAAGTGGTGTGCAGCCGGTTGGCCTCAAGAATGGATTGCCGGGGGTATCACAAGGGACCTCACGTTCCTTGAGCTATTCCCTATTGTGGTGGCAGTAGAATTGTGGCACGATCAGTTGGCTGACAGAGCGGTCTTGTTCTGGTGTGATAACCAGGCGGTGGTTCATATAATCAACACGCTCTCATCATGTTCGCAGCGGGTTATGGCGCTTGTTCGGATTTTGGTCATAACCTGCCTTTGGCATAACATCTTATTTCATGCCAAACACGTGCCTGGACTCGAGAATGAGATCGCGGACGCTCTTTCTCGATTCCAGATGGAGTGTTTCCATGTACTGGCACCTCAGGCCAACCAGAGTTAGGAGCCTATGCCTCTGGCAATGTGAAACCTTGGATTGTCTAGCTCTGCTCCGCATTACAGGACTCTTTGGCTGTACAGACCAGAGCAGCTTATGCCAGCACGTTTCAAGCATTTCAGCGTTTCCGTGCACAGCAGGGATGGATCCTGGGTTTCCTGATCCACGAGGCGCAGGTTTTACTGTTTACTATGGCCTTGAGAAGGGAAGGGTTGGCAGCACGTACCATTACCGGGAAATTGTCCGCATTAGGCTTTATGAGCCAACTTGCAGGGCAGCAGGCACCTGATAGAGTTTTTTCACCCGCAGGTTATTAGAGTCATGGGCGCGAGAACAGCCAGCTAATCCTGACGGCAGGTTACCCATCCCTCCCCCCCTGTTAGTTAGCATTGTTGGTGTGCTACTCCAGGTTTGTTATAACGAGTTCAAAGCAGCACTGTTCAAAATAGCATTTTGGGGGGTGTTCAGGGTTAGTGAGCTAGTAGTTGAGTCAGCCAGGGACAGGGCAGGTAGGGCATTGGCAGTGGAGAATGTTCAGTTAGGCACACAAAAGCTTATCCTGTGGATACGGAGGTCAAAAACAGATCAGAGGGAAAGGGGGCAGATAGTAAGTTTAGCTAAGGCAGGAGATGATAAATTATGCCTGATCTTAGTGGTGCAAGAATATTTTAAAATACGACCACCGATCGTCGGAACATTCTTTTGCCATGGAAACGGGTTACCAGCTACTAGGCGCCAGTTCGTGGCAGTATTACGGTCAGCCCTGGCTTGGCTGCAAATACCATCAAGGTATTATGGATCTCATTCATTTAGAATAGAGGCAGCCACGTTTGCAGCCCAGATGGGCATGCCGGGAAGGGACATCCAAGCAATTGGCCATTGGCGGTCACACGCTTACCGTGCGTACGTGCAAGGGGACTGGATGTCCAACAAGTATTAATTGCTGTATCATTGTTCCATTGGCAGATGATGTCGGGCCGAGGAGAGTGAAGATTTGGATCTGCGGGCATAGTTTGGTGTGTTGGGCGGCCAAAGCAGCAAAGAACACTAGATGGGCCTGCCTGCTCTCATTCTCATCGTAACCAAGCCAAGTACGTGCACTTGAGACCCCGCATCTTCATGAATGCTAGACCCCTTGTCTCTCCCTCTGTTCCCCTTCCTAAGTCTCTTCCCCCAGCTCCTGTCTCTCAGATTGTAAGCCCTAGGGGCAGGGACCATGTCTATTTTATTACTTTGTAAAGTGCCAGGTACACTGCTTGTGCTATATAAATGTTTGTTAATAATAATAATAATAATAGATGGGGATCCCAGCTGGGGCTGTCTGCCATGGCGGAGATTAAATGGAAGGGAAGGAGTGGGATGAGGTGGCATCAATTGGTCCTGGATCTCACTCGTCAGGCACGGGCCAGCAGGCCTGATATTTTGATGATACATCTAGGGGAAAACGATTTACCAACATTAAAAGGGGTACAGTTAGTAAAGAACATAAAAAGTGATTTGTGGGAGGTAAAGAAAGCATTCCCAGGAGTAAGGTTGATGTGGACAGAGTTAGTTGAAAGGGTTAGTTGGGGATAAGGGGTGCCAGCAAAGAAGATTGATAAAACAAGGAACTCAATCAATAGGGAAGTTAGGAAGTGGTTAGGCAAGATTGGGGGAGAGACAATTAGGCATACTAGTATTACGCACAGGGAATTTGAATTATTTAGGCAAGATGGTGTACACCTGTCCCCTGCTGGTAATGAGGTCTACCTGCGAGTTTTGCAGGATAAGTTACTGAGTTGTTTACGATAGGTGTGGGGGCCGGACCCGTCCGAGGGTATCGGCGGTTCCTGATTGGTGGGTGTCTAGTATCGGTTCTGTTAGGGTAAGTCAGCATAAGAGTCATCTCCTTAAGAGATGGGGAAGGCACGCTCAACGTAATTTCAGGGTATGGCATGCATAGCGTTGCTTTCCCTGGGAAGGGGTGACCTGAAATGGTGGTAGGGCATTGTATGGCCCCCACCAGAAGGCACCCTAATCCTTACTCATAGTCCGAAAGGACTAAGTCCCCGTTGACCGCGCGATAAGCGCTGGACGATGGGGAGACATTATCATTGTGGGGAGGTTATTGAGGGTACATCAAGACCTCCCCTGGTGTTTAAGGTTTGCAATGAGTTACCGTTTGATACTGGACCCTGAATCGCAATAGGTGAGGACCTATTCAATTTGATTTATTTGGATCAATAAAGGGTGCAGCCATGTTAAATCCATACAATGGTGTCCTGTCTCATTTCTAGGGGTGCGCCAACAATTGCCCTCTGCCAGATAAGCGGGGGCGGGGCGGTTGTCGTGCCCCCTGGCCCCTACGGGAAATTGGTGGGACACAGAGGTTCAAACAAGCACTGCTTTGCAGCGCAGGAGTCATGGCGCCACCAGAGCAGTCGGCGAGGGTTGCCCAAGGCAACCCTCGTCGAGTGCGCAAATTACTTGCCCCTGATTTGCTGCTGGATCCACGTCAGGTGGACAGCAGTGCGTGAATGCATTCACTGCTCAGTCCAGGACGAGCAGGGAACGGAGCAGCACCCAGCCACCCCTCCCTTTATACTGTGGTTTCGACTGGTCGCATTAGCATGGACCAGGAAGCAATTTTTGACAAAGAAACTTGGTCAGATGACCTTCTTGGTTTTTTTTGCCTTCCTTACAGTATGGGGTTAATTTGACTGGCCAGTAGTTTGGTGTGGTGCAGTGCTCGAATGTTAAAGTGTTTTTTGTGTTTGTGTTAAAATTGTCACACCCTTGGGCGGAGGTCCAGTATCGGTTCTGTTAGGGTAAGTGAGCATAGGAGTCATCTCCATAAGAGATGGGGAAGGCACGCTCAATGTAATTGCAGGGTATGGCATGCGTAGCGTCGCTTTCCCTGGGAAGGGGTGACCTGGAATGGTGGTGGGGCATTGTATGGCCCCCACCGGCAGGCACCCAAATCCTTATTCATAGTCTGAAAGGACTAAGTCCCCGTTGGCCGCGTGATAAGCGCTGGACGATGGGGAGACGTTATCATTGTGGGGAGGTTTTCGAGGGTACATCGAGACCTCCCCTGGTGTTTAAGGTTTGCAATGAGTTACCGTTTGATACTGGACCCTGAATCACAATAGGCGATGTCACTCCCTCACCTATTCAATTTGATTTATTTGGATCAATAAAGGGTTCGGCCATGTTAAATCCATACAATGGTGTCCTGTCTCATTTCTAAGGGTGCGCCGACAAAGACGCTTAGTCTTAGCTGCAGGTGATAGCCCTGACAGATGCAGTCTTGAGAAAAGGGGCCAGGTTTGTGTTTGGGGTCACCATAATATTAGACTATCAGGCATGGTTGAGGTGAGGCTCTGCTAAGATCAAGAGATGAGAAAGGAAAGGGGTTTGTACAGTCCCGGCTTGTTGCTGTAGATATTTCTCCTTAAGGGAAAGACTTTGTCTTTCTTTTCTTTACCTGAAAGAAGTTGTAATTTACACTGCAGAGTCTTGTGGCAAACTGAAAGTTGTTCCAATTTCTTTTGCATTGTTCTTATTTGGTTTTTTTTTATATAACTATCCCAAATATCTGAGTAGTAATGGCATGAGTGCTATCTGACCCCTCTGGAGTGACCCCTCATTGGGGTCAGGATTTCCCCTTTAGACAGTAGTGTTTTGAGGTTCATACCCTTAAGGTTGCAAGCTCTAAAAAGCATTGTCCTATACCTTCATATTTGTTCTGTACAGCCCTAATACACTAGGTGAACAATATACATGTTTTTTCTTAATAATTGTAATAATATACTCTCTAAAATCTGACTCATAAATGGTAAAAGATTAGGTGATTTTTTTTTTGCACTTCTTTTATTTTATTTTTTTAAACAGCAGGATTTTCTTGCTCTCAGACTTCAAGCTTTAACATTTCACTTTGGAACAAAGATACCACAGGAAATCAGCATCCTACTTGTTGCCTTGATAGGCATGAGACACAAACAGTGTTATTGACGTGGAGGCATAGGGAGCTGGAGGCTCATAGCTCTGTCTCCTTGTGATTACAAACCTACAGCAAGTACTTAGCGCCAATGGGCACAGGCTGTTTACAATGTAAAGGCCTAGAACTGACAACTGACCTTTCCTGGGGACACTAACGAGCCCACAGCTGCTTGCACCTGAGAGTGTCCCTTTCCCCTTCATACTCCATGTAGCATCTTCCTTTGAGCATCCCTTAGGCCTGCCCTGAATATGTGTTCATAGTTGTCAGTTTTCCACTCTTGATTCTTTGTACATAAATTCTAAAATGTCTTGCCCTTCCAACTTAGTTCTTTTCCCATTTGAAAAGAGTGATTATTTCTTCATCTCTTTTTCGATGTTGCTTAAATTAGCATGATTTGGGGGCCTCTGTCCAGCAATGTCCTTTTCACTGGTTTCTTTGGGAGCCTGCTTGTGAAGTAGCTTCAGGCTCAAGATTTTCAGCACTCTCTTTCTGTTACTTCCTTTCCTTTTCAGCAGCATTATATGGAGCACAGATCAGCAAACCTTCTCGGCAAAAAGCAAAAACCAAAAAAACATCTTCCCTCCCCTCCCCCCACTCTCTCTGAGTTGAGGTGAGTATATGTGTGTGCAGTTTTATTTATTTATTTACTTGTTCTGTTATTTTTATTTCTATGATAAATCCTCAGAGTCCTGGATTTTTGCCTGTGGTTGCATTTTTAAATTTGAAGATAATTACGATAATTCATCGCAAAGATATCAATCACTAATTAAACCAGCACAGTTTCAGGTGGGCCTTTTCTGTACATGGAACAGCCTAGATACAGCAGAAAGGTCTAGTGGTTGATTTGAGCCTTATATACACAAACATTTTACTAAAGAGTAATTAACTACATTGGTGTTTACAGAGCAGTTCCTAACTGCTCAGTTGAGTATATACATAAGCTGTAGTCATTTACTTCCCTTGTAGTGGTATGGATTGCTCTTATCTGTCAATGAAGCATAATGGGATATAGCTTTTTTTGGTGTATGAATGGAACATGGAGTAAATGCAGACTTTACTACAAAGCAAGCATGTAAAATTCCACAGTTAAAAGTTACTCCTGTGGCAATAAGTTATTAATAACTGCAATAGTGCTGAAATGAATATCAGTGGTAAATATCCTATCCATCAGTTTTGCCCGATTCAAACTGTATCTGCCAAAAAAAGGATAAGAGTTACGATTTCTGTAAATCTTCACCATATATCCGTTTTGGCGTTTGGGTCCAGTTCTTTGCTTGTTCTGGTATTTAATTATTTGGTCATTGTGTTATTTTATTTTGTCTCTTTGTGCATGCACAGTAACAAAAAATGCAGTAACAGAACAAACAAATATCCAAATATCTGGACAACTGAATAACCAAAAAACAAATAACTAAACAGCAAAAAAAAAACACAGATATGTGGATATCTGTTCTGTTTATGGATATCTTTTTGATATTACAAAGGTTATCCAAAAATATCCATGAATAATATCCATGAATACAAAACACCACTATTTGTTTCGGTGCTACTGCTCATTGACTTGGAAACTACTGTGGAATACAGCATATCCACAAACATCTTAATTGTGGAGTTTCACTAACTTGTTCTTACATGCAAGCCCTTGAAGTGACCGTCAATTCTGGATGAGCACCAAAAGGGGCCACGGAATCAGACATCTGAGGCAAATGTGAAAGGTATAGAAGCAAAGTACAATATCTTTTATTGGACTAACAGCTGTTGGTGGAAATAAGCTTTCGGGTCACACAGAGCCCTTCCTCAGGCATGTAGCATAGCCAGTCAAAAATATATAAACTGAGCATTCCTCAGTTTTTCCAGTGTTCTTCTGCAGAGTTGTTTGGAGTTGTTATTTTTGACTAGCTACGCTACATGCCTGAGGAAGGGCCCTATATGGCCTGAAGGCTTGCTTATCTCCACCAACAGCAGTTGGTCCAATAAAAGATATCATTCGAACTACTTTGCTTCCCTCTTTCTCACTTGAGACCAACATGGCAACCAGACAGTCTCTCTGGAAGCAAAGTACAGCATGAGAGAGAATGCTCCATCCATTTTCTACACTTCAGGAACGATGATTACCAGAAACAGTTAACAAGATTAGGAAAAGATATCAAGAAAAAAATTAAAAAGCTGGCCTCCATCAATGCTCTTGGCAATACATTTCTGCACACCATATTGGGAAAGAATGGGAAATGATGGAGGACACTCCCCAAAAGGTGATTAGTTTAAGACAGCTGCCATTTTAAACTTGGACTTCCCTCTCACTGCCAGAAGAAGTCATTTCTTTCACAAGAAATCATTGCAAGTAGAATTGGTTTGTCGTCAACTTCCCCAAGCTCTGTCTGTGTCATGATCCAAATAATACATGACGATTAAGAATTACCCATTTGAACAGTACAGATGTCTTACTTTGGGACTGAGAGCCAATGTTTATTCTCTGATTTCAACACTGACTTTCTCTTGCTTTGAGTAAGTCACCTCACTTCCATTGCTGAGAAGCACGTAGGATTTTTTTGGTAACTTATTAACATTAGCGATTTGGTTGGAGTTTTGCAGATTACTTATTTGTACAGGCACTTCCAAGAGCAAAATCTCTATAGTAGTACCAAGTATTAAAACCAAAGGGGCAGATATAGAGTCCATGTTGTGTACAACATGTTGTGTACAGTACATGTTATGTCTTATACAGGATAGTTTACAAACACTTTTGTACCTGTTTATCTAGTACTGTTAGGACATGGACCCACTCCACAAGTGAATATTGGAGGCTGGTAGCCCAATATCCAAATGACCTCTTAAATTTAGGGGGAATTAGCCAAATTTATTCAAAGTAAAGGGTCCATGCATGTCCATTGGGATCAGTCAGAGGACGTGATGCACTGCAATCTGGCTAGAATTTCCCTCTCACACCCCAACACAGAAAGGGGATACTCTGATACAAAATGAGGGAGATTTATTGACACCGAATTAAGTATAATACATAACCAGTTCACACACGGGCCAATTAGGATGCTACAAGTAATTTTCTATACCCTCCCCCCAAGCACAGTTGATATACGTACACAATAATTCACAGTGGGTATTTTCAGACGTTACGTGGTCAATGTCAACCACAGTCAATCCCCTGTGGTGGCTTGGACCACGTAACGTCTGTTGGGGGGAACAGATGTTCCCCCCAGATGTTATTATGGTGGGGAATCACATTCACCACGTGAGCGGCCAAAGCGGCGGGGCCAGAGGCCATCGCGTGGTGAAGGCGATTCCATGCCGTGGTGACCCCTGCCGTCACGTCTGGACGGCGGCCACGGCCTGGAATTCCCACAGGGATTCCGGCCCATGGCCATAGCGGGCGAGCGCTGCGGAGGCATTGGCCGCGGCGGCCGCCCATCTCCCCAGAGGGCGGACGGCGGGGAGCGTGGAGGGGCGGGGCCGTGTGACCGCACATTGCGCCACGTGGCCCCGCCTCCTCCCCGATTCCCCACCGGGATCCCCTGGCACATCTGTTAGGGCGTGACGGGTCATCCCAGCAGGGGATCAATTCATTGATTTCGTGACGGGGCCAATTGGCCCCGTCATGTCTGAAAACACCCATAGAGAAACTCTCCGGTCTGGTTACCCTGGTGTAAGTGGATGTTGCAAGAGGGAGGGAGGGGGGAAAGGGGGAAATAGTCAATATTACCTATCCAGTCCTGTTGAAAAGGGACAGGTGACCCTGTAGATCCAGCAGCATTCGGGGGGTGGGGGGGAGAGAAGCTGGACAGACTGGGGGGGGTCTGGGAGAAATTCTTGAGGCAAGCACGCACAGAGTAACCTGCTTGTGTCTGCGTTCAAGAATAGCCCAGCCCTCTCATGGGGGCAAGGGCAGTTATAGGGTCCTTAGAGGAGGGGCAGGAGGGCTTACACAAAATGAGGTGTCAAAGGTGCCTAGGAACCTTTGCACAAAAGGGATCCCAGATGTGCTCAGGAATGCTAGGGCTGAACGAGAAACTCTTGCATGATGTTTTGGGGAGAATAGAACCTTGGAGAATTTCAATGGGAGGTATGGCAAGATGAACAAGAAGGGCAACAGGGAGTTTCTATAGACAGGAGAAGAAGGCTATTCTTAAACAGGCACAGAGCTATCAGTCTAACGATCAATCTATTGCTTGCTCAGAGTTTTAGGCAGCCATGGAGGGTTCCTCTCAAAAGAGGGAGGCTACCTGTTTTTGACTGCTCCATTGTTTACCCAGGAGCCTCCCTTGTTCCATTCTCTTTTCCCTTCCGACCAGACCAGTTTTGCATGGGGCTTTTCTTTCCTTTCCTTTTTCTTTTTCCTTTCCCCCCCTTCTGTTCCGCTGCACCCTTTGACCTGCGTCTCGTGGGGGACTACCGGGGGGGGGATTATGGTTTGGAGGGGATGGTGTTGTTCCTAACAGTACCAACACCATTACCATAGTACAGTGGTGGGTAAATGGCAGCTGGGGAGCCACATGTGCAGCTCTCAGGCACCTGTACCGTGGCTCATGCCTGAAGTGGCTGCCTGACGGCTTGTCCATGCAACTCCCTTGGGAGCAAGAGAAGCTGAGCTGACATTTTTGCCACTGGGGCCTCCTGGGGACCCTGGGAGCAGGAGGAAGAACATGCCCTGAACCACTTCAACTGCTGCCCGAACCTGCCAGATCATGTGGGAACCAGAGCTTTGATGGGGACAGAGATGTGGAAAGCCATGCTGCCCTCAGGGCCGGACCGAGGCATGTGCCAACAGCGCCCAGGCACATGGCCTCGCGCAGGGAGGGACCCTGCGCCACCGCGGGCTAGAGACTGACAGACACCGCCGGGTTTTGTTTTTTTCCCCACCGGGCATCTCCGAGTCAGTCCTCATGGGGGGGGCAGGGGGCGTAAACTTCCTGGGAATCCCTGGCTAGTTATACGCTGCACAGCTGAGCTGACACAGTCAAGTTGCAGGTAAGTAACCAGCCGCCCTTCATCCCCTGAAAATCCCCCCGCCCCCAATTCTAGTGAGTGCCGGCCGGCCTTTGGGGCCCCGCAGCAAGGCTTGGCACATGGCCCCTGAAACCCTTTGACCCATCCCCAGGATTGGGGGAATCTGCAATCAATGTACCATGTCTAGTGGCTCTCAGCAATATGAACATTTTGGTATGCAGCTCCTGGGTTTGGGAACTTTGTCCACCTCTGCCATAGTACCTGAACACCTCAAATTTTTATGGTACTTATCATCACGACCCCTCTGGCTCACATGGAGAAACTCGTATTCCCACTTAACTCATCCAAAGAAAGACTAAGTAACTTGACCATGATAATACAGGAATTCTATAGCAGAGCAGTGACTTTAAATCAGATCTCCTAAACCAAAGGATAGAATCCTAACTACTGGATCATTCTCTCTCATTAACTTGCATTTTTGGTCTGATTTCCATTCAGGCCCAAACTTGCCTCCTCGCTGCCACTTCTCATGCTGCTCCCAGTCCAGGGAATAAGTAAGCACCGATAGCAGGAGCAGTGCCAGGTTCGCCACCACGTCTTCTGCCTATCCTGGCTGTAAGAGGTGACGGGAGAAGCAGCCCAGGTTCCCCCACCGCCACCACTCCTGCTCCCAGAAAACTGTACATAGATGTTGTGAGGTCCTGTTTAGTTCTCACAACAGCTATGTACAACTGCTTGCTCTTTGTGCTGAGCCCATGACCGTTTGGGCACCATCTGAGAGTGGGTATTGCATAGTGGTAACATAGCTGCTATGGCACTGGAAATTGGTGGGTGTGATTAAATGTTACATTAACCATTCACTTGTGCATCTTGTGAATTGCAACACCCAATGTTCCTTGCAACACCCGCTCTCCCTTGTCTCCCCTCTCTTACCCATCCTTGATTGTAAGCTCCCAGGGGCAGTGACTTGTGTCTAATTTAATGATTGATCAGTGCCAGGCACATTGCTTTTGCTATATAAATAATAACAACATGCAAACACCCTAAGACTGCCAAGGCAGTGTAAATTTGGCCTTACAGTAAATGAGAATTCAGATCGACGTTCTTAGTCTTAGATCTCCCTCGCACTTCATAGTCATCCCGCCACAATCTTGCATAACTCAGCTGCCCAATAGAGATAGTAGGGAATAGAAAATGTTTGTGTAGTTACTTTGTTAGCCAATACATCTGCTTTTATTATATGTGAATAATAAAATGGCTGTCCTTGCTAAAATCATGAACATTGATTTTACTTTCTTGTTAAGGTCTCATCCCAAGAAGCCTTGAGTTTTAAACATTAAAAAAGCATTCCATTATTAAGTTACCTTTTTAAAAACAGCTGGGTCAATATTGGTCTCCCAACTTGTTCTAGGAGTGAGGACCTCATAAATCTCAGATAGCATAATTACCTTTTGACACCACCCAACACCCCAAAGGTGGACACCGCTTAATAGACTTCTTGCTTCATAATTACCGAGTATGAATGGAAGGGAGTGGATTTTTTAATATTTCCAATTTTTAAATTTAGCCATTTCCCCCCTTGTGCTGGGGCATACCCAAGATGAATAGCAGAAGACAGCGAAACAAATTAATACAAATGAAGTCATTCCTGAGTGACTCCATCTGCTTTGTAAATGAGGCTCGGACTCTCTAAAATGTGGAGCCGATCCAGATAATTAGGCCAGACTCCAAATGAAGCCACACAGGTAACTTATAGCTTCATTAACTCTCTTCAAGGAGGCAGGCATCCAAAAACTAACCTTAATAGAGCAGCATATGATCCATTGACAATCTGTTTGATATTTAAAAATGAACTTTGTTTTTGCTGTTTTACGAGAGCATTAGGCAATTAACATGTGCGATGCAAGGTGCCGGAGAGCAAGGCACATCTCAGCATCTTGCATGCCAGTCACTGCCTTAAAAGAACAAGGTGCATCATTTTGTGTTTACAAAGTTTAATCACAATACATTAATAATCTTGAAGCCGAGTAAGGCGCATAAGTTGTCTGCAAGTGTCTTTTTCTTCATAATCAACAAGAGGATTATTAGGTAATAACAAATGTTATTCATCTTCATAATAGCTAAATGACAGTCTGTTTAAAAATAATAAATGACTGCTCCTCATTGACTATTACAGGGTGAATATGACCTTCACATATTTTAAGCAAACAAGTCCTCTTTTCAAAGACTTCCGAAGTTCTTTAATTGATAATGATGAGATACTTTAGGATGAGGAACAGGCCTACCAATAAGATTTTAGAAGTTTTATATAGGCCTCTCTGCCAGGGCTAGACACACTAAGGCATCTCTGATTTTCACAAATAATAAATTAATGCATAATTAATATTAGGGGTAGGAATTTCTGGTTTTGGATAAACAGCTGTTGTCAGGAGGGGCGGGGTATAAATCCAGAAAATAAATAAATAAATAAATAAAACCAAAATGGCCACAAAATGGCCATTTCAGTTAAAACCGTAAAACTGAAATTGCAGTTGTTTTTTTATTCTGGTGTCTTGGGGTTTGTTCATTGATTCCGCCCCTCCCCCCCACACACACACACATTTTTTTCTCATTCACTTCAATTGATTTTCTCCCACTGATGTCAATGAGAAAAAACTGGGGGGAAATCAGTGTCAAAAAAGGAAACCGAAACTAGATCTAAAAATCATAAAGAACTGAAACCAGAAAAAAAAGAAAAGGAAACCAAAAGTCCATCCGGAGTCCCATCCCTAATTAATATGGTTACCATAGTAGATAGTCAAGTCAAGTCAAGTTTATTACCGGTACTGGCTCTCACCATGACCAAAACCCATAGTAGATAAGGAACCCCATGATATGCTTTCTTTAATATTTATTTGTCTTTCCTGTCTTTTTTTTTTTTTTTTTAAATTAATGCTCTTTGATGCCTTGTCTCATGCAAAATTAGCACTGAAGTTTTAAGCTAGGCTATTAAAGGGTATTTTCAGATGAGAAGCTACCACGGGTGGCCACATTTTACTCTAGCATGGCCACCCATGGCGGTGTCACATGTGCTCCCGCCTGCCCAGATATTACTATGGGTGGGAGCAGAGTTTTCCCTGGACCGTGGTAAGATTAACTCCGGGTTGTGCGCTGGGCTCCCTACCAACACACAACCTGGAGCATGCCCTGCCACAGTCCAGGGAAGCCAGCCCTGGACCAGGGTAGAGTAGGCCGTCATGTATGATGGCCCAGTCGACCTAATTCCGGCAAGTGGCCGGAGCTTTTCTGGACAGGCGCGGCAACCTCATAGGCCGCCGTACTCACCCATCAGGCCATCAGGGGGGAGATGCGGCTGTGCTTAGCAGCACAGAGGTATATCCCCCACCTTCTCCCCACCCCACACCCAGCCACCAGCACATCTGCTCAGCGGCAGGCCCAGATCCTGTGCTGTCATGTTTAAAAATATCCATAGTTTCATATCATATTCCCTCTTAAAGCCGGGAACCCACAAAGGCTTAAGTCTGTAACACAGGAGTAGTTCCATTGATGTGATTTGTTGCCTAAGTCTCATCTGGCATTGGACCAGGGTCATCAGACCTTACTGGTCCTGCTAGACCTTTCAGCTGCATTCGACACAGTCGATCATGAGGTGTTAGTGACCAGCCTGTGGCGACCGTGCCAGGATTGGGGGGATGGTCTTGGACAGGTTTCGTTCATTCCTGGCCAGGAGAACTCACCGGGTGGTCTTGGGGGAGTGTACATCTTCCCCACGGGACCTCACGTGTGGGGTCCCGCAGGGTGCCATTCTGTTCCCCCCTCTTGTTTAACATATATATGCAGCCATTAGGGGAGATCATGAGAGGGTTTCAGGGTATGCAGTGTCATCAGTATGCTGATGACACTCAGCTCTACCTCTCTTTTTCCATTGACCCAGGCCATGCAGTCTCCTTATTTTCCCAGTGTCTGTCAGCTGTGGGGGCTTGGATGAGGTTGAGCCATCTGCAATTGAATCCTGACAAGATGGAGGGGATGTTGGTAGGCGAGGGCTTGTGGGGGGGCATGGGAGTGGTTGAATCTCCTCTTGTAGGGAGGGTTCGCCCTCCCATGGTCTCTCAGGTGCAGAGTCTGGGTGTGCTCCTCGATTCATGGCTCAGCCTGGAATCTCAGGTTGTGACCGTGGCAGGGAGTGCATTTTGGCAGTTTACATCTTGTCCGACAGCTTTGACCGTATCTCTCAGAGTCTGACCTCGCCACTGTCATCTATACCTTCATCACTTCAAGACTGGATTATTGCAACTTGCTCTACATGGGGCTGCCCAAGAAGTTGGTCAGGAGGCTGCAGCTGGTACAGAATACCGCGGCCCATCTCCTTACTGGGTTGGGCCGCAGGGATCACATGACACTAGCACCAGCAGTCATCAAAACCTGCTTGAATGTATTTCCATCTGGTTCCATGGACCAGTTGAAGATCACTTTCTGTGGTCTGGCAAACCTCTAGTGGTCCTTAGGCCAGAGTTTGGAAATCACTGTTCCAAGTCAGTTTTTTGCAGCACTTTGGTGAAAGGATCTTTATTGCTGATTTTGTAACCCTGCTTGACAAAATGACTGACTGGATTAGAATTGCCATCTTTCAGAGCTCCCTTTCTACCAAATGAATTCCACTGAAATCTGCCTACTGCAGCCTTTGGGCAAAATAGTCTCTTAACTTCCAGTAGTCAATTAACCCACTCCTTGATGAGCATTTCCTATATAAGCCATAGAGGAGAATAGCCACTATACCTGCCGTTGCTCTATGAGAGATGATACAGTTAAAACAAGTAGCATTTTTATTTGAGAGATCTGTTATTATGCAATGTACACATGCTCCCAAATGACATGTAATATGGTGGAATTGAAGGCTTTCCACTATTTCTTGTTTCTTCTACAATAAAGCCTGTTGTCACTCGTGAACTGTAGGGTTTCAGCAATCCATGAAAAAAGAAATGAAGTCCTAATTTGGATCTTTTAGTTTGTTAATCTCAAACAACATTTGGAAGAGTCTGTTGCACATTGTTCATCTGGGTCTAGCAACCTTAGAACTCATGGGGTGTTTTTAGACCTGGATTCACCTAGGCTGCCAAACAAGAGAGATTGCAGCCTGGGAGGGGGCGGGAAGAGGGCGGGCGGGGAGTGATGCACCCCACTCCCACGCTGCTCAGAGTGGCCTGCCTCCTTCCTGGTGGGTGGTCTATGAGGCCACCATGACTGCCCAGAAGTTTTGCACGGTAAGTGATGGCCCAGACGTTTCACGGAGTAAGTGATATTGGGCACGGAATGTCACCTCTGAAAACACCCTAGGTCTGTCTAAAAAAAAATACTACATTACTTTTGCATTGGGACCTAAGTGACCCCAAGTCAGTTTAAATTTAAAAGAAATCACAGGGAATGCATTTGAAATAAACTTTAACTATTAAAACATTCTTATAGATAAAGGCTTAAACTGTTACAGTATCTATATGTTTAGATATTTGGTGTCTTTTTAAGAAATTGAGGCACAAGTTTTCCCATTGAAAAATTAAGGGATCTAACTGGCCCCAATACATTTTTCATGATTATTTTTTCTATGCAAAAACTGCAACAGATGATGAAATGAATGTACTTAGTTTGACTTCTTCCTCATTTGAGACTACATTACATTTGAAGATGAAAACGTTCTCCCACATCCCCCTCCCGCCCCCCCCCCCCCTTACATGTAGGGCTTCGAAATTAGAACCCAAAACACTGCGTGCCCCATTAAAAAAAGAATTCAGTAAGGCCAGAATCCCCAACCTAGGTACCCCTGAGTAGAAATCAATGGTACTAATCCAGAATAAATAGCTTGAGGTCTCCAATTAAAGTCCCATCCAGGTCAGAAAAGTGTGATATTTTCCTGACTTGGGCTGAATCTGTGCTACAAAGTTTGCAAGGCAGGAGGGTGTCCATGTGTCCACCCACTCCACCATGGCTTTACTGCTACTCTGTTACTGCTACCATGGCTGGCTTTACTCTGTTCATCTTATTACCAATTGATGATTGGTCTCAATCAGGACTTAATGGGGGTCTCTTTTGTTGTGGGAGGCAGGGAGGAATATGGCTTATGAGTAAAGAGCTTCCCCAGTTTAAAATGGAGCTATTTGCTAGGTTTCCAGGGTTTGACCCAGAGGCTCTGGGGGAAACCCCATTTCTTTGGGTCAGCCAAGAGAACCCCCCCAAAGAGAATTTGGGGCTTCTGGGGGGAGGAAGGGACAGCCATATCAGAAAGGGGTTCAGCCAGTGGGATTTCTTCTCCCCCTTCCAACGTGGCCCTGCCCCATTGAATATCATGATGTCATGATGCTCTGTTAGGAGGAGGTCTACACCAGAAAGATCCCCACCCCTTTCTGACGTGGTCCCACCCTCTGCAGAGTGCCATGATGTCACAACATTCCATAAGCGGTAGAGTTACGTAAAAACCCTCCCTTCCCTTGGAAGTTCACTAGAACCCAAGTCTAAGCATCTTCCATAGGTAATGTAAGACCTATTTATTTGGCCAATATTTTCTGATGTAGTTACCCACCCTGAGCCATCAAGTGAAGGGTGGGTTAAAAATCTAAACAAATAAAGATGGGCCTGGCAACCCTTGTGCCCTGCCTCCACCAACATGATCTTGCTCCCTCTGAGTGAAAACTCAGAGGGAGGTGATAAGCATACTTGATACACACTCTAGAGAGAGCTTGTCTGCTCAGTGGAAGGGAAAAAAGATGATGCAAGCTAATAGCAAAGCAAGTGGTGTGCCGCAGCCTTGGGGCCCAAATATCTGAAAGACTGTCTCTCCCTTCACGTCCCATTGCAGTCTCTGAGGTCAGCCAGAGCACCGTCTTGTAGATACCTTCTGCCCACTTGGGCCTTTTCACACGGGCACCCCCCTCCGCGCACATGTGGGTGGTGGTGGGGAGCCTGTGCGAATGCCGTAACAGGTGCAGGGGGCTGGGGGGCATCCACAATGGTTGGGGGTGCATGCGAGCTCCCGTGCTCCTCCCATCTCCACCCACCTCCACCCATCACCCATGCACGGAGCAATGGGCTCCAATGCTGGTTGTTCTGTGTGTTGAGATGGGTGTGCACCATTCCCATAGGCACACATCCATCCCACCACCCACCATGGCCCATTTGAAAAGAGCCCAATTTTCCACAACAATACCATGCAGAAGAGTTCTCAGTGACTGCCCCACAATTATGGATCTCCTTTCTCTTGGAGATTCATCTTCTGCAAGCAATGCAAGACCGTTTTGTTTGTCCAGGTATTTAGCAGGCAGAGGTAGGGTGAGGGAAGGATATGGGAGTTGGGGTGGGGTCCTTAAGGGGATTTTTCTATGTTTTTTTAATATAGTGTAAGCTGCCCTGAGCCTTAGGGGAAGGGTGGGGTAAAAATTTGAATAAATAAATATCCTCCTACTCAGAAAGCTTCTAGTGTGGACATAGCTCTAGCTGGAACTGTTCTGCCGGAGTTTTGTTTATGAGAAAGTATTTTCCCTGTGGTAGATGGACGATGGGCCAAATTAGTCCAACTTGCATCCAATTTCCTCCAACAGCAAATTTTAGCTGTAAATCAGCAGGAGGTTATTTATCAAAAACCTATCTTTATTCAGGCTCCAAATAAAGGCATCGATTTGAGTACATGGTTATCAAGTTATCTTCATAAATCAGTTAAGAGCTGAACAAACAGTGTCTTGGTAGCCAAACATAAGGGATGTCTTGGTCAGTTGGAGAAAAAGGGGTGTTTGTTGTATCTTTTTACTCACTTGCCTGCACATGGCAATGTAAATGAAACAATAATTCACAAACACATTGCTTTGTTAAACAGCCAAAGAGGATATCTGCCTCCCATATTGGACAAACAAACTTGACATGCAAATTAATCCGACACTGTGTCAGGGAGAAAAAGTTGCCTTTGGTAACATTTTGGGCACATAGTTTAAGCTAACTAGACATGGTAAAGGCAGGTGGGTGATTTTATGTTCACAAACAGCAATGGGTCAAAGTGTAAGTACTACTCACTGTGTAAGAAACATAAAAGTAGCAATTATGCCTTCAGCCTCTTGGCTGTGATGTATTAAAGCTATCCAACTTCACCTCCTATAATAACAGCTTTTGCCTGTTTATATCAGATTTGTGAAAAATCAGAATGCTAGGGAACAGCAGTGTGAGGGGGAGAATACTCACCTAAAACTCATTACAGTGATTTCTTTCCCCACCTCCCCTGCCCCAATCTCCTCCACTACCTCCTCCAGCAGCAGTCACCATGAAGGTAGTTTGGGAACATTTGTGTTTCCATCGCTCTTCACTTGTGTCTTCCTTTTATGTACATTTGTCTCCCCTTGTGAGATTACAGGAGTTACAGATGTGTTTTTAATGGCAATGCTCTGCCTTCCTCATGAAAAGGGAGAATTACGAAGTGTCAGGTGGTATTGAGTGGGAACCGGTTTTCCCAGGCTTTATCCAATACAGAATTTCAGTCATCTAGTAAATAAACGGATATCTGAGTTGAATTAGCGCTAATCATCTCCCTGTATTTTACTTCTTTGGTGCAATACAATAATGGAAAGATTGCAGGAATGTCAATAAATAATGTCAAGGTTGGGAGCTGGTTTCTTTCCACTGTCTAGATATTCACCTCTGGACTGAGGCAGATTTACAAAGCAGTGGGAAGTAACCAAGGCAATTGTGCAGGGCCCAGGCCATGGGACAACGAGAGGACTAAGGGTGATTTCAGACGTTACAGGTGCCTGATTCACCACAGTGGATTCCCAGCGGTGGTGAACCGATCAACCACCCCCCGTGATCAATAAAAGCCCCGAACAGACGTGACGGGAGCGAGACCACGGCAGGGAATCGGACTGCCAGATCACGGCCTGGGGCAGCGCAACAGACGTGATGCCAATTCCTGGCCGTGGTCAAAGCACCCAGAAGGCGCCGGGGAGGGGCGGAACACAGACATGGCCGACTGAGGGCAAACGAAGTCACAAGGGACAAAAGGGAATGCCCACACAAGGTAACAGGAAGGGAGGGGGAAGAGGGAGAAGAGCCGCCGAGGTACCACACACACCAGGCACAGAGACAAGGGCACAGTGGAACACACAGCACAAACACACACCTGGGTGCACTCACACCCTCAAGGGAAAGGAAGGGAAGGGGGTGGGGTGATACAGCGGGACAGACCACACACATGGCACAACGGGCACAGTGGGGGAGGGGATGCTGGACAGGGAAGAGGGGGGGAAATGGCACAGGGGCAGAGCCAGACACAGGCAGCAGCAACCAGAACCCCCAACACAGAACAGTCTGCACGGGCACCCCCACAGCAACACAGGCAGTCCCAGAATGGGGGAACCCAGGAGGTCCGGCCAGAGGCACAGCAGGAGCCCAAACGGAACAGGCAGCAGCCTGGGAATGGTCCAGGAGGCACACACAGACCCCAGGTGCCGGTGAGGGGGTGATGGAGGGAAGCCAGGAGAGCTGGAGCAGTGCAGCAGGTCCAAAGTCACATCCCCACCTCCCGGGAGGAGCCCAGGTGGGGCTTTCCAGGGGCCCAAGAACTCCAAGGGCACACGGGGTGCTGAAGGGGGCTCAGGCGAATTAGTACAGTCAGCAGCACTAAGGTGAGCCGGGGGGCCAGTCAAGCAGCCAGAGGCGGACAGTGGAGAAGGCGGACATTGAGGGGAACACCGGGTGCAGAGGCAGATGGGGGGGCGGAGGGAATCCGGAGCCACAGACAGGGTCAGCAACACCCCAGGAAGCAGGCAGCACAGCAGCACGGCTGGAACATTGAGGAGGGAGCAGGCAGTGGACCACAGCAGCAGCTGCACATCGGAACGGGACCACACACCCAACAGCACCGACAGCTCCACCACGGAAGGCTCAGACATGCAGCAGTCAGCAGCAGGGGGCCACAGAAACTGACCCAGATCCAACAGCCAGTGATACACTGCCTGACGAGAGTGCTGGTACCCAAGGGCCCTGTGAACGCAGCCAAAGTAGGACACAGCCAAGGCAGGACCCCCCTCCACCAGACATACCGTGTAGATGGCCAGGCTGCACACAGACAGGGCAGATATGGTCTCCGCCGCAGACCATGCCACATGCGAGCACCTCATCTGTGGGATGCACCCATCGGGAAAGGGAACCAGCCCCAGAGTCTCAGCATGCAGCCGGCAATCCCGGGCGTTCGCCTCATAGCCAAAGTAATGGAGGCCAGAGCTCAGACTCGCATAAGCACCCGACAGGCTGTCTGGGCAGCTCAGGAGCAACTGCATGGCTGGGGTATGCCACAGGTCACACAGGGCCATGGTCTCATGGAAGGTCCATGTATGGGTGGCCCCATGGGGGCCGGGAGCCCGGTGGAAGCACAGCCAGCCATGGTCCAGCACGCCAGTGAGAATAACACCACGGACAGGAGGGCCCACATTCCCTGGACTGGTGGGAGGGGACTTGGGTGGGCACCAAGGCCAGCCGAGAAAGCCACAGACTGCAACCTGTCTCTTATACACATCTAGATGTGTATAAGAGACAGCACCAGGGAGAATAAGAGGGGGCCCCACATTCCCTCCAGGGGCGGGAGAGGGCTCGGAGGGGGCATCAAGGCCAGCCGAGAAAGTCACAGACTGCAACAATATATGGCAACAGAGCGAGGCGTGGGGTGCGGACCCAGCACAGCTGAAGGAACCAAGCGCACAGACAGGATAGTCGACACAGTAATCAGGCCAGCAAGGACATGATGTTGTTAACAGGGAGAGGTGGGAGGTGATGACAGGAGGCATGCAGCTGCAGCCTGCACGTCCGGGCGCGCACCGGGCCGTGCGCACAGCTCCATGCTGGGACAGCAGGTGCGCTCCATAGCACGCCTCCACCGCCCTGGCCCACCCACCCTGCAGGAGACGGCCCAGCCAGCCGGAGGCGGGGCACTACGCGTCCCAGCCTATACCTGGAATGCCCGCGTCCCCCCAGGGCACACCGCACCATGGAGCAGGACAGAGTGGGTGCCAGCGTGATGCACCTAGTGCTCTGTGCCGAATGGTACTGCACCCACACCAATCAGCTGTGCATCCTGACCACTGAGGTGCACCTGGGTGCCCGCCTGCAGGTTACCATGGCCCAGAGCGCTGCAGGGGCCCACAGGACCCACCACAGCTGCAAGCATGCCCTAGTCCAGCTCAGGGCTCAACAGATGTCTGGGGCGGACCGGCAGGCTGTGAGCCATGGACAGACCAGGCCTGCGGTGATCCGCGAGGCGACTGGGTGCCTAAACTGGAGGAGGGTGACCATGCACCGGGCCGCCCTTCTGGATGGACAAGCTCATCTTCCTGTGGCTTGCAGAGCTGCTCACGCCCTGGCTGGACCAGCAGCATACCCCCATGCGGACACCCGTCCTGATGGTCCAGTGGATGACCATCGAGGTCTGGGCCCTGGCAATGCTTGACTCCTGCCAGTCTGTCTCCCAGCACTTCGGTGTCAGGGTGAGCACCATTGCCTGTATCCTGCAGGATGTCTGTGAGGCAGTGGAGGGCATTCTCCTGGACAGAGCAATCCAGCTGGTGGATCAGGCGGCCGTGATGGCCGGCTTTGTGGCTGGAGGGTTCCCCAACTCCTTGGACACTGTGGACGGCACCCACATATAGATCCTCCACCCCTCCGCAGGGGAGGCCGCGGAGTATGTCAACAGACACGGGTACCACTCCCTGCAGCTGCAGGCAGTCGTGGACCACCGGGGGCGGTTCATTGATATCTTCACTGGCAACTCTGGGCACAACCACGATGCCCGGATCATGACCATCTTCCCCTTCTATGCCTGGATGTACCGCGGGGACTTTGCGAACATGGGGATGGCCCGGATCGAGGGGGTGCTGATGCTCCCCTGTATCCTGGTGGACCTGGCCTAGCCCCTCACCCAGTGGCTGATGAAGGTGTACCCAGTCACCTGGAACCCAGTGGAGGCACTGTACAATTCCCGCCTGTGTTCCAGACGACCGTGGTCAAGCGGGCATTCGGGGCCCTCAAGCAGCACTGGAGGAGCCTCGCCAGCCGGCTGGACTACACAGTAGAGGCCTCAGCCATGGTAATCGGGGCCTGCTGTGTGCTGCACAACGTGTGCAAGACTGATGGGGCTGCCCTCGAATACATCATGCCTACGCGCCCTCCCGGCCTGGTGCCTCTGTATGTGAACGCAGAAAACCCGAGGGAGTACCAGTACGCCAAGCACATCCATGCCAACCTACCCAGGCACATCAGCCGGGAGGCCGAGCCATGAGGTAGCCCACCACCCAGCCCACCCCCAGGGGGTCCCAGAGGATCCCTAGTCATGCCCCTCTACTGGTGTGGACCAGCCCCCCACCTCAGGGCCCATGAACAGACCACAGGAGGCGGTAGTGTGCTCCATGCATTTATTGTATCACCCACAGACACGTGCCCCAACACCTCCACCTCGCCCCCCCAGTGCATGGTGCTCCCCCATCAGACTGCCCTCCCCCTTATCCTCATCTCCCCCATTCCCTGCATTTCTGGGGGTGCCCACTCGAACACCCTGTGGGTGCCATGGAGCTCTGGGAGCTCCCCTCCCCCCCTGCTGTCTGTGTCCCCAACGGTGTCCTGGGAGGCCTCGGTGTCCAGAGGGACTGACGGTGGTGGGAGGGAGGAAGGACCCGGGCCCCGAGGGGCCCCCCTGGGTGGCTGCTCCCTCCGGAGGCCTATAGGGACTGGGAGGTGGATGCAGGGCCCCTGCTGGCGTGGAGGCAGATGGGGAGGGAGGTGAGCCAGTGGGGGCACTGAAGGGACCAGTATGGGGCCCTGGGCAGGCAGGGTGCCCGACGGGGTGGCCGCCATCACATAGGCACACATAGTGCCCATGTGCAGGAACAGGGAGTTCCCAATGTCATGGGACCTATCCATCTTGGCGGGATGCTCCCGCACCATCCCCACAACGGCCTGTTCTAGCCACCTGAATGCCTCAACCTGCCTGATGTGCTCCTGGCACTCCTGGTGCTGCTCCAGGTGCACCTCTGCTTGGAGCATCTGGTCCCTGGCCTCTGCCAGTTGCAGGGAGCGGTCTATAGCCACCTCAATTCGGTCCACGGCCGCAATCATCCACTCCCCCTACTCTTCCGAGGTCCGGACGATGTCCTCCGCCTGGTCCGGCCTCCTCGCCCACCTTCCTCTGGTGCTGTGCTGTTCTGTGCCCTGTGGGGGTATGCAGGGTGGTTGGTGGGGGGCTGTCGGCATGCCTGGTTGGACCCCCTAGCCCCGGTGCCATGTTCTGGGGTGTCATGGCTGGGTGGGGCCACCCCTTGGCCGGGCCATCCCCAACCCCCCCCTCACCCCAGGTCCATGCCCCCATCCCATCTGCATGCTTACCCTCGATGTCTGTCTCCGATCCCTCCGAGGCCGGCTCCTCCATGTTGCTGTGCTCCCCCTGCAACTACTGGCTGAGGGTGATGAGGGTGCCGGCCTTGGAGTCCGTCTGTTCAGCCAGTGGGTGGGGGCTCTCCAGGCTTCTCTCCGGGGGGGGCCTGCTGCTCTCCGAGGTCCCAGGGCGTTCCTCCTGTGGGCCTGGGGCCCTGGGGTGGGTGCCTTCTTGTGGGTCAGCGAGGGGAGGGGGTACCTCGGCCCATTCCCTGCCCTGGACCACGGCACTCCCCACGAGACATGGGGCGACTATTGATCCCTTCATATGGAGGATGCGGTCCAGGGCATCATAGAAGGGGGTGGTCCAGGCTCCGTGTCCGGACCACTGGTTGTTGTCCCGTATTGTCTTGTACCCCTTCTTCAGCTCTTTGGCCTTGGAGCAGCACTGTGCGGTGGTCCGGTGATGCCCCGCTGCCTCCATTTCCCGTGCTATCTCCTGGAATACGTGCTCATTTCTCTGATTGAGTGCGAGCTCCAGTTGATGCTCCAGGGTCCCCCAGATGTGGATAAAGTCCTGGGTCTCCCAGAGCCCCCACTGCCCCCCTCGGTGGTACGGCCTTCTCCCCTCCAGTTCCTCTTCCTCCTCTTCCTCCTCCTCCTGCTTCTCCTCCTTCACCTGGCCAGGGCCCGTTTCCTCTGGGGGCTTGGGCTCCTGGGCCCATTTCCGTGTCTGCAGGACACAAGCGGGGGTTGGGGTGGGGGGTGTTTGGTTGCTGTTCTGCCCAGGTCCCGCATCCCTCCCCCTTCCCCCCCCCNGAGCACCATTGCCTGTATCCTGCAGGATGTCTGTGAGGCAGTGGAGGGCATTCTCCTGGACAGAGCAATCCAGCTGGTGGATCAGGCGGCCGTGATGGCCGGCTTTGTGGCTGGAGGGTTCCCCAACTCCTTGGACACTGTGGACGGCACCCACATATAGATCCTCCACCCCTCCGCAGGGGAGGCCGCGGAGTATGTCAACAGACACGGGTACCACTCCCTGCAGCTGCAGGCAGTCGTGGACCACCGGGGGCGGTTCATTGATATCTTCACTGGCAACTCTGGGCACAACCACGATGCCCGGATCATGACCATCTTCCCCTTCTATGCCTGGATGTACCGCGGGGACTTTGCGAACATGGGGATGGCCCGGATCGAGGGGGTGCTGATGCTCCCCTGTATCCTGGTGGACCTGGCCTAGCCCCTCACCCAGTGGCTGATGAAGGTGTACCCAGTCACCTGGAACCCAGTGGAGGCACTGTACAATTCCCGCCTGTGTTCCAGACGACCGTGGTCAAGCGGGCATTCGGGGCCCTCAAGCAGCACTGGAGGAGCCTCGCCAGCCGGCTGGACTACACAGTAGAGGCCTCAGCCATGGTAATCGGGGCCTGCTGTGTGCTGCACAACGTGTGCAAGACTGATGGGGCTGCCCTCGAATACATCATGCCTACGCGCCCTCCCGGCCTGGTGCCTCTGTATGTGAACGCAGAAAACCCGAGGGAGTACCAGTACGCCAAGCACATCCATGCCAACCTACCCAGAGGATCCCTAGTCATGCCCCAATACTGGCATGGACCAGCCCCCCACCTCAGGGCCCATGAACAGACCACAGGAGGCGGTAGTGTGCTCCATGCATTTATTGTATCACCCACAGACACGTGCCCCAACACCTCCACCTCGCCCCCCCAGTGCATGGTGCTCCCCCATCAGACTGCCCTCCCCCTTATCCTCATCTCCCCCATTCCCTGCATTTCTGGGGGTGCCCACTCGAACACCCTGTGGGTGCCATGGAGCTCTGGGAGCTCCCCTCCCCCCCTGCTGTCTGTGTCCCCAACGGTGTCCTGGGAGGCCTCGGTGTCCAGAGGGACTGACGGTGGTGGGAGGGAGGAAGGACCCGGGCCCCGAGGGGCCCCCCTGGGTGGCTGCTCCCTCCGGAGGCCTATAGGGACTGGGAGGTGGATGCAGGGCCCCTGCTGGCGTGGAGGCAGATGGGGAGGGAGGTGAGCCAGTGGGGGCACTGAAGGGACCAGTATGGGGCCCTGGGCAGGCAGGGTGCCCGACGGGGTGGCCGCCATCACATAGGCACACATAGTGCCCATGTGCAGGAACAGGGAGTTCCCAATGTCATGGGACCTATCCATCTTGGCGGGATGCTCCCGCACCATCCCCACAACGGCCTGTTCTAGCCACCTGAATGCCTCAACCTGCCTGATGTGCTCCTGGCACTCCTGGTGCTGCTCCAGGTGCACCTCTGCTTGGAGCATCTGGTCCCTGGCCTCTGCCAGTTGCAGGGAGCGGTCTATAGCCACCTCAATTCGGTCCACGGCCGCAATCATCCACTCCCCCTACTCTTCCGAGGTCCGGACGATGTCCTCCGCCTGGTCCGGCCTCCTCGCCCACCTTCCTCTGGTGCTGTGCTGTTCTGTGCCCTGTGGGGGTATGCAGGGTGGTTGGTGGGGGGCTGTCGGCATGCCTGGTTGGACCCCCTAGCCCCGGTGCCATGTTCTGGGGTGTCATGGCTGGGTGGGGCCACCCCTTGGCCGGGCCATCCCCAACCCCCCCCTCACCCCAGGTCCATGCCCCCATCCCATCTGCATGCTTACCCTCGATGTCTGTCTCCGATCCCTCCGAGGCCGGCTCCTCCATGTTGCTGTGCTCCCCCTGCAACTACTGGCTGAGGGTGATGAGGGTGCCGGCCTTGGAGTCCGTCTGTTCAGCCAGTGGGTGGGGGCTCTCCAGGCTTCTCTCCGGGGGGGGCCTGCTGCTCTCCGAGGTCCCAGGGCGTTCCTCCTGTGGGCCTGGGGCCCTGGGGTGGGTGCCTTCTTGTGGGTCAGCGAGGGGAGGGGGTACCTCGGCCCATTCCCTGCCCTGGACCACGGCACTCCCCACGAGACATGGGGCGACTATTGATCCCTTCATATGGAGGATGCGGTCCAGGGCATCATAGAAGGGGGTGGTCCAGGCTCCGTGTCCGGACCACTGGTTGTTGTCCCGTATTGTCTTGTACCCCTTCTTCAGCTCTTTGGCCTTGGAGCAGCACTGTGCGGTGGTCCGGTGATGCCCCGCTGCCTCCATTTCCCGTGCTATCTCCTGGAATACGTGCTCATTTCTCTGATTGAGTGCGAGCTCCAGTTGATGCTCCAGGGTCCCCCAGATGTGGATAAAGTCCTGGGTCTCCCAGAGCCCCCACTGCCCCCCTCGGTGGTACGGCCTTCTCCCCTCCAGTTCCTCTTCCTCCTCTTCCTCCTCCTCCTGCTTCTCCTCCTTCACCTGGCCAGGGCCCGTTTCCTCTGGGGGCTTGGGCTCCTGGGCCCATTTCCGTGTCTGCAGGACACAAGCGGGGGTTGGGGTGGGGGGTGTTTGGTTGCTGTTCTGCCCAGGTCCCGCATCCCTCCCCCTTCCCCCCCCCACCTGCCAGCTGGGCGGCAGGTCCCTTGGCTCCCCCCTTGGTGTCCCTGTGCTGCCGGGTTCCCTCTCTCTTCATTCCCCTTACCCGTTTCCAGGGTACCTCCTCCCCCGGCCCAGTCGATGTACCTGAGGCAGCCTGTCCTGGCTGCTGCTGTTGCTGCTGCTCCTGCCCCTCCATCTCCTGCATGTGCAGCATGACCACCTTTTCCTCTGCCTGCACCTTCACCTCCTCCTCCTCCTGCCTTGCTCTCTCACCCTCCACTCTCCTCCCCTTTCCACCTCGCTCCATCCCGCCACGTCCCCCCACTGCCGTGTGTCCTTTAAATCTCCCTCCGTGGCCTGTGTTGTTGCTGGTTGCCTGGCAGTGATGTTGCATGCTTTGTCCCCAGCTGGGAATCATTATGTTTGATTCCGGCTGGTGATTGCCATCTAGACGTTACTTTTTTTTGTTTCCCATTGGGAATCTCTTTGACCACGCTTTCGGAGATGGTCCAGACCACAGCTCCAGAAACATGGTTGATTTTGGCCCCATGTGGGTATTGACTGTGGTGAACATCTGGCGGCCGCCGAACAGATGTTCAGGGCACTTTGGCCCCACCACGGAATTGAGCATGGTTCACTGTGGTTAACTGTGATCTCATAATGTCTGAAAATATCCTAGGTCAAGTTTGATTATAACTACAGAGCCATGAAAAAAAATTATCCACTCTGCAGGGAAGAATGAAAGAGAGACCCATCCCTTGTCCCAAAAGTTTGGCTTATGTGACACCATTATAAGACAGAAATATAATCCAGTGATCCCCAGATAGCAGCAAAAAATGCACAGGAATTTGGATATGGCTCAAGATCGTTACCCTAATAAGCCATGCCTGATCCAGAGAAGTTGGGGCCTTGTGCAAACAAAATGGTGGTGTGGGCCCCACCTAAGAGAGGAGTGTTTAATAGTCAGCACTCCTAAAGCAAAGTTGCTACCTCTCGTGGTTGGACCCTGAGACTCCCATGGACCAATATGAGAGTCTCAGGGTCCAACCATGAGAACTGGCACATGCTTGTAGGGAGCCATCCCATGGAAGCCTCAGGGTGCAGAGTCAGAGGCATGGTTGGTTCGGTTGTGCTCAGCTGAGCAGATCAGGTGGGAAGCTAACTGAGCCTCAGTCATAAAAGCCAGAGAGCTGTAGGAGGAATGACTGAGGAAGGGCTATTGCCTAATGGCAGAGAAGCCTGCCTCAGGGATTAGAGGCAGAAGCTACCTAAGACCCTGACAGACTTAGGGTTTCCTTAAGGATGGCATGCTGGAAGTAAGCCAAGGGTCCAGGAGGTCCAGGGGCCTGCTCAATAGAACCTGCTAGAAGCCCAGGAAAGAAATCTGTTGGAAGGAGGAACTGCCCCGATTGTGGCCTGACTCAGGGCAGGAACTGGAGTTGCTTTTTCAGCTTTTTCAGCTGTCCTGAAAATATCCCCAGAACTATCCCCAGAACTACCAAGCTGAGGCTGACTCAGGACAGAGGGAATAGATAGAGGATAAAAAGAGCACCTTAGACAAGTGCAGTATGGATTCCATTGAGGGATGCATCCTATGGAGTGGACCCATGCAGGGAGAGTCCCCGTGATAGTGTTGTCAGGATCAGTCATAGAATTTGCAAGGCCCAGGACAAAGAAAAAATGAAGGGGCCCTGGTGGTCCTTCTCCTGTGTCCCCACTCCTTCAGGGGCACCCTCTGTGGAGCCCTAGAGTTGGTCATGTTTGTGTTGGTATATGCAACATCCACAAGTTAATGCCTGCTGTATTAAGAACAGTAATTGACTACAGAGCCACCAGATGGCGCAGCTAAGTTTATGTGTACATGAAAGGGAGATGGAGTTTTACAGTTGAATTCCTTTGTGTAACCACTCCTTCTTCCCTTCTCTCTCATTGTCTCAGTCTCCATTTTGTCTTCTTACTAGTTAGATGCAACTAAGGATCTGTGCCTAAGAAAACCTAAGTATAGTTCTGTTTTTAAACCTTCAGCTGCATTTGTCCTTACTGATTGTAAATCAGTTATTACTCTGCAACAGGTTATGGACCAAGACCTCTTTAGAACAGTCCAGAACAACTCCAAAGACTGGAAGTGAGCTGAAAGGAAAAGAGGCCCAAAGGAAACTCCCAGAGGAGGTCTACTAACTGTCAGTGAGCAGAAGAACCAGAATCCCAATCTGAGGGGAGGGAAGCAAGCATGGCCAGCAACTCTGAATTAAAGCTTTCAGTCTGCAAGCTGAATAATACAAACTACCAGTTGTGGAAATTCAAAATAGAAATGCTCCTATCCAAAGATGACCAGTGGGAGGTGATCACCACAGACAGACCTGCAGCAAACCCTGAGGTGTGGGANCTCCTTTCAGGAATGTTTCCAGCTTTAACCACCGGGACACTGAGTCTTAACTTTCGTGGAATGGGGACCCATGGATTGAGCCCGAGAGTAAGCTCTCTTTGGAAACCCCTTAGCTGCTTCTGTAAGGTAGAAACAGCCCCACGACACATGTCCAATGCAAGATATCAGTAACCCCGGCAGCCTTGCTAGTTGCTTGAGCCTCATGCGGTCGCGGAGCCTCAGCAGTCAGACTAACGTTTGTATCTTGACCTGTCGCTCTGGTGGCACGAGCGCGAGATCAGAGATGGTATCTATCAGTATCCCCAGATGCTCCAACCTGCGACTTGGAGTGAGGTGACTCTTCTCCTTGTTTATCCTGAAGCCGTGTCTCTCTAGGTAGTGGATGGTCTTGCTCAGGTGCTCCCCTACTTTGCTGGGGGAATTGCCCCAAATCAGGAGGTTGTCTAGATAGGCAGATGTGGATCCCCTCGCTGCAAAGGTTGGCGATGAGCAGGACTAAGATCTTTGTGAAGGTCCTGGGAGCCGACGACAAACCGAAAGGCAGGGCTCTGAACTGCCAGTGCTCCCCATTGTAGGCAAACCTGAGCCATTTCCTGTGCAGGGCTCAAATCGGTACGTGTAGATAGGCTTTACTGAGGTCCAGAGATGCCATCCAATCATCCTTCTGCAGGCTTTGACAAACTGATGCGGCTGTTTCCATTTTTAATCTGCATTTTTTTACGTACCCGCTGAGAGCCTTGAGGTCTAGGATGGCCCTCCATTTTCCCAGCTTCTTGGAAACTAGGAACAGGATGGAATAGATGCCTGAGAAACGCTCGCGCACTGGAACCCTTTCTATTGCCTGTATCTCTGAAAGTCTTTGAATCTCGGCTGACAGGGTCATGTGCTTCAGTCTGTCTTTGGACACTGGGGAGGCAATGAATATTTGTCTTGGAGGGAGCTCCAGCTCTATGTGATAACCCTCTGCTACACAGGAGAGGACCCAAGAGTCTGTTATGGACTCCTCCCACACTGCCTGGAACTGCTGAAGTCTGCACCCTACCTCTGAAGAGGCATAGTCAGGCATCTTGTTTTGTTTGGGCAGAGCCAAACCCCCTTGGCCTTTGCCTGTCAAACCTCCCAGATCTGAATCCTCTCCCTCGAAAGGAAAAGCTATTTGCATAGTCTCTGGGACCCTGGATATGACCCCTCCTGGAGGTGCCACCAAACCCCCTAAACCTGAATGAGTGGCCCTGAAAAAACCACCTTTTTGGTGCTACCTGCTGCAGTGTCTTAGGCTTGTCTTTAATGTTTGCCTCCTCACGTACTTTCTCGAGGCACACCCTAAAGAGCTTGGATTCCTTGTAAGGGGCCGAAGTGAGGAGATTTTTAGCTGTTGCATCTCCCTGCCAAGAACGCAGCCTGGCTGCTATATTATTGGCCATAGATCTGGCCACCCAAGTCAGCGAATCTGTTATCGCATCTGCTAGGAAGGCAGTAGCCATGCACATGAGGGAGGAGACCTTCTACGATTTCCTTTCTGACAGCTCAGGGTCTTGGACCTCCTGTATCCACACAAGGAGAGTCCTGGAGACATATGAGGCCACAATATTGATCTTAAGGGAGGCTGCTGTGGAATCCACCATCCTTCTAAGAGCGGAGTCCAATCCTCGATCTGTTGGGTCCCGGGGGTGGCAGTCCCCCTCAGTGGGAAAAACTGTCTGACGGGTCAGAGAAGCAGGAGCTGCATCTATCTTGGGGCTTTTGAACAGTGGCTCCTTCCTCCTGGAAAAGGAGTATAGGGAGTCCTGTGCCCTGTTCATCTTGTAAGCCTTGTCGGCATGCTTCCATTCCTCCAGCACTATCCTCTCAAAGGCTTTGTCTAGGGGCAGACCCTGATCCCTGCCATGTACTGTGGGATATAATCCCTAGTCTCCTCATCTTTTGAGTCGGAAGAGTCCTCCTTAGAAGGCTTTTCCCTGAGCTGGAGAGTTTTAATCACATGCCCCATTAGCTCCTCTTTACAATGGGTAGAGAACTGCCTCTCTCTGTCTTTGGGGTCTGCCATGGACTCCACGCATTCCCCTTCCTCTATGTCAGACCTCTCCCCAGAGGAAGCGGAGTCTGAGTATGACTGTGCGAGCAGCTGGGCTTCAAAGCCCTGACTGCCCTCCCCATGCTGCTCTTCCTCCTCAGATCCCTGAGGAGATTGCAAAATCTGAACTCTTGCTCCCCCTAGTGGAGCTTTTCCCTTTTTACTTGCCACCCTGGGCTTTCCCGTCCTCAGCAACTTGCTAGTGGGCCTGTCGGGTGGGGGGGTGGTCTTTTTCTCTTCCCACTTCTCTTGGCCTGGGAAAGTTCCTTTAACGAGGCCATTATCTCCCCCATTGTTTGGGCTATTGAAGTGAGGGAAGGTACCTGTGTGTCCTGGCTCCCTCCTTCTGCTGACGCCACCTCTGACGGTGGGGGTGGGGGACTAGATCTTTGCCGGATACGCTCATTTTATGAATTTCACTTTTAAAACTTGCCCTGAGGAAAATTTGAGCTCGGGACAGGGTCAAGTGGGGGGAGCACCAATAGGAGTATTTCTTGCTAAGTGGGAAATGAGCAGCCTCCCCTGCTCCCAGGCATCATGCAAAGGAGCCGGCAAGGAAAATATATAAAGTGGCCTGGCCTGGCCTGGCCTGGCCATCCCGAGACTGCATCAGGGATCGCTGTCCTCTCAGTGTCCCGCCGATTTTCCAAGTCTGTTTCCTTTTCTAACTGCTCGTATCTCTCTCTCTCTCTCTCTCTTTTAAGATCCTGAGGATCTCGAAGGCGCGTCCTAACGGTCCTGAGGCAGACGGACTGGCGAGAGCTGGGTAGCTCCGATGACGCAGGCGCAGTAAAAAAAAATAATTTTTTGATCATCTGCCTCCTAGTGGTCAACGGTAGAACTACCCAGCAGGAGGAGGATGCACAGGTATGAGGAGAAAGTGATGTGCAAATATTTGGTTACAGAAACATTGGGAAAATATATGCCTCTTGTTGCAGAGAAGAAAAAAACGGGAGTAATCATTGGATTTAAAAATAATATGAATTTTAAGTTGCATAAAATGCTAAAAGGAGGGAAGGTTCCTCTTTATATCAGGAACTTTTATTGATTAATAGATTTCATTAGCAAACATCTATGCCCCTAATACAGGAAACTTGGGTATTTTTTTTTTTTTTAAATGTGCCTAAGATCTTGGAATCTGTGAAGGGTACACTTATTCTACAGGGAGATTTTAATGTCCCCCTTACTAAGCTAGATATCTCTAGAAAGACTCCTCTGAGGAAGGAACATGATAAAATAAGTGTATTACTGACATCTAGTGGTCTTGCAGATACATGGCAACATATCACTAAGAACAGTAGAGAATATACTTTCTTTTCCACTGTGCATTATAGATATTCAAGGATAGATCATATAACGTTTAACAAAGTGGACTTATGGAAATGATCTCAATGTTTTGTAGAGCCAGTGGTCTTTACAGATCATAATGCAATAATTTCTGAATTCAAATTAGTGGCAGTTTCTTCACCCAGGGGAGTAAATTGGAGATTGGATAGAGGAATGATAAAAAACGAACAAAATAGGAATTAATTGAAAAAGAACTTATTGAATTTTTTGAGATTACAACAAACACAGTGGATTCAACCACCACCCTCTGGGAGGCTGCAAAAGCAACAGTAAGGGGTAAGCTAATCTCACTCAGAGCTCATTTGCTTAAAGAAAAGAGGGTTGCAATTAAAGATCTGTATGCTAATTTACAAAGGTTGGAGGCCATAAACAAGGTATCCCCTTCAAAACTTTTACTAAGGGAGATAGCCAAAGCTAAAGAAGTTGTCAATACAGTGGAAATGGAAAAGGTGGCAGCGTAGTTCAAAAGTATAAGATTCTATTATTATGATAAGGGTAACAAAACAGGAAAAGTACTGGCAAGATTAACTAAAACTAAACAACAAAAGGCATTTATTGTTGAAATATGTCAGGAAGACAGTAATAGATACCAGAAACAAGATTAGATACCTAAAATATTTTTAGACTGCTATAAAAAAAAAATACACATCTAATAACCCTGATCCATCAGAGATTAAGGTGTATTTAGATAAAATTACTCTTCCTAAATTAAACCATGCCCCAAATATTTTTTTAAATGCACCCATCACTAATTTGGAGGTTCAAGAGGCTGCAGACAGCATAAAAAAATAACAAAGTAAATGGCCCAGATGGGTTTCTGAGCAAATTTTATAAAGTTTTTGCCAAGGTTCTTTGCCCTCAACTATCAAACATATTCAATGATATTTTGAAATACAATGAAATGCCACAATCCTTTTATGAGGTACATATTACTTTAGTGCCTAAACCTGGAAGACCAGTCGATAAGTGTGGAAGCTAAGACCTATTTTTCTGTTGAACAATGATTTTAAAATCTTTGCCAAGGTCTTAGCGACAAGATTGAAAGGTGTGATTGCAGAAATGGTACATTCAAATCAGGTAGGGTTTATACCTGGCCGTCAGGGTAAAGACAACATAAGAAAGGTAGTTAATTTAGTCTATTCCCAAAAAGACAGTAAAGAAGAAGCCATGATCATATCTGCAGATGCAGAAAAAACCTTTGATTTTTTGGAATTCAAATATTTATTTGAAATGATGAAAAAATTGGGGTTCTCTGGCAATTTTTAAAAATGGATATTGGCCATTTATCTCCAACCACGTTCCGGTTTGATAATGAATGGTAAGGTTAGAGAGACTTTTAATTTAGATCCTTACTTTTTGACATTGCCTTGGAGGGGTTGGCAGCTGCCATACGGCAGAACGAGGCAATTAAGGGTATACAGATAAGTGAGCAGCAATATAAACTCTCACTACGCGGATTATATAATTTTATTTTTGAAAAACCCTATAGAATCCCTGCCACATTTAATAAATACAACAGAACAATTTGGGAGGGTATCAGGATATAGGATTAATAAAGATAAGTCCTATTCCCTTATATTTGCAACATCAGAGGAAAAAATAGAGCAGATTAAAAAATTATCGTCCTTTCCGAAAATCCCCAAAGGTATTAAATATTTAGGGGTTACACTTACTCCAGATTGTAAAGATCTCTCTAAGGCTAATTTTCCCCTAATTTTGCCACAGATCTGGAAAGAGTTTCTGCAATGGAAGAATCTGATGTGTTCCTGGCTAGGTAGGAAAAATGTATTTAGAATGATTGGCTTACCTTATTATTATTATTATTATTATTATTATTATTAACAAACATTTATATAGCGCCAGCAGTGTCCCTGGCACTTTACAAAGTAATAAAATAGACACGGTCCCTGCCCCTAGGGCTTACAATCTGAGAGATAGGAGCTGGGGGAGAGACTTAGGAAGGGGAACAGAGGGAGAGACAAGGGGTCTAACATTCATGAAGTTGCGAGGTCTCAAGTGCACGCACTTGGCTTGGTTACGATGAGAATGCCGGCCTTACTTCTCTGCAGCCTGCCTCAATCATACAGCGCCTTCATAAACACCCTAGAGACAAGGCCTGAGGTAGATCTTACACTGGAATTTGTAAAAGGGAGACTCATGGATGAATTCCAGCGCAGGAAAGAAATCATGCAAGATAATCAGGACCAGGACAAGGAAGCTGCTAGTGGTGGGACTTGTGGCAAAAAACCAGATACTGCTTTTACCGCTTACCGGTTTGCAAAAAATTGGTTTACCAGATTAAATCCGGTATACCAGCACCAGTTTTTTTCCACTGATTTCAATGGGGAACTGGCCCCATTGAAATCATTGGGGGGAAAACCCCAATACCTCTCCCCTCCCCCTCCCAGGCTGCGTGGGTGGAAGCGGTGACACACACACACACACCACCCTACCCAGTCTGGATTTTTTTTAAAAAAATTTTACCTGAAGTTTCTGCGGGCTCCAGGTCACCGCCACACCAGCGGCAGTGACCCGGAGCCCGCACCAGCAGGCACTAAGGCGATCCCTGGGGTGGGGGGTGTTAAACCACCCCCCACCCCAGGGATCGCCCTACCCTCCCCCACCCGGGATTGCCTTACTTGCCCTCCAGGGGGGGTGGCGGGGGTGGCAGCATCATGGCACGTGTCCAGTTTCAGCACTAGGGCTTCAGCGCTTCACTAGGCCTTCCGGGAACTTCTGGGTTTCCCCAGAAGGCCTAGTGAAGCACTAAAGCCACTGCCAGTGCTGAAGCCGGACTTGTGCCGTGCTGCTGCCATTGATGCTGCCACCCGGCGGGCAAGTAAGGCAATCCCTGGGTGGGGGGTAGGGCGATCCCTGGGGTGGGGGGTGTTAAACCACCCCCACCCCAGGGAGCGCCCTAGTACTGCTGGTGCAGGCTCTGGGTCACCGCTGCCGGCATGGCGGCAGCCCAGAGCCTGAACTAGCAGGGACTTCGGGTAAAATAAATAAATAAATAAATAAAATCCAGGGTGGGCAGGGTGGGTAGGGGGTGTCCCCCCCTTTCACATGCACAGCCTGGATGGGGGAGAGAAAGTGGGGGTTTTTTTGTTTCTTTAAAAAATCCAGCATGGGGAACCGGTACCGGTACCCAGATTAACGGGTTAATCCAATACCACCGGTACAGCAAAATACCGTCAGTATCGGATATCAGGGGAACCAAAATTCCCACCCCTAGAAACTGCCCTTAGAATTGCAGATAACAGATTGCACAAAAGGGAAACAAGGACATGTTTTCGGTGCAAGAAAGAAGGACACCTAAAGAAAGACTGCTCCATATGGAAGGCCGAACAACAAAAGCGATCTCCACAAGTGTCTAAGCAAAGGGTCAAGACTACAACCAGTGACACAACCACAGAACAGTGGAGAGGATGTTTTAGAGCAACACAGGCCAACTTATCACACGACTGGTGTGTCGACTCTGGAGCCACAAGTCACATGACCAGCGACAAGAGTTTTTTCACGGTAGTGGACTCAAGCTACAAAGAAGAGATATACCTCACTGATGGAAGCAGCATCACTGCAGAAGGAATTGGCAAAGGAATTCTAAGTTGCAACAAGCCACACAGAGCCACACTAGCAATACCGGTAAAGGATGTGCTATACGTACCTGGCTTAGAGAGAGGACTCCTATCCATTAAACTCCTAACAGAGAAAGGGGTCATGGTCAAGTTCCAGGGTATTATTATTATTATTATTATTATTAAACATTTATAAAGCGCCAGTAACAACCTGGCGCTGTACAGAACATACAATCAGCTGCGGTCCCTACCTGTGGCTTACAATCTAAAAGACAAGGAGGGGGAGACAAGGAGAGGGGA
>QEPC01001106.1:831607-864559 GCA_003113815.1 Sphenodon punctatus
TGTGGCAGGGGTCCAGTATGTGAAAGTAGATAAATAGGTAAGGATAGGTAAGTTGAAGTCATCTCGTTAAGAGATGGGGATGTGATTCCCAGGTAATGTCGGGTGCAGCATGCCTGGGATCATGTACCGGGGAGTTTGCGGTGGCTGAGGGAGCAAGGATGGGCACAGTCCTCAACCTCGCTACCGCGTTAACTCCTTACTGGGCATAGGGTGGGGTGATTCACTTCACCCTCCCCCGTTCGGCCACGACTAGGATCGGTCGAGGGGGTCGTTTAAGTTATGTTAAATGGCAGCTGACACTGGAAGGCACATCCAGGTCAGCCCAAGTTAATAAAAGTTGAATTAGCTAGCATACTGGGCCCAGATTGCTCTGGCAATTACGCACCGGCCTCAAATTATGATTGAATAAAGAGTGCGGCCTGTTTTAAACCAGAACTATGTCTCCGTGTCTGGTTGTGGAGGGTGCGTCGACAAGTATTGGGAGGGTCTTACCCAGGCAGTCACTCTCATAGGGAAATCTCCAGTTCCAAATGTTTTATTCACACACACTGTCCCAGCATCTTTACACAATCCTTATAGATATACAGTTCTTTCTCTTTACCGTCTACAGCATTCAAAGTCTTTGTGGGCCAAGCACAGTCCCTCCTGTAGCTCACCGAGCATCACTCCAGCACTCCCAACCCTTCAAGTCAGGCAGGCCTCGCTGGCAGGGCTTGTCCTTCCTTTGCCTCCTGGCTTGAGGCAGAGCTCTCCACTAGGAGCACATTCCCACATACAGCAAATCAGCGCTTGTTTATTTCCCCCGCATAATTTAATGCTGTGGGAAAGTCTCAATGCGCTTAATTTGCTGTACTTGCATTTGTTAAACAAACGCATGAGAGGGCAGCGAAAACCTACCTTTATAGAAGTGCATGTCCAGAGACCTGCATGGCTCCTGCTGTGAGAACACTGCTGCTGCTTTCCCCTTGTGCATGGTGGCCAGAAGTCCTCTCTTCACTTCCGGGTTCCCTGCCGCCGGGCTTTGTGGGCTTCAGGTTGTCATCCAGCTGGTGCCTGCTTGTTTTGGCTCTTGCAGACACTGTGACTTGTGTCTCAAGCATCACTGAATGTTTGAGTCTCTAGTAGTACTTCATTTACCAAGCCTGAGCATTCAGCCAACTCATTTTCTTTCATGTTGCTAATGCCACGTATGTATGTTTCCACGTTCTTGTGCTATTACATTCTGAGGCAGATGAGAGCCATCAACAGGGCCCTCTTGGTTATATCTTGCCTGCTCAGTTCTCTGTGTATTTTGCTGAAAGTATGGCTTTCCTGACCCATGCAATGGCAGACGAGACAGTTTATAAGCATCGTACTCCACTTGATACTTGCAACAGGGATCGAATTGTCAGGAGATCCCATAGAGGGTGCAGCAGGCTATGCTCAGCACACCGGCAGGCAGGGAGATGTAGTGAGAATAATCAACTTCTCCAAGCTGCTCTCAGCTATTCAGGCATCGGATCCTTTCTCATTAGAACTGTAGTCCTTCTCCTATCCTTGATGGCTGCAGACCAATCTGACCTCCCCTGGGCTCAGAAATCATGGTAGGTTCCCTTCCAGGGAGAGGTCCTTGCTTCCTTAGTGACCTCTTCAAAAAGACAGTTCCACTGTTCTGCAATGTGTATCCTACACATTGATGCATGTCAGGCTGCATGAAAGAGATGGGTCAGGACTTTGCGGGCTCCCTGCATGGAGCCGCTGTTGCTGCCTCCTTCACCGCCGCTGCTGCCTCCTTCCCCGCATGGAGCTGCCGCTGCTACCTCCTTCCACACATGGAGCCGCTGCCGCTGCCTCCTTCCCCGCATGGAGCCGCCGCCGCGACCTCCTTCCCCGCATGGAGCCGCCACCACCATTGCCTCCTTCCCCGCATAAATCAGGTTAGAATGAATGTTGACAGTAAGAATGTCACTAGCACATTCTGTAAAGTAGTTTGATTGCACTAGCGACATGCTGGTGTGAATGAATGTAGGCGCATTTTTTAATAGCCTGCATTCACAAACACCAGTGTGTTTATGTATGTGGGAATGTGCTCTAGGTCCTGCCTCCTCACAGCTTTCTCCCACTGAGCCTTTCCCTGGTTTTTAACCCTGGTCTGGCTGTGCCACACCTAGGTTCAGTTGTGGTTACTCAGGACCTGGGATGCAGCTTCTTTACAGCCCTGGAGATGCACCCCTTTAAAGGGCCAGATGCCAGCAGGGACTCTGTCCTGTACACCAAACATCAGGCAAGGAGCAGACTGAATGGGCTCTCCCACCCTTTTCTGCTGTGGCAATGCCCATTTCCAGTTGCTGTGATGTCACAGCATTCAGAATGGAGTTTGGCTATGTCTGAAAGGGGTGTAAGGAACGGGTTCTAATTTCTCGCCCCTTTCTGTCTGTCAGCATATAGCACCTCTTGCAAAGTCTGTGCAGCTCCTTTAAGCCCCAGCGCAAGTTTAAGGGTTGCTAGGCAACCAGAGACAGAGTCATGTGCCAAGATGGCAGCCACCCTGCCATAAATAGGGTTCATGGAGAGCATACAAACCTTGCTAGTTATCTGAGGCTGTTTTTAAATGAGCAGCGCGTGCTCACATCAAAAAATCACACACCTGGTAAAAGTGTTAGGGGCGTGGTTTGGCCAAAAAGCATGCACCTTATTGCCGCTTGTGCATTCCTTTACTGCCGCAAATTAAATACCTCGATATTGAGGTATTTAGTCTGTGGCCGTAAAGGAATGCATGACCAGCAATAAGGTGCGTGCTGTCTCATCTTTAAACCACACCCCCAGCACTTTTACCAGGGGTGTGATTTTTTGGCACTGCACACGTGCCACTCGTATAAAAATGGTCTGAGTCTCTCAGAGTAATTTCCAGTCCTGTTACTGCTTTTTCTCTCCATTTACCATGCTTGCTGCTGTGCTTGGTCTCTGTTCTCCCTCATCCTGGTCTCAATTGTCCTTGTCCATCATTACAGTGGGTCTGGTCTATAGCTGTGTCTCTGCTACTATCTCTTGATGCTCTATAGCCTTGTTGCCTTTCCCCTCCTGTAAAGCTTCCCTTACCTTCCCTACAGTCCTCCCCGGTGTGCCCGCACCTACTTCCTTTAGCCCCATTGACAACGTCTGTCTCCCCTTTTCTTGCCCTAGCTGCACTCACTGCACCCCCTTCCTGGAATCTGGTCCTAGCCCTTGATGGGTGCTGTTATCCCCCTTCCTGACCCAGCTACCAGCACTGTCCCTGCACCCTTGTGTCCCCCACCACAGTCTGGCACTTCTCCCCTTTCTAGACTTTGGAATGTGGCTGTGTGTGTGTCCGTTCCTTATAAGCTCTGTTGGAATAGCACAGCTTCCCCTGTGATGAGATCTGGCTTGGGCCTAGAGCACTAACCATCCCATTCCATTTCCATCAACAGCAGTTGGTCCAATAAAAGATATAATTTGCAACACTTTCTGTGGGGGAAAAAGGCATGACTCTGCCATCGTCCTAGTGGCTCCAGGAGCACTGCATCCCCTTTTCCATGACACTGGCATAACCATACCTCTCCTCAAGTACTGTGATGCAGTGGTGTTTGGAGAGAGGCATGACTGTGCTAGAAAGAGGTTGGACAAAGTTTGCCATTCACCCCCATCCCATGTAAATTTGCTGGCAGCCCTGGCTAGGTGGTTTGACTTAGGCTGATGCCTAGGCAAGTTAGGTCCCTGCCCAGGTAAGTCTGGCCTTCTTGGTCTAATTCATAGCAGTAAGCAACTCCTTAGGATTGGGAGCTTGGAATGAAAGGACAGGAAAAAATAGAACTGGCCATATGCTAAGAAGAAAACCTCATGGAATACATCATGTATGAGGGTTTGCCATCTTCAGTCGTTTTTTACCTGACCCTTCCATTTTGCCCTAAGGGAGTGTGGGGTAAAAAACCACCACAGGTGGCAACCCTATTTGTGACCAGTGTTCTCAGCCCTTCTCTGTTTCAGGAACTCAAACCCACTCTTCCCAACACAATTTGAAGAACAGTCATGGAACAAACTGTATCCAGTCACAGTGGTGCTTTAAAGGGCAATCCCGCCATAGGAAGACTCAAAGATGCCTCTTGCAGGAAGAAACAGAGAGGGGAGGCAACCATGGCCCCATGAAAGTGAAAGCTACCGTTTTGTTTATGGAAGGTGTTCAGATACTGGACTGATAGGGGACACTTGAGGACATACATAGACACTCAGATATTGCAAGCTACTAAAAATTAGAAGATCTGGTGCTGGGGGAAAAAATTAAAGTGCAAATCTATATCCATCAGATTTAAGCATAATGAGCATTTATCAGAGATCAAATAGAGATTAATTAGGCTGATTAAGAATAGGTGTCGACATTCACAATAGGTGAGGGTGAAGGAACAAGACCTTAACAAAGCAGTGCTAATTCCATGGCCATGTTATTTGAAACATCCCCTCCTCTCAGAAATGAATATCACATTGAGTGCTCAAGGTCACCATTAATTCAGACAGGGACAAATAAATTTTTTAAAAAACAAGATGGGGAAGATTCTCTAGGTTCTCACAGCTCAACTAGCAGCAGTTTTAAAATTCACATGTCACTATTGAACAGTAAAAAACCTAGGTTTGGTGATGCAAAGATAAGAATTAAAATCTACTTGTGCATGAAGTAATCAGGGAAAGTCCAAAATGGAACAATGATGTAGATAGTGAAGACTTTCTTCCTCCTGTCTTCAATTCCTCCCAAAATTCTACCTCTTCTTTGGGGCTTTTCCTAGCTCCACGCCGCCCAAAATGGATTGTGAGCATACTGATGCTTCTTTCTACTATCCTGTCTTTCAGGGTCCCCATATGAAGCTAAACGTTTGACCTCCAACTTCATGTATTTTTCCCTCTCTCTTCTCTCCCTTGTCCACCCCAGATTGTAACACCCTCCAGGCAGGGACCTCAATTAATGACCGTTCCCTGCCAAGCATATTGCTGTTGCCATATAAACAAATTATTTGTGGACAGCTAAGTAGAAGTATCTGTTTATTGAGCAGCAGCGATCAAAAAGAAAAATCTGAAAAGCATAAAATGAAATAAGGCTACTTAGAGCTGAAATGGGTGTCCATAAAAATGGTAGAGTGGTTGAATCCATGGTGCCCAATCTGTCTGGTGTTCAGATTGGGGGTTGTGAGGCCAGGTTGTGGCAGCAGCACTGGCAAGGCAGCATGACAACCTGGGTCCGGGGGTGGGTGGGTCATGCTGGGAGGGGTGCTGTGGCAGTGGATGTAGGGGTCAATCCAGTGCCTGGATACTCTTTCTGAGGCCTGGACAGGCCAGCTGGGATCCCAGAAGAGCAGTGGAAGCCACTTCTGGTGCACCTTTTAGGTCTGCACATAGACCAGCTGGCCCACCCAGGCCTCAGAACTGGCCTCTGGCTGCCAGATCACTCCCGCCACCACCAGGCCCCCTGCCACTGCAACCCTCCCCTAGACCAGATCACTCCACCACCTCACCAAGGCCACTGCCACACACTCCATTACCCAGTAAAGTGGGGCTCTACTACCTTCAGGTGTCCCCACCACCACCAGGCATGCAGGTACCCGCCCAAGTGGGTGGCCACATGCATTGGTGGATACCTGTGGGTAGGAGATCCACTACGTTTCAGCTCTTGACTATAGCCCTTTTTAAAGAGGCCACGGTGTGCGTGGGGATGGGGATGCACGCCAATGTGGGAGCAGCAGTACGCGGGGGCACACCCACCTCAATGCATGGAGCAACCGCCGTTTTCGCCAGTTGCTCCGTGTGTGGGCTGTGGGTGAAGATGGGTGTAGCGTGGGAGCGCAAACGCACCCACACCCGCTGCAGCAGTCACAAGGGCGGTGCCCACACATGCCCGTGCAGTGGATCTGTATGGGTATCATAGGCCCAGCTCGTGTGAAAAGGGTCTATATCCTGAATGTATAGTAATGCTGTTGTAGAAAATAGGATATATCCTCATCTTGAATATATTATCTTTCAAGAAGATCACCTCCATCTCTTAAAAGATCCAATCCATTATGGGAATTCTAAGGGCGCATTCAGATGTGCGTTTAAATCGCACAGCAGCAGTGGCGGCATCGTGCGATTTAAAGCAACACGCGCTTCCGGGTTGGTGTGAATGCACCAATTCAGTGTAACACGAACTGTTGGAGTGCGGTTTTCAAAGCTGCTCAGAGTAGCTTTGAAAACCGCACTCCAACAGTTCGAGTTACGCTGAAATGTGCGCACTCGGTGCATTCACACCAACCCGGAAGTGCACGTTGCTTTAAATCGCACAATGCCGCCACTGCTGTTGTGCAATTTAAACACATATCTGAATGCCGCCTAAGTTGTAATGCACCATTTTAACTTGTATTTATGCATGGAGAAGCCGCTTCATCTGCAGTCACTACAGCAACTTCTATGAACCTCTGCTCACCCATTTTGTACAACGGCTCAAAATCATCTAACTCTCTTAGCTAACAGCACTGGCTTCAGCCACAGTTATCAGTATAAATAAAAAACATTGCCTTTTATTTTTCTTTACATCTTCTGTCCCTTGCGCTCCACTGAAAAGTTGGTCTTTACTCCAAAGATTTTTTGAATGCCCCCTCCTGTCCCAGAGGATGTTTAAAAGCTTTTTGTTTCCTTCCATTTTTGGTGCCAGATTTTTTTATTATTATTATTTCTTGCCGTTTGTGTGGCAGAAGCCTAAAAAGATAGCAGAAAAATCACTAAAATGGGCTCCAAATACTTCACTGACTGAAATATATGGACATATCTCAACAGGAGAGGGCCAGTTAAATGTTTCCAATTCAGTCTGGGTCAAATTGTATTCTTACTTACACCAGATACAATCCTAGAGAAATCAATAGGTTTTCACAGGGAGGATATAAGTCAGATCACAGCTTCATCCTCAGTGTAGCTCTGTATGTCTACTCTTGGCATACAAGTTGCTATGCTCTGAATCACCCTTGGTTTAGTTCATGGGGTTGGGCAATGCTATCTCAGCCAATGGCTCAATGCTGTAGAGTACTTAAATTAGCATTTTGAATCACTCTCCACTGCAAGACAATGCTGGCAAGATACCCACACTTTTTGGGTAGAATATCATTAGTGGTTTCAGTGACTGAGATGGGGAGGCTCCTGAAACAAATAGCCTTAGACCATCTGGCCCAGATGGTACGTTCCTCCCATCAAATAATACTAAAAAAGTGGCTAAGTTGCTAGGAAAAAATAGACACTCTTGCATTGAAATTGTCTTTTGTCAGGGGCATAGCTACCATGGAGCAAAGGGGTTCATTCAGTTGAGCCCAGGTCCTGGACTCTAGAGGGAGCGGGGGCAGAGCCCTTTGGAAGCAGCCTGAATACTGTTAGGAAATTTTCAGAGTGGGCTGAGTAGGACAGACCCTCACACACTTTAAATATTCCTAGCACTCAGGTTGCTTGCAAAGGCCCCTGCCAAGAACAAAGTTTTCAGAGGAAGCAGGGGCAGAGTGATGGTCCTTCCCCCACCCAATTTTAAAACTTCCTTCCTGCCAGGTTGCTGTTACACGGAGCCATGGCAGTACGACCTCCTTTGTAGTACCACCTCCTTAGTGTCTGTGCAGGCAGCAAAAATGGCATTTTTTGCTGCCCTCATTGTGTCCGCTAAGTCACGTCCAGTTGAGCCTTTCCAGGTAGTGAGGCGGCTGGTGAGTCTGGCCTCCCTCTGCCAGGACCTAGAGTCATCTAATGCTCGCTGTGACTTGTTTGTTGACTTCTTTGTGGATAAAATCACTCAAATTCATCATGGGTTCGATGCTGCACTTTTGGCAGTAAGTGAACCAGAGGCAGTCAAAGCCCCGGCTTGTCTAGTTTTATGGGATCAATTTCAGTACATGTCATCCTCCGATGCGGGGGATGCTCTTAAGACTGTTTGAGCCACCCATTGTGAACTGGACCCATGGCTGTCCTGGCTGGTTAAGGTCAGCCAGGAGACATTGGGACCATTGCTCTCTGGGATTGTCAATGCCTCCCTTAGGGAGGGCAGAGCACCGGGTTGCCTCAAAGAGGCAGTGGTGTGGCCTCTGCTCAAAAAACCATTACTTGATGTTGATGCCCTGACCAGCTATTGGCCGGTCTCTAACCTTCCCTTTTTAGGGAATGTTATTGAGCAGGTGGTGGCTCACCAGCTTCAGGAGCATCTGGACCAGATTGTTTTCCTTGATCCTTCACAGTCTGGCTTTCGTCTGGGTTATGGCACTGAGACTGCGCATGTGTCATTGGTCGAGGACCTCTCCCATGACCTGGATCAGGGTCATTCGACTCTGTTGATCCTATTAGATCTCTCGACTGCATTTGATACCATTGATCATGAGTTGTTAGCGACTCGGTTGCAAGACCGAGCCAGAATAGGTGGTACCGTTCTTGAATGGTTCCACTCCTTCATGGCTGGGAGAACACAGCAGGTGGTGCTGGGTGATTGTTCATCTTTTCCCCAGGACCTCACATGTGGAGTCTCACAAGGTTCCATCTTATCCCCTCTCTTGTTCAATGTATACATGCAGCCTTTGGGGGCAGTTGGAAGAGGGTTTCAGGTGAGGTGTCATCAATATGCTGATGACACCCAACTGTACCTCACTTTTACATCTGACCCAGGCCCTGTAGTATCGGTGCTTACCCAGTGTCTGTCAGCTGTCAGGGACTAGAAGAGGAAAAGCCATCTGAAGTTGAATCCTGACAATATGGAGGTGATGGTGGTGGGCAAAGCCGGGGATGTGATGGCCCCCATCAATGATGGAGTCTGTTCCCCCACCCCCCACCCAGTGTCTCAGGTCCATAGTCTGGGGGTGTTCCTGGACCCGCAGCTCTGCTTAGATGTCCCAGTGGCGGCTGTGGCAAAAGGTGCATTTCACCAATTACATCTGGTGTGATGGCTTAAGCCATATGTCTCAGACACGGACCTTGCCACCATCACACATGCTTTTGTTACCTCAAGATTGGATTACTGTAATGCACTCTACGTGGGGCTACCATTGGTGATGATCTAGAGACTGCAGCTGGTGCAGAATGCGGTGGCTCACCTTCTTAGGGGGGTGAGTCATCACGAGCACATTACACCAGTGCTCCATTCTCTGCACTGGCTACCGGTAGACTACCGAGCCCAATTCAAGGTGTTGGTTTTGACCTTTAAAGCGCTAAATGGCCTGGAACCCACCTATCTGCAGGATCACCTCACCCCCTGGGTCCTGGATCAACCTCTTCAGTCAGCGGAGAGCACCTTCCTTGAGGTTCCCCGGGTTTCTCAGGTGTTGGCTATTATTATTATTATTATTATTATTATTATCAAGCATTTATATTATTAGCAAGCTTTACAAAGTAACGGAATAGAGATGGTCCTTGCCCTAGGGCTTACAATCTGAGAGATGGGAGGGGGGGGAGATGAAGTAAGGGGAACAGAGGGAGAGATGAGGGGTGTAACACTCATGAAGATGCAAGGTCCCAGGTGCACGCACTTGACTTGGTTACATCGAGAGTGGTGGTTGGCTGGTGGTGAGAATATGAGTACACAAACCTCAGGTAACAGATTGTACTGAGTTCCAGGCATGGGGGGCAGTTTGGGAGAAGGGATGAAGGCGGTTAGGGGAGCAGGGGAGGTGTGGGAGGGTGAGAGAAGGGACAGAGAAGGAGCGGAGTTCACGGACTAGAGTATGGAGGGAAATTAGCGCAGAGAGGTAGGGGGGGAGCAAGGTTGTGAAGAGCTTTATAGGCAAAGACTAGGAGCTTGTGCAGGATTCGTTCAGGAAGGGGGAGCCAGTGAAGAGAGGAGAGGAGGGGACTATGAGGAAGGCATTCTCAGTGGCCGCACCGCAGCTGTGGAACTCCCTCCCGCCGGAGGTCTGCTTTTCCATAGACCTCCCCTCTTTTCGTAGACAGTGTAAGACGTTGGTTTTTCTGCCGGGCCTTTGGTGAGAGAGACAGGTGATGGGGAGGGAGGATTCTTTGTCTTTTTGCCAACTTTTAATGTTTTTATGTTGTTTTACATTGAAGTTTATATTACTTATTATTTTTATTGTTGTAAGCCACCCTGAGAGGCGGAAGCAGGAGGGGGGCAGCATAAAAATGTAATAAACTAAACTAGAGGGAGAGTCAGACTGTCCAGGAATTTCCTTGGGAGGCTCACCACTTAGGGAGACACCACGCTCTTGCCCTTCAAAGGAAGCCCATAACTGGGACATTACATTAGCCCAGCCTGCCACAACCTTGCTGCACCACTGTAAAAAACTATGCTCATACAGTGAAAGTCTGCTCATCTGGCTTCAGTTAACTGAAGCCGCAGTGTGTCCCCCACCCCCTCCAGGTAGCTGGGGGACACATGGGCTCAACTAAACATAAGGTTCTGGCTGTTAGGGCAACAGCGTCTCTTCCTGGTGTTTCAGGAGGGAATAGAACTGGCAAGGAAGGAGATTTTTCACAATTGACACAGTGGCTTCTCCTTCTACCACCTTCACTAGGGCTACCACCTCCCAGCGGGCTTTCACCTGGAGGGGGCACTGACCTATTCAGGTACCAATGTTCACTGCATTTTTCCCATTGCTGACAGTGGGGGAAATGCAATCAATGTGGGACCCTGACAATATTGATGGAGGATATTGGATCATGGTTGGCTGGGTCAAGGCAGGAGATAAACAATAACCGACAGGAGCACACAAAATGAGGACTGAGCAAGGCCAAGGATTGAGACAAGGTACAAGTTTTATTTATTTATTTATTTAATATATTTATATCCCACCCCTCCTGCAAACAGCTTGCAGTTCCATGCAAGAGCAACCAGGAAAGCACATGCACCCACCTCCAGAAGATATTTCACATCTGACTGATATGAGGGATTTATCTGATGAACTGATGGTTATTGGCCACCATTGCTGGAAAGAGGGCATTAGTTTAGACAAATCCTGAGTTTGATCCAGAATAGAAAATGCTTATCTTGTTAACCAATTAATGTCCTGTTCCTGATTCAGTTCAAGTCCGAGTGCAAAGTCCAGTGAAGTTAATGGAAACCTTTCAGTGATCTTAGGTTTGAGGCCCAAATCAGAGTCCTACCATGGACTTCAGTGGAAGCAGAGCTTAGAGTAGCAGTGCAGGATGGTTTCTGTCACGTTAAAGTGTCTCCATCAGCTGGATTGTATTTGGCAGCTGAAGGGTGTATGATGAATGCCTCAGAATTATAGAAATTCTGGCAACTAATTTTCTTAAAACAACCAACTAGGCATAAACATTATATTCCTGGAAATGAGCTGCACCAAGGCAGACAAAAATATTAGATGCTAATATACAGTAAACTCACATTCAAATCTACCAGTTGCATACATTATAACTCTTAGACACACCCTTTTCCAAGAATTTATATCTAAAGAAAGGTTTCACCCCACACAGAGATGATGGTAGACCTGCCCCTACATGGAGCCGCTAAAGTCGGCAGGGATTTGGATGGAAATGTGGGTAACATAAGGAGGAAGGCAAGATAGAACTGAAACAAACAGGAGACTCTATATTCATAAATCTTACCCACATTTTCAGGACCGGCAGGCCTAGGGGCAGAGCCTGGCCTGGGGCGGAGCCAGGGCAACAGTAGGCGGAACCAGGGCAACGGTAGGCCAGTGGCGTGACATAACCCAACAGCAAGGAGTTCCCAGGGTTAACATTGGATGGACATTACATTAGTTAATGCTGGGAATGTTGCTGTATGAAGCACAGCCACCGGGGGACAGAGCCCTCTTACTGGGGTCCCATACACTCTCTTTCCCACCAGGTCCAAATTAGCCATAGTAGGTTAAAAAAAATAGATCACATTGTCATCGCCTACCATTATCCTGAACTCTCGAATTTTCATGGCATCCTTGGCCACCTGTAGTCTTCTGAAGGTGTAGGCTTTGAGACAAGCCTTCCTTCTGACTTGGAGAACTGGGAGGACTGGGTTAGCTCCCTGTCCTGCAACAAGCCGAATCAGAAGAGAATGAAAGGGAAGAGAAGGACAGGACATAGGAGAAGTAGGAGGGAAAGGGTTTGGTTTTGGAGCACGAGAAGAGGAAGGGGAAGAGATGGGTTCACTGGGGAACAGGGGGAAAGGGTTTCCTTGTCGTCTGAAGTCTTCTCTTCTGCCATGCTCCTACCTACTTTCTCCTCTGTTCACAAAGAAAGCAAGGCAAGGTGTGGAATCATGCCAGATCTCAGACAAACTGTATAGAAAAAAGAAGCAAATTACTTTAGATGTTTGCATTTTGAAAAACATTTTAAATTTTGCTTCTTTGTGGACCTCTTCCCCAAAGAAGAGGTCCAAGACCCTCCCAATTCCCATGTCATCACTTACCATTATTTCATTTCATTTCATTTCATTTCACTTTTAATTTATATCCCACACTCTCCCATTTAAAAAATAGCTCGAGGCAGCTCACAAACAGTATAATACATAGGAGCACATAATAAGCATAAGACATCATTATAATTACAGCAATAACAGCCCCCAAAGTAACAACCCTTATATAATTATACAATATAATACTACCCTCTCCCAAAACAATAAAAAATGCATCATCCATCAACCTAGCAGTTCTCTCATATATACTCACAGATAATACCAGAGGTCCTGCCTTAACTACTTCCTTACCCCCACCCTGCTGCCACCAGGGGGAGACCCACTCTCAACCCTCCTGCTCTCACCAGGAGGGAGAGTCCTCTCACAGGCAATATACACATATCCCTCCCCCTCCCTCCAAATACTGATTACACCAGCTCCATCTGCTGGCGCCAGACCCAACCGAAGGACGTGCCCCTTTGGCACAGCTGTCGGCTGCTCCCTGCACTTGAGGGGGTGACCCAGAAGCCGGCCTCCTCCAGCTCCACCCCCTTTCCTGGGATGGGAGATGCCGACAACCTGCCCCAGCTGTCAAATGACAGGAAGCGTCCCCCAGCCTGTTGCACAGGGCCCCAAACAGGAGGCACAGAACCCCCCTCCCCAGAGTCTTCAAGGGGCGGGGGGACAATCGCATATGCCCCCAGTGGCAAAATCCACAAGGGGGGGCACGAGCAAGACATGTACCCCACCAAGTCCTTCAACAGGGGAGCAGAGCACCACACCGCCCCATACATAGTCTCCAAGGGGGGTGGGGGTTGGGCACAACCAACCCTTGAGTCCATCACCAATTTTCACCCCCGACTCAGCATACTCCTAAGGGGTCCGCTGACACCGGCCCTGTCACCACCAACCCTCTTGTCTCTGCTGCTGCCTCCAACCACCTCCTCACAAACTGGAACTGGAGCGAGGGCGCTTGATGTTCCTGCCACCTGGGATTCACTGTGTCTCTCTCCTCCTTGTGGCCTCAGTCTCTCCACATGGCTGTGGGTGCAGCAGCTCCAGCCTCTCCCCAGGCTCCTCCCTCAGCAAGTCTGTCCTGCCCAAGCAAGCTCTCTCCCTCCCCTCCTCTGGTAAAAAGGGGAGGGGGAGCTCTCTTCCTCCCTCCTCACACTCTGGAACCCTCTTCATTTTCATGGTCTCCTTGGCTGCCTGTAGTTTTCTAGGGCAGGCTCCCAGTCCCTAGACAGCCAAACGCCTGTCCAAGCAAACAGGCCCTTTTTAAAAAGTCTGTCCAGTTGCAGGGCTGCATTGCAACCAAATCAGTCCCATCCAGACCAGCATCCCTAGTAGCTACACCCTATCCCCGACAGCCAAACACCTGTCCAACCAAACAGGCCCTTTTTAAAAAGTCTAGCCAGTTGCAGGGCTGCATTGCAAGCAAACCAGGCCCATCCAGACAAGCATCCCTTGTAGCTACACCCTATCCCTGACAGCCAAATGCCTGTCCAAGCAAACAGGCCCTTTTAAAAAAAGTCTGGCCAGTTGCAGGCCTGTATAGCAACCAAACACATGGGGCTGAATACACCAAATTCAAATTATGCATTTCTGTTTCTCCACAAAACCAGCAAGCAAGATTCTCAAAAGCAAAGACACAAGCAGAGAGGCAGGAAATGACTTTCCAGCAGGGGGCAGTAGTGAAACAGCAAAGGAACCATTTTAAACAAGAGTAGTCATTACCAGTGGGCCCACAAATTCACAAAATGGCTTCTTTACTCATGCTTGGGAGGTGAAGGACAGCAGCAGTGCATCACACAAGCACAGAGCAAGAAAAACAAACCAGAAATCCTTAGGCCATTGACCCAACAGTATTATGTGAAGTCCTTAGCACTGCACATCACAAAAACAGCAGCATGGAGTTCCACTTGTCCCAAAATAGAAAACATGCTACACACAGTTCTGTTGCAATGTAAAAGGTGTCTGAGCTGCTACAAAAAACCTTCCTGAAAGGACTACTAATTAGTGAACCAAGCTGTGGCATAGCCTTCTCACAGACAAGCCTGCAACATTCCATGCCCAGACTTCAAAAGGACAGGACAGGGCCATTTTCAAATGCAGAAAATATTGCAGCAAAGATTGGAAACCTTTTCCATCAAAGCCCCTAGATCCCCCCACCAAACACAGAGACAGCAGACAGTTTAGGCTGGAAAACAGCAAAGAAATGGAACACCACTGACTTCAACAAACCATTTTGTGGGGGCTCCAGCTCCACAAAATGTCCAATGTCTTTTTTGCACATGCTTTGGGCTTGGGAGAGCAGAGGAGGGAAACCAGCAGTACATCCCTTGAAGCATGTGTTGCAATTAGCACAGATCATACCAAGCTAGAGGCCAAATATTCAGCTGCTCACCTCAGAACATCTACTTGATATTCTAGGTCAGCAGCTCAATATTTGGCTTCAACCAACCTTTAGACACAAGACACATCAATCTTAATTAGGAAAATGCAATAGTGGTTTCCAAGTGAGAAAGAAAAACCCNAAAAACCCAAGTTGTTCACACTAGTAGTAGTATCTATCTCTGCAACAATAGCCTTCATTTTATTAAAGGTTATTGCAGTGCAGAGATACTACTACTAGTGTGATCATAGGATCTTTTTAGCACTTGGAAACCATTGCTGCATTACCTAATGGAAATGACTGAAAAGCTACTTCTGCTACTACTAGTAGCGAAGTAGTTGTGGTTTTTAAGTCTATTCCTTCAAGTTAGAGTACACCACACAGCAGCAAGTTCAACTTTACTCAATTAAAAAATTAAGAATTAATGTCTTGAGGCAGCTGGCAGCACAATCATATTTATTTATTTATTTATTTCAATTTTATCCCGCACCCTCCTGCTCACAGACCAGCATGGGGAGGCTTACAACACACACAATCAACAATTACAATTCATAATTAAAACATACTATTACTCACAATTTAAAAATTTATTTAAAATATCATAAAAATACTAAAAATATACTAAAAGGGCAGAACCAATCTGTATGTAATAACCATATGTGATATCATCCCATAATAATCACTATTTATTATAACCTCCTCCCAAGACAAGTCCCAAAGCCCCCAGGGCCCCCCAAAAAAGCCCAGGCCAAACCTCAGCTGGGTCCCCAATGTACTCACCCAGCAGGCCCGAGCCCAGACAGGGCAGACTGAGCTCGGCAGCATCTCCTCCCCACTGGAGGACAGGATGTTGGGCTTGATGATGGACCTTTGGGCTGACTCAGTATGGCACTACCTATCTTACTTCCTCAAGATGATGATTATTAATAAAATATTATATATAAATAAATATAATCTAAGTGTGATCCATAATTTGAATGAAAAAGATTCAGTCTAACCACTAGCTGGCTGGCCAACTGCAACCTCTCTCTCTCAAGAACTGAAAGAAAGATAAAATGGCACCTGTGGAATCACCTTTATATATGCTCTGGTCTCTGGAGCATCAGGCAGCCCCCACATTCACACCACGTGAGAGAAAAAGCCCGTGCTGTGTGAGACACTGAATAAAATACACAAAAAAACACAAGCACTCTCCACTCCCCCTGCAGTTGCTGTTCCACCGGTCAATAGCTCACACACACACACACATCACAACTGTCACACACACAGACACATCCATTGCTCCCCTTCCTACCCCCTCTCCTGCCCACATGGCACCAAGGGCTACTACCCATATAACGTTACTGTTGCTGCCAGTTGCCTCTCCTTAGAGCTCCATAAAATACTGCCCCAAGCAATCCTGGCAACGCATTGCTCTTTCCTATGCACATGCAGTGGATGGCACTCCCTAGCTGCCCAAAGCATGTTCTGTGATCTTTTGACCCTTCCAGGTCTCCTGACTCCTTCAATGAGCCTCTGGCTCTCCAAGTCCCCTCCCAGGCTCCCTTGCAAGTCCTGACCTGCAAGGGCCCCCCCCCCCCAGTTTGCACATGTGCAGAGCCTAGGAGCGAGCTTGCGCATGCGTGGTTTTCCAGCCTGGGGAACTGCGCATGCATGAGCTCCAGCATTGTCTAAACAGGAAGTTCAGAGCACTGGAGCAGCTTGAAACAACTGCGGTGGCCTCTGAACGTGTGGCCAGAACCAGGGACAGGATTTTAAGATAAGGTACTGGGTGCGGGGGGCCAGGAGGGGCATTGCCCCTTGTTTCCTAGGGGTAGCACCATGCCTGCTGGCCGAATAAACAGATCTTACACTGCCTCTGGAAGACTCTCAAACTAGGTCTTAGTCAAGCCTCCAAGGAAAGAGAGTTCTAAAGCTGTGGAACAGCTGCTGAGAACACCTCTCTGCCTGCCCAGGTCATATAGACCTGGGCCAATGATAGAACTTGCAAGAGGGTGCTCTTGGCAGATCTTAGAGACCACAGAGAGACATAATAATGTTATATAAATAAATAAATAAATAAATAAATAAGGAGGAAGGTGGTCCTATAGATGTGTAAGGCCCAGGCCATTTAGGGCTTTATAGGTCAAACACAACACCTTGATTTGTGCCTGGAATGCTATTGGCAACCAGTGCAGACTTTGAAGCACTGACATTATGTGTGCCCACTAGTGACCCAGCCTTGTCAAAAGGTGGGCCTCTGAGTTCTGCAGAAGTTTCAGCCCCCAAACAGTCTCAAGGGCAGCCCCACGTAGAGAGCATTGCAGTAGTCAGGAAGAGATGTGGGAGGAAAAAATACCCCACCCTTCCCACCCCCCATAAAAATAAAAACCCACCCTCATCAAAGGCCTGACAGAACAGCCAGGTCTTGCATTGACGTCAAAAAGAGGAGATGTCCGGGACCACCTGGGCCTCTGCTGGGAGGGAGTTCCACAGCCTCGGTGTGGCCACCAAGAACACCCTCTCCATAGTGGCCCCCTGGGATACCTGGGGGACTTAGAGATGGGTGCTCCCAGTCAACCACAGAGGCCAATCCAGAACATGGGGAGTGAGGTGATCCTGCAGATATATAAGGCCCAAGCCGTAGAGGGCTTTTTAGGTAAGAACCAGCACCTTGAATTGGGCCCAGAAGACTATAGGCAGCCAGTGCAGAGAACAGCACACCGGTATAATATGCTCCCGGTGGCCCGTCCCTGTAAGGAGATGGGCCGACACATTCTGCATCAGCTGTGTCTCCAAACTGTCACCATGGGCAGCCCCATGTACAGTGCATTACAATAATTCAGTCTTGATGTGATGAAAGTGTAGATGATAGTGGCCAGGTCGGAGTCTGAGATATATGGCCAAAGCCGTCGCACCAGGTGTAATTGGCGGAATGCGCTCCTCACCACAGCACCAACCTGGGCATCTAGACGAAGCTGCGCATAAAGGAGCACTCCAAGACTCTGAACCTGGGGAACCAGGTCAATGATGGGGGATGCCACACCAACCACCTTCCCCATTAGCATCACCTCCATCTTGTCAAATATCTGAAAAAAGTATGCACCAATAGTGTTTCGTACCTACTTTGTCAGACTTGAATATAGCTGAAATGGGAAGCTCATCTGCTACCAGTGGGTAATAGTAATACCCATAATTTTGAGTACCACGTCAGGTGCCTGACAGGCTGCCTGGTACCAACTGGGTGCCCTATTACCGAAAATACCAAATGTTGCCATTACCAAGTTACCTATTTACCATTTTATCAATTGGCACCAAGTCTGGCCAACTGGTCGGAAGCATTCCAACATTTCTCTGAAAGTTTTAGGCTGCATTCACATCTGCGGCTACGAGACCCGCAAGGGAAGACGTGGCAGCGGGGAGGAGCCGGAGAGCAGAAGAAGAGCCGGTGCGAACAGGGATGTGCTGCAGCTTCCCTCGCTCATGTCAGGGCAGGATTTTGCTCCCTGACATGCGTGAGGGAGGCCGTGGCACATCCCCATTCGCCCCAGCTCTTCTTCTGCTCTCCGGCTCCTCCCCACTGCCACGTCTTCCCTTGAGGGTCTTGCCGCTTCAGATGTGAGTGTGGCTTTCATAAATTTGCCAAACTTCTGCTCCGTTTTTGAGACTTAAAGACAAATCTGTGACTGCAGGTAAAAAAGAAAAAAAAAGTCATGCAAAATATACAAATATCTGTCAGGCCGTGCAAATATCAACTCATGTGCAAATGGTGTGACCCTACTTTCGATCACAACCCACAGTTTTTGGAGACCTCTGTTTCAGGCCATGTTTTCCCATGAAGCTCAAAACTCCCCTAATGTTCATTTCCATAAACTTTGCTCTAGCCCGACTCCTCATTTTCTACTCCTTTTTTCAACATATTAACAGAAAAAGACAACCAGTCAGTATATGGATAAGTCATCAGCTGCTTTTACACAAGAGACACCGTAAGTTGTCTGCATGTGTGAGTGCACTAATCTGCATTTGTCCTGTGAATTATGCCTTGAGTGCTCATGCATTTCTGAACTCTGAAATCCTACTGTTACAGGAATGGGTGTTATAGCTGCACAAAATTGGGAATGGGGGGAATACCTTTTGATGTTACAATTGCAGGATAGCAGATGTGGAAACCAGGAAACCAGCAGAACAGAGACATGATTCATTCCCTGCTAGTTAGTTTCAGCTGGCATGTTAATTTCACCCCGTTCTACTGCCGGCTTGCTAATTTCACCTTAATATGTTGCAGTCTTGTTCATTTTACCCAGCACTTACTGATGTCATCTTGTTAATTTCAATCTGTTGCCAGCTTGTGGATTTTGACCCCATACAAAGGCCAGTTGGGCAGCAGGTGCAGGATGGGGAGGACAAAAATTGTGTGAAATTTGCACTCATGAGAATGGTAGATCCCATAATTAGTAACGTTAATGTATGGCCCTTTTTACATGGGCCGCAGCACATTGGGTGTGTGTGTGTCCGTGTGTACCACAGCCTGTGTGCACTGCGTGGGAGGAGGGTATAGATGGGGGCACACCCACCCCCCATGCACAGAGGCACTTCTCTTTTTTCCAGTGCCTCCGTGCATGGGGATGCTTGTGCACAGGAGAGCACACCCCCACCCCCACAAGATTTACACGGATGGCACCCACACATGAACACCCAGATTTCTGAACACCCATGTGAATAGGGCCTAAAATATGCCCAAAAATAATTTTGGGGAGACATGTCTAGTGAGAAGAGTGCACAGAAAATAAATCATGCACATTTTAAAATCACAGGAAGATTGTGGGAACAAGAAAATCGTAGGAGACACCAACTCATGTAAAAGCAGTCTTCTTTTCATTTTGAGTAGGACTGTGGGAGAGTTAGGCTTCATCTCAAAAAACACCATTTCCCCCTTGCAAGCATTACACATATTTCTTATTCTGTATTTGTCTTGTTGTGGTAGCAATTGTTGCCAGCAATGTATTCGCACAACTGCTAATTCTCCTGCATTTCAATTAGTGCTGAAACTCGGTCCTCAGTTTTCCTCAGAAAACACCAAGGACCAGGGCATTCAAACTCAATTTACCAATTTCTGAAGTTTTGAGGAAAGGTCCCCAAAACTTCAGAACTCAACAAATCGGTGGTTCAGGCGTGGTTTACTTACCTTCCAGAGGGGTCCTGCGTTGCCTCTTCCCAGCTGGTAAGTTTGAAAATAAAAAATAAAAAAACACTGAACATGCTCAGAAGAGCTTGAATGGCCCTTTCTGAGCATGCTCGGTCCTTTTCAAAAATGGCACTGGCAGCATCAGCAGGCCTCAGAACTTGGTGAGTATTCGCTGAGGGTCCGAGGAGCGACCCAAACACTAGGACCACTCCTCGGATCCTCAGAGAATACTCGTGAGTTTATTATTTGGAGAAGTGCCAATTTCAATGGCCCTTCTCCCTTTCTAATTTAGTGTGCCAATCCTCAGAATGCAAAGTGCCTAGAGTAGGGCTGAAATGAGATTTCTCATAAGAGAGAACTCTGATTGAAATCAGTTTCTCGGTTTCTTGCCAGATGAACAGGGAACCTCTCAATGCCCGACGAGCTCTCGAGCAAACATAAAAATAAAAATTCACTGTGCATGTGCAAAATGGCTGCAGCACATAACGGAAATGGTGGCAATAGCAACTGCAAATAATTTTTCTGTTCATGAGAAATCTCTCAGTTTCAGGAACTGGGATCTGTTTTCCATTGATTTCCCAATGCCCGACCTAATTCTTGGGCAAAAATGTTAAAAATAAAAAAATAATTTAAAAAATCATTGTGCATATGCAAAATGGTCACTGTACTGTTTTGGCCATGGCTGCTGCCTGCTGCCTAACCGAAATGGTAGGAATAGCCCCTGTATCTTTGGGTAATTTCAGACCTGAAGGGCTGTTTGGCCTGCCATGCTGAACCACGGTCCGGGATCCCATTAGACATGCTGGCCTGATTCCTACAGGTGATCAGGGCGGGGGAGGGGCTGCATGGTGCAACATGCAGCCGCACATCCCCACCACCCCGTGCTCCCCCTGCCGCCTGCCGTCCGGGAGACGGGCAGGTACAGCGGCCAATCTGGCCACTGCGCCCAATCCCTCATCACGGTCTGGGCCACAATCCGGGATGGGTCAACATAACAAACGTTATGTTTGGCTGATCCCGGATCGTGGTCCAGCTAACCATGGGTATTTTCAGATGTTACAAGATCACACTCAACCACAGTGAACCACGGTCAATCCCACAGCGGGGCCAAAGCACCCTGAACGTCTGTTTGGCGACCGCCAGATGTTCACCAGAGTCAATACCCACATGGGGTCAAAATCAACCACGCTTCCAGACCTCCGGCCTGGACCATCTCTGAAAGTGTGGTCAAAGAGATTCCCAATGGGAAACAATAAAAAGTAATGTCTGGACGGCAATCACCAGCCAGAATCAATCAAAATGATTCCGAGCTGGGGACAAAGCATGCAGCGTTGCTGCCAGGCAACCAGCAACAACACAGGCAGCAGAGGGAGATTTAAAGGGCACACAGCAGCAGGAGAACGTGGCGGGATGGAGCGAGGCGGGAGGCAGAGGAGAGCGGAGGGCGAGAGAGTGAGGGAGGAGGAGGAGGTGGTGGAGGCGCAGGCGGGGGAAGAGGTGGTTGTCCTGCACATGCAGGAGGTGGAGGGAGAGCAGCAGCAGCAGCAGCAACAGCCAGGACAGGCCGCCCCAGGGACATCGACTGGACTGGGAGAGGAGGAACCCCAGAAACAGGTAAGGGGAATGAAGGGGAGCTGACCCGGCAGCACAGGGGCACTGGGGGTGGGGGACCAGCCAGTCAGCTGGCAGGTGGGGGGGAAAGGGGCAGGGACGCGGGAACGGGGCAGACCAGCTACCAAACAACTCCCCCCCCCCTTGTGTCCCGCAGACACACAAACGGGCCTAGGAGTCCAAGCCACCGGAGGACACGGGCCCTGCCTGGGCAGAAGAGGAGGAGCAGGAGCATGAGGAGGAGGAAGAGGAGGAGGAACTGGAGGCGAGAAGGGGGAGAAAACCCTACCACTGAGGGGGGCAGTGAGGGCTCGGGGAGACCCGGGACTTTATACGCATCTGGGGAACCCTGGAGCATTAGCTGGAGCTAGTGCTCAATCCAAGAAATGAGAACGTGTAGGAATTTGAGGTGGCAGGGCATCACCGGACCGTCGCCCAGTGCCGCTCCAAGGCCAAAGAGCTAAAGAGGGGGTATAAGGCCATCAGGGACAACAACCAGCGGTCCGGACATGGACTCCGGACTGCCCCCTTCTACGATGCCCTGGATTGCATCCTCCACATGAAGGGATCAATAGTTGCTCCACGGCTCGTGGGGAGCGCTGTGGTCCAAGGCAGGGAACGGGCCGAGCTACCCCCTCCCCTCACCACCCCACAAGAAGGCACTTGCTCCAGGAGACCAGCAGGACCCCCCGGACAGCAGCCCGGAGAGCCCCCACCCCCTGGTCAGACAGTCAGAGTCTGAGGCCGGCACCCTCATCACCCTCAGCCAGTGGTTGCAGGGGGAGCACAGCAACATGGAGGGGCCGGCCTCGGTGGGATCAGAGACAGACATCAAGGGTAAGCAAGCAGATGGGATGGGGGGACGGGCCCAGGGTGAGGGGTGAGGGGGGTTGGGGATGACCCGGCCAGGGGGCAGGCCCCACCCAGCCCTGCCAGCCCACGATACGGGGCCAGGGCTGGGGGGGGCACCCAGGCACCCCGGAAGCCCTCCACCAACCACCACCCCATAACCCACAGGGCACGGAACTCCCTGGCACCAGAGGCAGGTGAGCGAGGAGGCCGGCACACAGCAGCCCAGGCAGCAACTGGAGGATGCAGTTGAAGCACACAGGCAGGGTGGGGGAGCAGGGAGGCTGGGTGGAGGACCCAGGACATGCATGGTGGGATGTGGGGCCCAGAGAGGCAGGAAAGGGGGGGGTGTCCAGGCACCAAGGGGTACGGCACCGGAGGGATGACCTGGCGGAGGAGGGATGAGCAGGGAGGACCAGGTGGAGGACATCATCCGGACTACCACAGAACAGGGGGAGCGGATGATTGCGGCCATGGACTGCATGGAGGTGGCCATAGAGTGCTCCCTGGAGTGGGCGGAGGCAAGGGACCAGAGGCTCCAGGAAGAGGTGTGCCTGGAGTGGAGGTGGGAGCACCGGGAGTACAGCAGGCAAGTAGAGGCATTTGGGCAGCTGGAACAGGCCATCGAGGGGCTGGTGCGGGAGCATTCAGCCAAGATGGACAGGTCCCATGACATTGGGACCTCCCTGCTCCTGCACACAGGCACTATGTGTGCCTATGTCATAGCAGCCACCCCGCCGGGCACCCTGCCTGCCCAGGGCCCCATGCCAGGCCCCTTGGTGCCCCCACTGCCTCTCCAACCACCCCAGCCACCTCCATGCCAGCAGGGGCCCCGCATCCGCCTTCCAGTCCCTGTCGGCCTCTGGAGGGTGCAGCCACCCAGGGGGGCCCCTCGGGTCCCAGGTCCTCCCTTCCTCCCACCACCACCTGCACCTCCAGACACAGAGGCCTCCCAGGACACCATGGGGGACACAGACAGCGGGGGGGGAGGGCAGATCCCAGAGCTCCATGCCACCCACAGGGTACTCAAAAGGGTGCCCCAGGAAATGCAGGGGCTGGCATGGGTAAGTGGGTGATATAATAAATGCACGGATGACACAGCCACCTCCTGTGGTCAGTTCAGGGGCCCAGAGGTGGGGGGGTGGACCATGCCCATATAGGGACTCACCCAGGGAATTCCCTGGGCCCCCAGGGGGGTGGGTGCCCTCATGCCTGGGCCTCCTGGCTGATGTGCCTGGCTAGGGCGGTACAGATGTGTTTGGTGTACCGGTACTCCCTCGGGTTGTCCGCATTCATGTACAGAGGCATGGGGCCAGGAGGGCGGGTAGGCATGGGGCATTCGAGGGTGGCCCCATTGGTCTCATACACATTGTGCAGCACACAGCAGGCACCAATCACCAGGGCCGAGGTCTCCATCGTGTAGCCTAGCCGGCCGACGAGGCTCCTCCAGCGCTGCTTGAGGGCCCCGAATGCCCACTCAACCATGGTCCGGCTGGAACACAGGCAGGAATTGTACAGTGCCTCCACTGGGGTCCGGGTGACCGGTATACCTTCATCAGCCACCGGGTGAGGGGGTAGGCCGGATCCCCCAGGATACAAGGGGGCATCATCACCCCCTCAATCCGGGCCATCCCCATTCCCCATGTCTGCAAAGTCCCCCCGGTACATCCGCGCATAAGATCCGGGCATTGTGGCTGTGCCCAGAGTTGCCCGTGAAGATGTCTATGAGCCTTCTTCAGTGGTTCACAACCGCCTGCAGCTGCAGGGAGTGATACCCATGCCTGTTGATATACTCCAAGGCCTCACCAGCGGAGGGGTGGAGGATCTCAATGTGGGTGCCGTCCATGGCACCCATGCAGTTGCGGAACCCACCAGCCGCGAAGTCGGACATCACGGGCCCCTGATCCACCAGCTGGATCACCCGGTCCAGGAGGACGCCCTCCACAACCTCGCATACATCCCGGAGGATACAGGCCATGGTGCTCACCCCGACACCGAAGTGCTGCGAGATGGACCGGCAGGAGTCAGGTGTTGCCAGGGCCCAGACCCCGATGGCCACCTGCTGGACCATGGGGATGGGGTTCCTCATGGGGGTGTGCTGCCACTCCAGCCAGGGTGTGAGCAGCTCCACGAGTCACAGTAGTGTGAGCTTGTCCATCCGGAAGTGTGCCCTCCAGGCTGCCTCGTCCCACTGAGCTAGCGCCCGGGACCACAATCCCTGGGCCCACTCCGTGACCCATAGCCGCCGGGCAATGGGCATAGCGAGCAGGGCAGCCCAGCGCATGGTCTCCCTCCTCCATTGGAGGAGCCCGGCCACCTCGCGGACCACTGCAGGCCTGGTCCGGCTGTGGCTCACAGCCTGTAAGTCTGCCCCAGACACCCGGTGCACCCAGAGCAGGGCCAGGGACCACCTGTGAGCTTGGTGAGCCCTGTGGGCCCCTGCAGCACTCCAGGCCATGGTAACCCGCAGATGGGTGCCCAGGTGTACCTCAGCAGTCTGGATGCGCAGCTGGTTGGTGTGGGCATGGTACTACTCAGCACAGACCACAAGGAGCATCCTGCATGCACCCACCTGTCCTGCTCCATGGTGAGGTGAGCCCCAGGGGGGCGCTGGCAGCCCTGATATAGGCTGGGACGGGCGGCCCCCCTCCGCCCCCCCAGCTGTCTGTGCCGGCTCCTGAAGGGTGGGCGACCCGGAGCAGCAGATGCACAGTATTGAGTGCACCTGCTGTCCCTGGAAGGACCCGTGCGCACTGTCTGGTGCATGCCCGGGCATGCAGGCTGCAGCTGCATGTCTCCTGTCATCACCTCCCACCTCTCCCTGTTGGCAACATCGTGTCCTTGCCGGCCTGATTAGTGTGTCAGCTGTCCTGTCTGTGTGCTCGGTGCTGGGTCCGCAACCCACACCTCGCTCTGTTGCCATACATTGTTGCGGCCTGTGGCTTTCTCGGCCGACCTTGGTGCTCCCCTGAGCCCCCTCCCACCCCTGGAGGGAATGTGGGCCCCCCTGCCATGGTGTTATTCTCCTTGGCGTGCTGGACCATGGCTGGCTGCACTTCCACCGGGCTCCCAGCCCCCATGGGGCCCCCCATACATGGACCTTCCACAAGACCATGGCCCTGTGCAACCTGTGGCATACCCTGGTGGTGAAATTGCTGCTGAGATGTCCGGACAGCCTGTCAGGTGCTTATGCAAGCCTGAGCTCTGGCCTTCATTGCTTCTGCTATGAGGCGAGTGTATGGGATTGCCGGCTGCATGCTGAGATGCTGGGGCTGGTTTCCTTTCCCGATGGGTGCATCCCAGAGAAGAGGTGCTTGCATGTGGCTTGGTCTGTGGCAGAGACTGTTTATGCCCTGTCTGTGTGCAGCCTGGCCACCTACATGGTCTGTCTGGAAGATGGGGGCCCTGCCTTGGCCGTGTCCCACTTTGGCTGCATTCACGGGGCCCGTGGGTACCAGCACTCTTGTGCGGTGGTGTATCACCGGCTGTTGGAGCTGGGTCAGCTTCCATGACCCCCTGCTGCCAACTGCTGCATGTCTGAGCCTACCGTGGTGGAGCTGGCGGCGCTGTCCAGTGTGTGGTCCCGTTCCGATGTGCAGCTGGGTCTCTCCATGCAGGATCCCTTCGAGGCTTACTAACTGATCGCCCACCAAATGTCAGTGCAGGGGTACCACCGGGGCATGCTTCATTGGCCCCACCTCATTCACCAGGCAGGGCACTCAGCCCCTGGTCCCTTTGTGACCCCCAACAGTTGGCTGTGAGTCCCACTGTGCCTCCCAGACCCCTGTTCCTGGGCCCCGTGCGGGCTCCCGGCTCCGCCCTGCTGCCGTGGCCCGCTGCCTGCTCCCTCCTTGCTGTCCCGGCCATGCTGCTGTGCTGCCTGCTTCCTGGGGTATCGCTGGACCTACCTGAGCCTCTGGGCCCCCTCCAGCCCCCCCCATCTGCCTCTGCCCCCGGTGTTCCCCTCCGTGGCCGCCATCTCCATTCTCCACCTCTGATGCCCTGACTGCCCCCCCTGGCTCCCCAGGGTGCTACTGACCATCCTCGTTCATCTGTGCCCCCTTCTGCGCCCCGCCCCCCCCTCCTGGGTGCCCATGTGAACTCGGGGTTCTGGGGTCCTTGGACTGGCCCCCCCAGCTTCCTCCCGGAGGGTATGTGACTTTGAACCTGCTGCACTGCCCTGGACCTCCTGTCTCCCCTCCATCACCCCCTCGCCGGCGCTTGCGTTCTGAGTGTGCCTCCTGGACTGTTCCTGGCCCGCTTCCTGTTCCATGTGTGCTCCCGCTGTGCCTGTGCCTGGACTGCCTGGGGCCCACCATTCCGGGACTGCTTGTGTTGCTGTGGGGGTGCCCGTATTGGGGGTGCCCATGCGGGCTGTTCTGTATTGGGAGTTCTGGTTGCTGTTGCCAGTGTGCTGGTGTGCCCCTGTGCCATTTCCCCTCCTCTCCCCCTCCCCCTGTGCCTTGTGTGGTGTTTGTCCCACTGTGTCCCCCCCCCCTTTCCTGTCTGGGTGTGTGTGCGCCAGGGCATGTGTGTTTGTGCTGTGTGTTCCACTGTGCCCTCGCTGTCTGTGTGCCTGTTGTGTGTGGTACCTCGGTGGCTCCTCTCCCTCTCCCCCCTNGGCTTCGTTTGCCCTCAGGCGGCCATGTCTGTGTGCCTGTTGTGTGTGGTACCTCGGTGGCTCCTCTCCCTCTCCCCCCTCCCTTCCCATTTCCCTTGTGTGGGCGTTCCCTTGTGTCCCTTTTGCCTTCGTTTGCCCTCAGTCGGCCATGTCTGTGTCCCGCCCTGCCTTGTGGGTGTTTTGACCATGGCCAGGAATCGGTGTCACATCTGTTGCACTGCCCCAGCCCGTGATCTGGTGGCCCGATTCCCTGACATGGTCCCGCTCCCATCACATCTGTTTGGGGCTTTTATTGACCTCGGGGGGTGGTTTTTCGGTTCACCACCGCTGGGAATCCACTGTGGTGACTCCGGACCGTGTAATGTCTGAAATCACCCCATGATTCTGGACCTCCGGGTCAATGTGAATCCTGCTGGAGGTTCACTGTGGTGAACATCTGGTGGAACTCACATCAGACATTACGGGACAAACAGCCACCACAGGGGATTCACTGTGGTCTTGTAACGTCTGAACTTACCCTTTGTTAAGGGCAGCAGATTAAGCATGTGAAAAATGGACACAGAGCATATGCACAAAATGACCACCACCCTTAACCAAGATGACAGTGATGTTATTGTTGCCATTTTGGTTAAAAATGGTGACCATTTGTGCATGCACAATGATATTTTTTTTATTTTCACCCAAGAATTCAGTTAGGCATTGAGAAGTTTTTGAGAAACCTCATTTCAGCCCTAGTGTGTGTGAGCATTAAGAGAACTGATAAGTATTTTTTTTTTTAATGGTTCTTAAGTCAGAGTCAAACAAACTCATGCCACAGAGCTTTATTGGCTTCAGTGGAACACTGCTGGAGAAAGTGCTTTGAGGATCACTGCCAAAATAGTCTGTTCTTCTGAGGCTGATTAAATTTAATAAACTGACTTGCATTTTTCACTGGAACCAGACAAGATGAAATATAAGGACTTGACTGAAGTCCTTACGAACAAGGATGATACATGCAAAACAAGTTATCTTGCTGAAAAATAATCTATCTAATTAAGCTAGTGGAGGGGAGACCATATCCAGATTTTTTTTTCCTTTCCAGTAACTATTATTTTGATTGGGTGTCATCCTAGAATTATAGAGTTGAAAGGTACCATGACGTTCATCTACTCCAGCCCCCTGTTACAAAGCAGGTAGTTAGCTCCCACTTAGGTCCAGCACAGCACTTCAGCATGTGACTAATACACAATCTTTAGCAAGAATCTCTTGGAGATAAAGAAGAAAGAAGTTGCCATGGTTCATCATGCTCCATATGACAACTAGAGACGTTCAGGTTGCCTTTTTCTTGGAGACATAGCACATGGAATAATTTCCTCAAAAACTTTATTGTAGGGGTGTGTACCAGACCCACATGTCGTTTTCATTTTTCTTTTTCGTTATTCAAAAATGTCATTTTTGTTATCGTTAGCGACAGTGTCGTCTTTGGTTTTCTTGTCATCATTTTTGTTACCATTTTTGGTATCGTTTTGATATCATTTTCATTATTGGTATAAGTATCGATATTAGTATCAGTATCGGTATCAATATTTGTTATCGTTATTTATATCATTTTTGATATTGGTACCATTTCAAACAAAGATTTTATTTTTAGTATCAGTATCATTATTGATTCCTGTGCATAACTAATATTTATCTAAATCTAAGGGAGACAGGGGAAGGGGAAAGGAAAACTATCTATTATCTAATAAATTATCTATATAACTATTCTAATCTCTATCTATCTATCTATCTATCTATAATAGTATATATATATCGAGAGAGAGAGAGAGAGAGAGAGAGAGAGAGATCTATATATATATATATATATTTGCCACCCTCTCATGCCCATGGCATCTCGGGGCGGCATACAACATAAAAATAAAAACAACAATAAAACACAACAAATAAAAACATTTTAAAACCCATCTATAAGACCCCATTACCCCCCCCCACACACACACACACACACACAGACACACACATTTTAATTATCCCAACCCACCCTACCCTCCTCTGAAGGTCTGGGAGAACAGCCAAGTTTTACAGACCCGGCAGAAGGCCAACAAACTTGGGGCCAGACTAATATACTACCTATCTCTATAGTGAATAAGTTTAAGTTTATTATGGTTAGCCATGTGGCCATCACCAATGGTACACGGCCTTACCGACAAATAATTAAAATCAAATATAAAAATATAAAAATATAAAAGTAATTCAAAACCTAACTATATAATGTACAGGGGGGAGAAGGGCAGGGAAAGGGAGGAGATAAAATGTAGGGTTTGAGGAAGGAAAGGTATTGGTGGGAATACCAAATAAATAAATAAATAAATAAATAAATAATACAATAAGTTCTAGGGTGGGTTTTTTATGTGCAAGCACCACAGTTCTGTAAACGTAACCTGACAAGCAGAGCTTTCACGCAATGGAGAGAAAAAACCTGGCCCTCCCATTATAAAGGGTTGCAGTGCCCTCCCCCAGAGCCTTTCTGATTGGTTGCGGGAGGCAGCAGGCATTGAGCAATCACAGAGTCCCATGAGACTGCTGGGGCCTGCTTGTGCTGCTCATTGGCCAGGGTTACATCCATCAGATACTGCTGAGCTGCTCACCCCTCCCAACACAGGCACAGTCAGAGTTCAGTCCTGTCAAGACATCGAGATGTCTGCTCCCTCCTCCCCTCTCTACATTTTCCCTCCAAAACCCAACTGCCACAGCACTAATAATGACAATGATAATGACCTTGTTGTTTTTGTTTCTTGTTATCATTTTTGTTATCATTTTTGTTATCATTTTTTTGATTGTTGGGGTATCATTTTTGGTATTGTTTTTGATATTGATATCGGTATCATTATTGGTATCGATATCAGTATCGATATCATTATTGTTACCATTATCAGTATTCCTCAGTTGTCATTTTTGGTATTCTCGTTTGTTGTTTTCATTATTGTTGCTTTTATTCTCGGTTGTCGTTTTTGTTATTGCAATAACGAAAACAAAAATGACAATTTTCATTATCGTTATTGTAATAATGAAAACGACATGCACACCTCTACTTTATTGTTGGACTTGTGGTAAGATGTATAAAGGACATGGAAAATCATATGTGAGAGCAGAGAGAAAGAAAGAGATGGGGGAGAGTGAGAGAAGCAAGTTACAAAGGGATTGCAGAAATATTTAAAATCTACTTTTAAAAATCAGTTTCTGTGGTTGTGTTTTACAGAATTGTAGGGTTTTCCCTTCTTTGTTAAATTTGTTCCAGGCTGATTTTATATGGACGTTATATGAAGCATCAATGGACAGTACAGAGTACCCTGCCATTTCATGAAGTCATTCCATTTTACTCAGCACTTATGTGCCAAGAAATTCTGCAGCACATCACTTAGTAACTTGGTGTTGACTGATAACACCAGGGTGAATAGCATGAGACAAATAGCATTGCCTCAGTGATTTCACAGTTCTCTCTCTATTCTTTCTGACCACTTAACAGGTTTTCCCCCTCCATCATTTCATTCATCATTTACAACTTGCTGCAGTGATTCCACAAAGTCAATACACATTGTCAGCAAAATGAAAAGAGTGTATGTATGTATGTGAGAGACAGGGGTGGTTGGAGGGTAGTACGCTGAATGTGTGAATGGGTTGTCTTCAATTTCAGGTTTAAAAGAAGTGTAGGGAAAATTTTAAAATTAATGTGCATACTCATTTTGTGTACATCTGATGTGGGCAGGCACTATGCTCTCTGAAGCACATGCAACATCCTGGATTTGCATTGTGTGTAAATCATGTGTATCAGGGTTTTCAGAGTGCTTATTGGATTCTTTTGAATGTAGCATTTTAAATCTATGATCCTATATTATCTAGGTACACTGGTTGGAGATTGCATTTTCTGTTGCCAGAAACATTCTTAAAGAAAAATGAAGAATGGTCTTTGTTGACTGTCTTCATATTTTGTCTACGCTAGGAACAACAAGCACATATTTCATTTATGAGCCTACAACATCAACTTTCTGAACAATCATATCTTCCGAGCTACCTCAACATATTGCCTTAACTATATCTTACACATTTCTCTTTTATGTACTGCTCTGACACTCTCCTCTCCTTCCAGAGGTTTCCTTTTGAGTGACTAAATTGCTTAGCAAATTGTCACAAAGATGCACTTTAGAACTTTTATGAAAATGGTCCTATTGTAAATATTAATTATGGTGGGGTTCCTTCCATATGAAAGCTTTTTAAAAAATGTAACAAAAGTGCCCAGCGACAGTAGTCAATGACCAATGCAATTTGTATTGTGTGTTGCTTAATTACCGATGGCAAGTTTTGTTCTAAATTAATCAACATTTAAGCATGTTGATTTGCAGTTGTTATCTTATCCAGTTGGCTTCTGCTGTGATCTGTTCACTGCATCTTTGAAACCCTCAAGCATTATCAGTAGCTCTTACTGAACACACATTGTGGAATTGCTTTTCTTTTCTTTTTTTCTTTTTTCTGTCAGTATCTGTCAGGATCTTGGTGGTTTTCTGGCTAAAATAAGACACAATGCCTTCGTCTTCATCCTGTCTCTATCACTGAAGAGAACAACAGTGAGGTTGACAAAAATTCCACAATCACACCATGCCCTTGATCTGTGAGTAGAATTTCCATGGACCAATGGAAACTGTGCAAACTGGGTAATAGGGTCTTGATCTTGTGCACATTGAAGAATATGGGTAAAAACACGGAACTGTCACAACCCAGCCTGGAAATCCTCTAGGGATACGGTCCAGGCTGTGTCAGGGCATGACCATAAGTGCCCACGGTTGGACCATTGTCCCACCGCCCACAGAAGGTCACAGCAGACGTGCGGGAGGCTGGGTAGTCCTGGCCCTGCACTGCTTCCAGTCCGCCACCATGATGTGCAACCATTTTGTGTTTTGTTTCAGCACTAAATAGTATTGGGAAAACCCTGGAATAATATGAAATAGTCTCAAACTAATGTAAAATAGTTCCCAAACAAACTAAGAAAATACCAAATAACTTAGCATCTGAAAATAAATCAAGCAATAGGCAACACATTCAGAACAAAATATCCAAAGTAGTGAATATTAATTCTGAATATTGGTTCAGGTGCAAATATTCATTTGGATGTTCAGTGCATTACCTGAAAATGCAAATAATATTAATGAATCCAATATCAGTTCTTTGTTCCACCTCTAATCATGACCAGCATGACCCTACTTGTAAGATATACACCACATTTCCAACAATGTGGCAGATCTCCGTGTATTTGCCTTTAACACTTGCCACTCTGGGAATGTATCAGTTCCACATGTGCAATAATTCTTTCTGTTTCTTGTGCATCCACAAGATGGTGACTTCCTGCTGCTAAATCTGGATGGCGCCATCTTACACATGTGCAAAAAGCTAAACAAAAAGAATTCTTGTACATGTGCAAATGTCCAGAGCTACCAAAACAGAGCTCTAGTGGAACTGGGACGGGATCACAGCTGGTCTCCGTGCCACCAAACCTGTTACGAACTGGGAGATTCCATCGAAAACAGAATTTGCCACTGAGCTCCATTTCACATCTACTGCTCCTCTGTTCCCTTGATGATGCCATGTTTGCTGACACTACATACATGAGGCTCTTGTCTTTGTTAAATCTCATTTTGTTTCTTCCAGCCCAGGTCTCTAGTTTTATATTCTCCTCCCGTCCTCCAAAGTGCTTCAGCTTTGCATCATCTGCAAATTTGATAAGTATACTCTCCACTGCCTCCTCCAAATCATTAATGAAAATGATAAAGGGAACTGGGCCTTATGCATCCCTGCAGGACGCCACTTAATACCTCTTCTCAGTTCAATATCATCCCATTTAATAATTGCTCATGGAGTGCAGCTTTTCAGCCAATTGTGAGTCCATCTAATAATAATTCTATGCAACCCACATGTCTCCATCTTTCTTATGAGAATATCAT